>CM070521.1:818233-1359282 GCA_036346375.1 Guadua angustifolia | reverse complement strand
AAATATACATGAACCTATAGGGTTTCTCGCTTGAAGGGATGGGACTTAATACGAATGTTGATTCTAATTCTGATGAGTTTCGAGTTCCCAATGAGCCTCTAATGCAGAAACCCATTATGGGGCGTCTATATAAAGGGAGGGAGTGGTGGCTTTAGGGTTATAAGAAACCATAGGAATTCAGAATTTCCAAAACCTACCCGCCACATCTCCTTCAGCCAAAATTGCATACCGGAGCTAGCACTTTGGCGCGTGACTTTCTTGCCCCATACATGTGGATACCTTCGAGGTATTGCTGCGAGGCTTCAATACTAGGATGATCCACAACCTGTGACGGTCACGAGGATGATCCACAAACTGTGACGGTCATAAGGAGCTATTGGAGGAGGCACAAGGCTATTATGACTATAACCGCACCAACGCGCTATGTCGACTCTACTTCTGCTACGAGTTTGCACGTCTAGTGGTAATCATATGATCTATAACTTGTAGTGCTTCCTTGGTTACACGATAGAAAATTTTGATTTTTGCTAGAGTAGCCTATCCATTCTCCTTCACTCCCACCCACCATGGACGAAGACGAGGTGAGGTCCACAAGAGCGAGGACTAAAGCAGAGAGGAGGAAGAGCTGAGGATTGAGGAAGGAACGAAGAGGTGAGGAGCTGGCCTGACCTACTGCTCGGCATCCGCACGAGGGTGAGCTATCGAGCTAGTGAAGCGGTGATGGTTTATAATTGTTTTTTCAATTGTTTGTTTGTTGTTAATTGTTTGCTCGACTGTGTAGTCCGCTGATATAGGCAATAATGAATCGGCCATATTATATTATTAAAAATTAAAACACTTAATATATACAAATATACTCTAATATATATAATATATTGTCTAGTTAGTAATATAGTTGTATAATTATATTTGTTTGTAGATTTGTAATAATATAGAAACGATCTTTGTATAATTATTTCACAAGCAATTTAAGTAGTACGCCCCAATTGATGAGAGCACAACTCAACCAAAGAGGCTTTGACTAGAATTTACAATTTACTATTGTGTCCCTAATTTTGTAATTTTTATATACATATTGCTTTGGACACATATTCAAGTGTATTTGGGATGCCTTTCCATTAGCAAGATACCTTCATTGTATTCTCCTCCATTTTCTATGTTTCTCTTTTATCCATGTATGAGTTTCAATTGTACAAGATTACATTGGTATGTTTGTTTTAATTTAGTTTAGTCTTTTGAGTCTACCCTCTATTTTTATCCTAGCTTCGCCACTACTTATTGGGGTATGTTGTCATGCCCATGGTGAGGTGGCTGCCGAAGTTGCTCTTGCCAAGCGTGGTCACCTCACTAGTGGCCAAGTTGATGCACACATCATACAGGTGGTCGGATTCACAGTGTGTGTAGAGGTGGCTGGAGAAGAGGGCGAGGCTGGTGTTGATGAACCCCATGCCTTCGCCTAGGAGGTCTATCTGCACTAACAACACCTAACAACCATGACAGCTAGGCGCGCTAGTCCGACCACACCGTGGAAGCCAGTGAAGAACTTGGGCATGATTAACACGCCCGCGTCATGCTCCATGAGGTACATGTACGTCTGCATGTAGCGTGAGTAGAAGACTACTGGCTTCGATGACGAGGGGGACACGGGGAGGTGGAGAGAGTGAACATGCTGTCAGTGAAAGACTATGTGGAGGTCTATCCACATGTCTAATTAGTAATTGTCATGGTTTGAGCTTGTGATGCTCGAATTTGAGTTTAATTTGAATTTAATTTTGAATTTAAGTAATTTGAGGTGCTGTTAGGTTGGGCAATACTACCAGCCTTAGAGTGGCAGTAGTGTTGGCCAGGCTGCACTACTATCCTAGGATTGGCGGTAGTGCCGACCTTGCGGAGCTAACGATCGTGGAATGGCGGTAGCTCTTTTAGAGAGAGGTGATTATCTGGGGTGGTTCAAGAGCGGCACTACCTGGCCCTTAGGGCAGTAGTACTGGGGGTGCAGTAGTACCAGCCTCCAATAGGTGGTAGTTATTTTTTAGAGTGTGGTTCTCTCAAGGTTTCTTAGAGGAGCAGTACTAGCGGCTACCAGGGAGCAGTAGTACTAGATTTTCAGTACTACTGGCCTTTGGTTGGTAGTAGTATCAGTTTTCCAACGAATCATGTATTTTGTTGGGATCATGTAATGTCTATTGCATATCTTTATGAATAGTGCTACATGAAGGTTTAGTTATCTATGTTGGTTGTAAGACTTCGAAGCTAGATCATGGTGAGATGGAGGAGACCGAGACTAGGCTAGAAGAGCTGAGGTCCAGAATAGTCAAGTGATGCCGGAAGATGATTGAGGCTAGGAAGTGGTTGTGAGCTGGGAAGACAAGGAGCCAGAGTCTGAAGCATTGGTGATGAATATGGCAGGCAACAACATGGACCAGGACTAGGTTCAAGGAGAAGTTGAGGTCCAGAATGGTCAAGGAAGTCATTGCCATCATGGTAAAGAGGACAAGGACATGAGGTGTAACAAGTGACTTGGGCCCATTTCAAGTAAGGATGGTACGGGAGAGTCCGGACACGTGAGAGGTTTGGTAGGAAGTCATTAGGGCCATATGGTGGATGACAAAGCATGGGCGATGCTTTGAGTGGAAGGAAAAGACCAATTATGGGGCAAATTGGTAATTTATCCAATAATAGGGATCGAGGTGGTTTTATAAACCGTAGCGGTGGCCTAAATGGTTTAGGTCAAGCTAAAGTGGATATGGACGCAAATTTGAGCTCATGGAGTGAATTGGGTGTCATAGAGAAGACCACTTTGAGAAGAGTGCTTGTGTGAGTGTAAAACCCATTATATGTGTTGGGTTATCGAGTTAGCCCATATAAATATGGATGGTATTCACTTGTGTGTCTAGTTTTTAGGGTTAGGTTTGCCTCTCTCTATATAAGGAGATGTAGAGGAAGGTGAGGCCCAAAGCCTTAGGAGAAAGTATTAGGGTTTTCACAAGATTTTAGTTTTCTTATATGGGTGTGTCAGTGCTCCTTAGAAGCTTTGCCCTTAGGTGAGAGGCTTTGTAATCCATCCTTATGATCTGAAATGAAATCAAAATTCATACTCAAGTCTTGTTTCTTGTTTTGATCTTTCCTCTTCTTGAGTTTTGATATTTCTTCTTTGGTTTCTTCTTCTATTGATCTTGTGTTGCCAAGGATGAGTGATTAATGGATGTATCCTCTGGAGATCTCATTCCAATCATCTAGGTAAGCTCTCACTTGTTTATCAAGAGATTCTCAAGAAACCGGTTTTTGACTTGAGAGAGAAGGATTTCCGGTAGATTATGTTCTTGTGCTCTTGGAGGACAATTTCTTTGGAGGTCTTGCTTGCTGTGATATTTGAGAGGCTATCTAAGGTCGTCTTAATCATCAAATCCACACGAGCAAGCATTGGGTGAAGATTTTGTATTTGACCCGATTTTGGTGCAACATTCGATGAATTTAAAAAGGTCAGAACTTTGACGTCAATCCTTATGATTGAAGGTTGGAATAGGTTCTAAACATCTTTAGGAAGGTGTATACAAAGTTTCATGGGTATTGGATCAACCAATCAAAAGTTGCATGTATTTTTGATCTTGAACTCGTGCTGATTTCACTATTCCCTACCCTATTTTTACTGTTCATTGGCACTACCGGGTGCTGTAGCACGGTAATACCTGGGTTATTGTTCATTCCTGTACTACTGGCCATTTAATTGTTGTAGTGCTGCCCTAGAGGTGAAATTCTCTGAAAATTCACTTTTTGCACTTCTTTGTTATAGAGAGGTTTTTGTTGGCTTCTTTGCAGATAAAATTTGATTTGTGATCATTCACCCCCCCCTCTGATCGCTATTTTCGGTCCTTCAGTCAAATGTGGTGCGTCCTGCGGGGGTGGTGCTGTGGGCTAGGCCTGGGAAAATCATCTTTAGCACAATCAGCATTTAAACCAGCAATGAACATGTGCTACTATCATTAGCTTTCTTAACCATGAGCAGATTCACAAGTCATTTTGGGTGGTCAACTTCGCTAATGAATCCAACCTCCAAAAATTTGTCCAACTATGCTCGAATGGGTTCTTGTCAATTAAGAGTGAAATGTCGTAGCTTATGCTTTACTGGTCGTTTGCAGACCATATGGCTACCTGTGATCGATCAACTCCCTTGGAACTCTAGACATGTCAGATGGTTTCCACACAAACACATCAACGTTAGAAGGTGTTGAGCTCGAGTTTTCATTCTTTGCTTAGCCATGACCCAATCGAACTATTTTGGACTGGTTGTCAAGGTTGAGTGGAACTTGCTTCACTTCTTCGTTGGGCTGAGGAGTTGCTTTAAGCATTTCTTCCTTGTCTAGCTTCTCTACCTCATTAGAATCTTTTAATGGAAGTTGGTCAAAAATTTCAAAAGATTTACTATCACAATTAAAGCGCTAATTGACTAGCTTGGATTGCAATTACACCCTTGGGACAAGTAATCTTGACACTGGTAAGCATGGTGAGTGTGGCTACCAAAAACATAGTTAGAGAAAGTCTCCTTAAAATAGGTTGCATGTCGACTCAAAATCAACAAATTCAAAAGTAATTAATTATATTCAAAGATTACTAGAATTTCCAAATGTAACCGACAACACTATTTGTTTGATAGTTATTACCTATGGTCCTAGCACGATCCTGAAGAATGGATTCGTAACTTTGCATCTCATCTAATGTAATAATGAAGAGTCAATCTAATAAATTACCACTATCTATTAATACTCTTACTACTTTGCAATTACTAATAGTAGAGGAACTACTAATGGAAATTTATGAAGCATAGACATACATTTTGGGCAAGCATCTCAATTGAAGCTCAAGGGCACTCCCAACCACTTTGGGTGGTTTTGTTTTCCTAGGAGGGTGTTGACATTATTAACCTCCCACCAAGTGGACTTGAACTGCCTTTTTGATGAGTAGCCATCAGACCCTCCAAAGATGATGTTGACATCATTGTTTGTCTTCTTGAATGGCATCTCTTCATGCCATCAGCATCTTTGGTGTTACTTGGTCCACTACTTTTAGGCAAGGTCAAAGGAATTCTCCTCATTCAGACACAAGGGCCTGAGTACATCATGGCGAGGATCTTCGAATGATGGCCAAATGATGTGCCCTCCTTCTATCGCCAATTGTCGATCCACAAGACATAGGGTCCCATATCAAACTTATGAGAATATTGAATGCTAATCACCTAGTGACTTACTGCCATGGACAAAAGATTACAAAAATATGTTGCAAAGTGTGCAAAAGATTTCACTATGTTTTATTCTATTTTTGGTGGCGTGCAGGTCCATGTACTTATACTGATCTAAGAGGTGGCAATCAATGCTTGAAAAGGATACATTCCTTCTCCGAACATATGTCTTTGCTAAGTCCGATCCATTGTATTAACTGTTGTAAGTTGCCGGATGTGTTATTACTTGCTCTCACATGTTAAACCAAATATCCATGTGGTAAAATGTCAATACTCGACCAGGTTACACTATGTTCTAGGAACATATAGTTGGTCGAAATTGGTAGTTATTATTCATGGTCGGTCATCAATGGATATAATTGATTGCCAATCGTTATACTCCTCCATTTCAAAATATAGGGCGTATTAAAATTCAAAAAGTCTTTTGAAGTAAACTTTGACCATTAATTTCATTATAATATATTATGAATTGTTATGAAACCAACAATAATTGAAAGATAAGTGAAATATGAATCAATTGATACATCTTTTGTAAATTAAACATGCACATAATTTGACTAATTCTTGGTCAAAATTTATGTAATTTGACTTTTCTCAATTCTAATATGCCCTATATTTTAGAACGGAGGAGTATTAAATAAACAAATAAAGTATCTTTTTCTCCCTGGTAAGAAACATAGCCTAGGTATTAAATGGCCCCTATTTAAGGAACCAAATGGGCCTTGCCTGGTGGGCTACGTGAAACTCTAGTTTGATTTCTTGATTGAAAATGTTAACCTAGCTAAAGATCCTCATCACCTGATGTTGTTGACCATGGCCTCTATCCCTCTACTCAAGAAGAGAGTTGACGGCGGAGGAGGAAGAAGAGGGCAAAATGGCTATTTTAGTGCAATATATGCATTTTTTCCATTTTTTGTGTAGCCAAAAAAAAAAGAATTACATTGTTTACTGTGGAAATCATAAAGAAGCCACCTTTTGCATTGGCAAATATCTAAAAATCTGTATTAGAAGACCTAGCCCTAGGTTCAGGGCATGTATAGTGGTATAGACGGTAGCTGTCTATAATACATCTTCATATCATCTTTAGACAAGACTAAAAATAACTTATACTGATGGATCGATCCTATATAGTTATTTGTAATAGTCTCTTATTCAATTAACGGTATGCAGTATAATGATATATAAAATGTAAAACCGTCTATAAGATTATCTATTAAATAGTGAACAGCAACTTTCTCTCTTCTCCGCATTATCTAAAATCCTACGTAGTATAATCTTACACATATACCATTGGTTGTGCTCTTAGATTTGTCAACCTAAACGTGCGTTTGTGCGGTTGCTGCCCAATTCAACCATTTCCCTCCATCTTCCCGCTATAACTACCTCCCCTGCTTTCCCCTGCTCCTCCACGTCTGATTTCTCCCTCCCTGTGCGCAAGTGCAACCGCCATCGGCCTATCGCCATATCGCCAATGGCGCTCCGGTGCAGTAACACTATCTTCGCGGCCTTCAACGTCGTTACCCTCCTCCTGGGCGCGGCCGTCTTCGCGGCGGGTATCTACGCCGGCGCCCCGCACCGCGGCGGCGCCACCGACTGCGAGCGCTTCGTCCGCACGCCTGCCCTCGTCCTCGGCACCGCCATCATGGTGGCCTCCTCGCTGGGCTCGCCGGAGCCTGCTGCAGGGCATCCGCCCTCCTCTGGCTCTACCTCTGCCTCATGGGGCTCTCATCCTCGCTGCGCTCTGCTTCGCCGCCTTCGCGCTTCTTGAATGGCATCTCTTCATGCCATCAGCATCTTTGTGTTACTTGGTCCACTACTTTTAGGCAAGGTCAAAGGAATTCTCCTCATTCAGACACGAGGGCCTAAGTACATCACAGCGAGGATCTTTGAATGATGGCCAAATGACGCACCCTCCTTCTATCGCCAATTGTCGATCCACAAGACATAGGGTTCCATATCAAACTTATGAGAATATTGAACGCTAATCACCTAGTGACTTATTGCCATGGACAAAAGATTACAAAATATGTTGCAAAGTGTGCAAAAGATTTCACTATGTTTTATTCTGTTTTTGGTGGCTTGCAGGTCCATGTACTTATACTGATCTACGAGGTGGCAATCAATGCTTGAAAAAGATACATCCCTTCTCTGCACATATGTTGTTCTGATGATGGGGGTCGTGTGCTGATTGAAGACTCTGTTGAACCTGTTTTGGCTGTGACCAAGAAGGGTGAATGTTGTGGGAATTCTGGAAATCTGGTGATTGGTCGGATTTCTGGACAACTTTATGGGGGTCTCTTCTTGATGCTTCGTTGAGGGTCGTCGGTGATACCGAGGATTTTTACCGCCTAAGGAGGGTGTTGTCTTTTCATCGAGGTTCAAAATAAGGGTTCAGAGGTGGAAGATAATGCGATTTGGTGGTTGATGCAAGGTCGGTGATGTTGTTTTTGCATGGCATTGGAGGGCTAGCGACAAATGAGCTCTGCAGAGAAGGTGTGGAAGATGGAGGTCAAGTGCGAGGATGCGGAAGGTGTGCCAATGGTTAGTCGAAACAAGTTGAGGAGATTGACTCTGCGGTGGATGAGGTGGGTGAAGGTTCGATGGTGCTACCGTTGTATTGAATCATGGAGCTTGTCTTGTTGGAGGAGGGTGCGGTGGGTCAAATGATACTGCGAGCTTCTTGCTGTCGGTGGAGGATGCTGCCGTTGTTCTGCCTGCGGAGCATGTGCTGTCGGAGGAGGGTGCTGCCGTGGATCAAATGATGCCTGCGGAGCTTATGCTGTCGGAGGAGGGTGCTGCCATTGGTCAAATGCTGTCTGTGGAGCCTGTGACGGCGGAGGAGGGTGCTGCCATTGGTCATTTGCTGCCTGTGGAGTCTGTGTCGATGGTGGAACAGCAGAAGGGTCTTGTTGTAGACCGGAATGCTGGAGATCAGGAAGTTGGTCATCAAGCTGGCTCTCAGCCACAAAACTTTCATGGTCTTCCTCGTCGTATTTTGCAGTTGCTATGTAAGAGAAATGGTATTTCTGCTAATACGTCTAATGCTGTCATGGTGGATGCTCTCCGTGATCGGAACGATATTATGGGTTGGGAGGAGGTTATGTCGCGGGCTGCTAATGGAGGTGGTTTACCGCCAGGAAGATCGAGTGAGAGGATTGCGGCTATGGGGGATGCCAATATTATGGTGAAGCGATGTCTCGGTTGATAAAAAGAATTCATTGGAATCAGGTAACCGCCCTTCTTTTACGTCTATTCCAAACTCTATTCTTGCTACTAGGATTATGAAATTGGGTGTTTCTTTGGGATCTGATAGTCATACTATTTCCTCTGCTATTACCTCTATTAAGAACATCGAAATAGATAGATGTTCTGTGTTGAGCAAGCATAAATGTTCTGCTGAAAAAACCTCCACACCTAAGATTTATCTGGCTGAGGAGGAAGAGGATTTTGTCGGTAATAATTTAATTCACATTCGTGATGAATTTGATCAGAATGTGTTTGAGGAGGGTATGGATCATATTTGTAGTGATCTTGTGGCTACTCCTCGTCGTAGGAAATCCAAATTAAGAAATATTAATAGGGAAGGATTGATCCCTAAGAAACCAAAAACACCATCTAAACTGCGTTTAAAATGAAAGGTGTCTTCTGGAATAGCAGAGGTCTAGGAGACTTGGCTAAATATAGATATTTACAAGATATGACTAAAGAAGAGCAAATAGATTTTATTGCTTTGATGGAGACGGGACGGGATCAGTTCCCAGATGGGGTTTTAAAAAAATTATGCGGTGGTAAAGAATTTATTTGGCATTGTAAGCCTCCTCAGGGCCGATCAGGGGGGATGCTCCTAGGGGTTGATTTAACGGTATATGATATTGGAACCATTGAGGAAGGGGATTTTTATATTAAGTTTACTCTTCGTAATAGATGTGATGGTTTCAAATGGGTGTTAATAGCAGTCTATGGACCTGCGCAACCGGATTACAAAGAGGCTTTTCTCACGGAGATGGCACATGTTTGTAGGAAGGTCACTTTACCATATATTATTGGTGGGGATTTTAACATTATGCGTAGTCCTGATGAAAAAAATAAAAGTAATTTCGATTCCAAATGGCCTAATATCATTAATATGGTCATTCAATCTCTGGATCTTAGAGAGTTAAATTTGTCTGGTCGTCAATATACTTGGGCGAGCAGTGGACCTAATCCTACTTTTCAAAAATTAGATAGGGTTTTGGTTTGCACTGAATGGGAGACTAGATATCCCCTTACTACTGTTCAGGCTAGAGATCGGTGTATTTCTGATCACACTCTTTTGTTACTGAATACTGGGGGCTCATCTCATCACAGGAAACAAACTTTGTTCAAATTTGAACGTAGTTGGTTACTCAGAGACGGGTTTTTTGACTTAGTTGCCGATAAATGGCAATCGGAAAACCGTGGGATTACTGCCATTGAAAAATGGCAGAATAAGATTAGATCTCTTCGCCAATTTTTAAGAGGTTGGGCGATTAATGCCGAGGGTCATGATAAAAAAGAGAAGAAAAAAATTATTGCTTTAATGGAAGATCTTGATAAGCAAGCAGAACACACAGCCCTTACTGATCAAGATTTATATTTGAAAAGATATCTTAATGACAGACTGCATCATTTGTTGCGGGAAGAAGAGATGAAATGGTATGAGAGAGCGAAAACAAAAAATATTTTAGAAGGGGATAGTAACACCAAATATTTTCATTTGGTTGCTAATGGTAAGCATAGGAAACAACGCATCTTTAAATTGGATCATGAAGATGGTACAGTGGTGGGCGATGCTCAATTAAAAGAGTACATTACTAATTATTACAAGAATCTATTTGGGCCACCGGAAGAGAGTACTTTCCGAATGATGGAGACTCATATTCATGATTTGCCTCAGGTAACGAATGAGGAAAATGCCTTTCTCGTTGCGCAATTCTCTGAGCAAGAGGTCAAAGAGGCGGTGTTCCAAATGGAACATAATAAATCACCTGGTCCTGATGGTTTCCCAGCTGAATTTTATCAGGTTTTCTGGGATATTATTAAAGGGGATTTAATGGCTTTGTTCAATGATTTTTATCAGGGTCAGTTACCTCTGTTTAGTCTCAATTTTGGCATTATCACACTTCTTCCGAAAACTAAAGATGCTACAAAAATACAACAATATAGACCTATCTGCGCTCAATGTGAGCTTTAAAATTTTTACAAAAGTGGCTACCAAGAATAATGAGTGTGGCTAATAAAGTTGTTGGATTGTCACAACAAGATTTATGCGGTCGAACATTATGGAAGGGTTGTGATTCTTCATGAAACTATTCATGAATTACATACAAAGAAACTCAATGGAGTGTTATTAAAACTTGATTTTGAAAAAGCTTATGATAAGGTCAAATGGCCTTTTCTTCAACAAATTCTCCGCATGAAGGGATTTTGCCATCAATGGTGTGCTTGGGTTGATTCTTTTGTTTCTGGAGGTAGTGTAGGCATTAAAGTTAATGACGATATTGGTCATTACTTCCAGACCAAAAAAGGGGTTCGTCAGGGTGACCCTATGTCCCTATTCATTTAATATTGTGGCGATATGCTAGCGGTTTTGATTAAAAGAGCCAAGGAGGATGGCCAAATTCGCGGTGTTATTCCTCATTTAATTGAGGATGGTTTGTCCATATTACAATATGCGGACGATACAATTATTTTTATGGATCATGACATTGAGCAAGCTAAAAACATGAAATTATTGCTTTGTGTGTTTGAGCAATTATCAGGGCTCAAAATTAATTTTCATAAAAGTGAAATGTTTTGCTTCGGTGAAGCTAGACAACACGAATAAGAATACACTGATTTGTTTGGTTGTGCGATGGGGTCATATCCATTTCGTTATTTAGGCATCCCAATGCATTTTCATAAGCTTGGTAATGCGGATTGGGGTGCGGTTGAGGAACAATTTAAATGAAAACTTTCTACTTGGAAGGCTAAATACCTCTCTTATGGGGGCAGATTAGTCCTCTTAAATTCAGTTCTGAGTAGTCTTCCTATGTTCATGATGTCTATTTTCGAAATTCCAAAAGGTATTCTTCAAAAACTGGATTTTTATCGATCTCGGTTTTTTTGGCAAGGTAATAGTGATAAGAGGAAATATCGCCTTGCTAAGTGGAATATTTTGTGTCGTCCTAAAGATCAGGGCGGTCTGGGTATTGCAGACCTTCACACTAAGAACAAATGTTTATTAACCAAATGGTTATTTAAACTGATGAATGAGGATGGGCTTTGGCAAAATTTGCTTAGAAATAAATATCTAAGCTCAAAATGTTTATCTCAAATTCAATCTAAGCCCAGGGATTCACAATTTTGGAAAGGGATTTTAAAGGTCAAGGATGATTTTTTGAGTTGTGGAACTTTTCGAATTGGTGATGGGTCTCAAACTCGATTTTGGGAAGATACTTGGATGGATGCTTCACCGCTTAAAGCCCAATTTCCAAGTTTGTATCATATTGTGGGATTCTCATGTAAGCTGTTGCAAGGTCCTCAATCAAATGCCACCACATATTACTTTTCAAGAGTATTAGTGGGGATAAATTCTTGGATTGGTATAATCTTGTTGCTAAGATAGCTCATTGTCGACTTTTTGATGAAAGGGATACTTTTCTCGAGTCTTCATAGACATGGAGAATTTTCATTCGGTCCATGTATATATTTTTGATGAATCAGGGGACTCCTTTTCATCATAATTTCATCTGGAAATTGAAATTACCCTTAAAGATTAAAATTTTCCTCTGGTATTTACAACGAGGAGTCATTTTAACTAAGGATAATTTAGCTAAACGTCAATAGCATGGGAATCAAAATGTTGTTTACGTAATTGTAATGAAACAATAAGGCATCTATTCTTTGATTGCCAACATGCAAAAGCTATTTGGAGAATAGTCCATATTATGATGGTTTATACCCCATATGTCTTTGCTAAGTCCTGATCCATTGTATTAACTGTTGTAAGTTGCCGGATGTGTTATTACTTGCTCTCACATGTTAAACCAAATATCCATGTGGTAAAATGTCAATACTCTGACCAGTTACACTATGTTCTAGGGAACATATAGCTGTTGGTCAGGAATTGGTAGTTATTATTCATGGCTGGTCATCAATGGATATAATTGATTGCCAATCAGTTATACTCCCTCCATTTCAAAATATAGGGCGTATTAAAATTCAAAAAAGTCTTTTGAAGTAAACTTTGACCATTAATTTCTGTTATAATATATTATGAATTGTTATGAAACCAACAATAATTGAAAGATAAGTGAAATATGAATCAATTGATACATCTTTTGTAAATTAAACATGCACATAATTTGACTAATTCTTGGTCAAAATTTATGTAATTTGACTTTTCTGAATTCTAATATGCCCTATATTTTAGAACGGAGGGAGTATTAAATAAAGAAATAAAGTATCTTTTTCTCCCTGGTAAGAAACATAGCCTAGGTATTAAATGGCCCCTATTTAAGGAACCAAATGGGCCTTGCTTGGTGGGCCTATGTGAAATTCTATTTTGATTTCTTGATTGAAAATGTTAACCTAGCTAAGGATCCTCATCAACTGATGTTGCTGACCATGGCCTCTATCCCTCTACTTAAGAAGAGAGTTGGCAGTGGAGGAGGAAGAAGAGGACAAAATGGCTATTTTAGTGCGATATATGCATTTTTCCATTTTTGGTGTAGCCTAAAAAAAAGAATTACATTGTTTACTGTGAAAATCATGAAGAAGCCACCTGTTGCACCAGCAAATATCTAAAAATCTATATTTGAAGACCTAGCCCTAGGCTCAGGGTATGTACAGTGGTATAGATGGTAGCTGTCTATAATACATCTTCATATCATCTTTAGACAGCACTAAAAATAACTTATACAATGGATCGTCTATATAGTTATTTGTAATAGTCTCTTATTCAATTAACAGACTGTCTGTATAATGATATATAAAATGTAAAACCGTCTATAAGATTATCTATTAAATAGTGAACAATGAACTTTCTCTCTTCTCCGCATTATCTAAAATCCTACGTAGTATAATCTTACATATACCATTGGTTGTGCTCTTAGATTTGTCAACCTAAACGTGCGTTTGTGCGGTTGCTGCCCAATTCAACCATTTCCCTCGTCTTCCCGCTATAACTACCTCCCCTGCTCCTCCACGTCTGATTTCTCCGTCCCTGTGCGCAAGTGCAACCGCCATCGGCCTATCGCCATATCGCCAATGGCGCTCCGGTGCAGTAACACTATCTTCGCGGCCTTCAACGTCGTCACCCTCCTCCTGGGCGCGGCCGTCTTCGCGGCGGGCATCTACGCCGGCGCCCCGCACCGCGGCGGCGCCACCGACTGCGAGCGCTTCGTCCGCACGCCTGCTCTCGTCCTCGGCACCGCCATCATGGTGGCCTCCCTCGCTGGGCTCGCCGGAGCCTGCTGCAGGGCATCCGCCCTCCTCTGGCTCTACCTCTGCCTCATGGGGCTCCTCATCCTCGCTGCGCTCTGCTTCGCCGCCTTCGCGCTCGTCGTCACCAACGCCGGCGCGGGGCAAGCCGTGTCGGGCAGAGGCTTCAGGGAGTATCGGCTCGGTGACTACTCCAGCTGGCTGCGGCGGGGGGTGGAGGACGGCCGCAACTGGGCCAACATCAGGAGCTGCCTCGTGGAGGCCAACGTGTGCCAGAGCTTGCAGAGCAACCGGACGCTCGACGAGTTCGTCAACGCCAACCTCTCGCCGGTGCAGGTGAGCTACCTTCGCTAATCTTTTGAAATGTTACTCTCTTCTTTTGGTATAGGAATATACCTGAGGCTAATTATTCACACAATTATGCATTTACACTGAAAGAGCTGTACACATGTTGCTGTCACATTATGCAGTAATTAATGCTCTAATGATCTCTATCTTGCCTAGATGCAAAGTAGCATTCAAGTTATATTCTTGAACATTTAGCCACGTCACTGATTTAAGCAACTGGTTGCTATCCTATGTAATCTTGTGCAGTTTCCATTTCATAAGCTTGCTGATACTTCGTCCTGCAAGGGACAGATGCATAATGTTTCCAAGTGCATGTATCCCAAAGTCAGCAGAGCCTCTTCACCTGCATTGCTTTCAGATATTTGTGACAACTTTGCTTTGTTGAACCCTTGAAGCGATTCATTGGATAATGGCTCAAGTTACTTCTTTTAATATTCGTGTTTTTACATCAGGTAGAAAGCAACTTTGTTGCTCACAAATATCAGTATACTGATACAACTGCAATGTATTTTGCATCGTCCCGATGATCTCACTTCTGAACTACTTCAGCCTCTTTATACTATTGTCACGATTCTGCTTTTCTGGTTTCTGACCTCACACTATCGAGTTATGTATGAATTTTCTCACTGAATTTGTTCTTTTTTTCCCTTCAGTAATCGCAATCCAGCATCTCTTTACAGTTGTAGCTATTCATCTGATTTTCTGTTCCTACATCACAAGTTGAACTGAAAACAGTTTACCCACAGAGGAAAGCTTATGTCGAGAAATACTAGTTTTCAGATATGTATGCCCAAATTAGCAGTAAACATAATTAGCATTCATATTATGTTACTTTCCAAGTGGTCGACCATACGTATGACGTTTATAATGATAGATTTACTCCAACGCACACACATTTGGTGAAAACTTCCATAGATTATACTGACCAAGCTAAAACCTTTCAGTAGCATCACTCAATGTGACATTTAGCTACTAACAGCTTCATCAAAGTCGTATCTCTCCTGTTGGGCTGTTCTCCAGCGGGAGGACTTAAAGGTGTGGGTTACGAAGGGGTCGCAACTTTTGGTGCAAGCGGCCACGGCTTTCTTCTCCCAGGCATTTGGGTGGCGGTCTAGTCTTCGGATTGCGGGCCACTAGAGAGTGTCTGTCTGTCTTTTATTTTCTTTTTTATTTTGGCTGTGTGTCCTAAGCAGAGGCCGGAAGTGTGCCAAGACTTTGTATCCCCTTGATGTACTGTACTTGGTATTAATTTAAATGCTTCCTTTATCGAAAAAAATCAAAGTCGTATGCACAAGGGCTAGAATACTTAGAATAGACCAGGCCACTCTATCGGTCCACGTCATAGAAGTTGATCAGCATCAGCTACTCCTGTAAACTAATGTAATTTGAAGTAAGAAGATAGTGATGGTAACAATGAATAAACTACTTCTGCAACCCATTGATCTGGTCTTACGCGTGCGTTGGTTAGAGCATGCATTCACAAGTGCTTCTTCAGATAACCACAGCATAAATGCAACTTGCAGTTGATTAAAGACATAAGACTACACTCTTTGATTCAGTCCTGAACGTGCATTTCTGAAAGAATCATGTCACTTGTGTTCAAACATCAGATCCTGTACTTTTTCCTCCAAATATCATATGAGCATGTGATCTTTATGGAATTAACAAAAAGAGCTTGAAGTCAATTCCATTGTGAACTGAATTTGTGCATCTTTGTGTTTGCAGTCTGGATGCTGCAAGCCCCCAACTTCATGCAACTTCACATATCTGAACGAGACATACTGGATCAAGGCCCCTAACATCAGCAACTCCTCTGATCCCGACTGCGGCACGTGGTCGAACGACCAGGCCGAGCTCTGCTACGGCTGCCAGTCCTGCAAGGCCGGCGTCCTGGGGAACCTGAAGAACAGCTGGAAGAAGATTGCATTGATTAACGCTGCATTCATCGTGCTCCTGATCGTTGTCTACACCCTCGGTTGCTGCGCTCTTCGGAACAATCGACACAAGTATACCCTGGTTGGGAAATGAGGAGTGGTTGGCTTTCCTCAGAAAAAGGTGTGTGACATATGTGTGTGTACTCTTGCTTGTTTGTTACTTGAGCAAATGTAATATTTCAGAAAATTTAATACTTGAATGTTATATGGGTTACTGTTCCGTGTGATGAATTTATCAGTATATAAATGTCATGGTTGCGTTCTTGTTTGAGTGGTCTCTCTGAGAATAATGTGGCTGCAATTCTTTGTGGTTAATTTTCAGTACTCCTCCGTTTACTTTTATAAGGCTTATTTTTTAATAATTTTGTTTACAAATATAAGGCTTATTTTTTTTAATAATTTTGTTTACAAATATAAGACTTGCATGCAGAGATAATGGGACCTTTCCTTCTATACCTCTATTTATTCTCTCTCAACTATATGCATTTATTCATTACCACCCACACAAAATATATCTTTCATCTTCTAAGACAATTAAGTGGGAGTATCTAAGTTATTTTCTCTCATACCTTTCTCAATTTTGACGCAACCTTAATCCTTATGCAAAGTCAAAATACACCTTATAAAAATGAATGGAGGGAGTACTTGGAAAAATCCCAGAATGAGTCAGTACATAGTAGGTTTTAAAAAAAACAGTGAACACCGTGAATTATATTAGAAGACAGAAAGAAGAGCAGTTACAAGGTGCGAAGACCGCACCCTTAGGGTGAAGGGGATACCGGAGGGAAAGGAGACGGAAGAAAGAAGAAGAAGAAGAAGAAGAAAAGCAAGAGAGTCTTTATGGCTGACCCCGAAGGAGGATGCGAAGTTGTGATGCCTCTACTGAAGCCCAGGTAGTAGCCCCGTCCTTGATGGACTGGAGCCTCGTCCTTGCCAAAGCCCAGGTAGCAGTCAGAACAGAGTAGTTGCCTGCTTCGTTAGGATGTGGAATAGGAAGTATTTATACGGATTGAGACTTCCGAAGTTTTAATCTTGCATTGTATGAGTCAAGCTTCCATTGCAATGGTTCACACTAATTTGGTAGGTTTGATGCTCCACTATACAGTATGTAGTTTTCACATTTCCAAAGTAATAGGAAAACAAGACAGGTTGCTTCACTTACAGATCCAGGTGTCGAAATGTAGCGAAGGGAAGAAGAACATCCGTTATGCCCTGTTTGGATACAATGTATTTTTGGAGTTATAAGGGAATATCATGGTTTTTAGAAAACACCATGGTATCAAATTGGTAATATTTCCTTGGTTTCTTGCCAAATTGCTCTCTACATAGAAAAGGTCTGTGGAGTGAAGTCATTGGCTACTTGACTAAGATGTAGATTAGGACATTGTAAACAGAATAGAAATAGATTTGGAAATCAAAGGTTGAAAGCAAATGCAAGTTTTTTGCATGGTTGTTCGTGCAAAATAGAATCCACACGACAGACAACCTGGCTAAGAAGGGCTGAGAGACGGCGCTTCACCTCAGTTTGTCTTGTGTGTACGCCAGGAAGGTCTGGAAATCAATAGCGACACGGATTGCAAGTTTTCGCACGATTCCTAGACTTTCCACGTCCCTCCATTCAAGAACTACTTGAGAAACAATACGTCTTCCGACGAGAGTTAGTGAAAGAAATGTTCGAACAGCAGATAGAACACCATGCTTTGAACTTACCAGATCCACAGAGGCTTGAACAAATGAACATGGCCAATAACTAATCCTTTGTTCTGCCTGTACCATAGGTATGTTGGTCATGTGATTGAAGATTGTATCGCCTTCAAAGAATGGCTTCAAAGAACCATCAATGAGAGGAGGATCAACTTGGATCCGGATGCTATCAATCCAGACTATCATGCGGTTGATGTTGTAACGGTTAAACCATACTCTCCAGTAACGGAAGAAGATAAAGCACATGAAGAATCATGGGTGCCACTCGCTGAAGTTGAGCATCTATTGGCTGATAAGGTCATCACATCAAAGCAAAATCCCATCGCCCACAAGGAGGCATGCACCTCGTGCTAGCTACAAAGAGGAGATGTGGAAAGTCGTGCACCATCGGTTGCCTCTAAAGAGCTCATCTTCACGACATCGCCACTCAGTGGCATCAACATTTGACGTCCCGATGGTAAGAAGGTGGCCGATCCAAGACGCCACCGAATGCCACACGAGTTCATCCCAAAATCATAAGGAAATGAATCATTTCCTTGTCCCAAGCGTGCGCTGCCTTCTACCAAACACTTTGGGGATGTTTGGCATAACTCCAGCTTCACCAAAATCTATAGAGTTGGTGGAACAGTGTATTCCTAGTTTCAGAAATTTATGGAGCTAGAGCTGTGAATACATTAAAAGTATTCAGATGAATCATTTTGTTTATATTTTAAACTAAAAATAGAAACATAATTTACTTTATTTTAGCCTACAAGCTCCAGATTTGAGGTGAAACTAGGATCTGGAGCTCTGCTAAACAGGGCCTTCTTTCAGCCAACTCTAGATTCTCAGAGGAGTGGATTCTTGGATAATCAAGAGCAGGAGCTAAAAAATTAGGATCTGAAACTCTACCAATCAGACTCCTATTTTCACCAAGGGTTTTTACCATCCTTAGAAGATATCATGAGGGTACCACTAAATTACCCTTACAATATTGTACTACTTAGTACCTCTACCCTTTAAACTTATGATCGGGTGCCCCATTTTCACACACTGCATCATTTTTAGGTCCATGAGGGCTCTACGCAAATCTAAGAATAGCGTCAAGACCTATACAAGCTTGAGTTCAATATCTTTGAGGTGAGACCCGACGGTTTCATTTAGATTACTTTACTAGATTTAACAGAGTCGTAAATCAGCTGAGGTCTATTGGTCTTGACTACTCTTATTCTAAAAAAACTCGTTCTATTATGAGTGTGTTGGATTCGGATGTTTGGTTGACATTGCTCGAGAGAAGAAAAAGTCCAAAATTCACCCTATGGTTTTGGTTGCCTTTGGTTGCCGATCCCGAGAAGAGTGGTTCTTCTAATAGATAAAAAATTGCATTATTGATGTGAAGGACCGAAAAGGCGACCAGAGTGGGGTGAATAGGAGGAAAATAAAATTCCTCCCGAATACTTCTCTAGGCCCCGTTTGGCAACTTGGAACCGGACTGTTTCTCCTAGAATCTGAAATAAATCCAACCAAGCGGAATAGGACTCGGAGCGCTTCAAAGCGAATCGCTTTCGATTTTTACACACCGTGGTCGAATCGCTAGCAACCCGTTCCTCCAGTTTCGATTCTACAAGCGTTTCTACCAAGAATCTGAACTGCTTTCGTTTCTACTAGAATCGGAACCGTACCAAACGAGGGGCCTAAAAGTGATAGCATATAGATATGCGTGATTATCTCCTACCTTATTTACCTGTTTATATTAGGTATGTAATTATCCTTAACCAAATTGGTTGACATTTGTTGTAATTCTAGAGATAGCTTTAGTTGTATTTAACTCTCAATGGAATGCCCCATGTGTGGTAAGCTTTCCACCTATCTCTATTTTCAAAAAGAACAGGTTAGATGAACAACCGATGAATAGAAAAATTAGCAACTGATCGGATAAATAGTAAAATCAGTAGCTGCTGGGATGAACAGTAAAACCAGGAAGTGGTCGGATGGACAATACAATTAGCAGCTGGTTGGATGATCGGTGCTAATGAATAGTGAGATTAGCGCCTATTCAAGTGAATAATAAAATTAGCACAAATGAACAATGATGATGAATAGTAGATAGGGCGAATAGTAAAAAAGCACGAGTTCAAGTCCAATAATAGATGTATCTTTTGATGGGATGATTCAAAACTCATGAAACTTTGTATGCACCTTCGTATGGATGTCAGAAACCTATTCCAACCTTTAATCACAGGAATTGACATCAAAGTTCTAACCTTTTTCTAATCTAAGGAAGATTGCATTAAAACCGGACAAAAAACCAAAAAAAACTTCACACTAAGCTTGGTCGTGGGGACTTTATGATCAAAATGATCTTAGATGGTCTTCGACATATCACAGTAAGCAAGAACATCAAGGAAATAGCCCTCAAACGAGTAAGAATACGATCTATCACAAATCTTTCTTTTCTCAAGCAAAAAGATCGGTTTCTTGCAAAAACGTAAAAAAGGAAGTTGCTGTTTGCCTAGAAAATTGATATATGATTTATAGAAGATTCATTCAACAATCATTCATCCTTGACAATACAAAAACAAGAGGGAAAGAAATCAAAAATAGATCAAAACTCATTTCAAACTCAAATATGAACACCACACACTCAAACACAGTCAATTACTCATTATAAATATGGGTAGACCACTACCTAGCCTCTCAAGATGTCTTAATTTCTAAGCAGATTAAGGCAATGAAATGTACATAAAGGAAATTATCTTCTTGAGAACCTGCAGCTAGCTTAACTTTTCAGTTCCTTTTTCTTGTGTTACGAAAGGACCTTTGCATCCAAAGAAATAAGCCGTAGAAATTTGAAATGATCGCCGGTGATCTTTGCGTGCAGAAGGCAAGGGTCCCGATCTACGCCGGTGATCTAACCTTGGCACTTGGCCGGTGCTCGGGCGAGGAGATGGCGAAGGAGACCCCAGAGGTAACCCATCGTCCGATTAGTTCTGAATCACGCTTTGCTCCAAGAGAGGGCGAGGCTCTGCTTTTGCCTGGCGCCGCCGCCGCCGCGCCTCATGACATGGCGGCGCTTCGCTGATCGGTGATTGGTTTCTCGCTTGGATCGGTGATCACTTGGATCGTGGCGCTCGCTTGATCGGTGCCCGTTTTCCTAATTTCTTCATTGAATTTGAAAACTTGGATCGGTGATTGGTTTCTCGCTTGGATCGGTGATCGTTTGGATTGGCGGCGCTCGTTTGGATCGCTCGCTTGGTTTCTCGCTTGGATCGGTGATCGCTTGGATCGGCGGCGCTCGCTTGGATCGCTACGGATTCCATCTTGATTAGCTGAGATTGCCAATTTCTTCATTGAATTTGAGCGAAGGGTGAAGGGTAATTCATCCCTAGATGAGGCGACGCTATGGCGGTCGTGCTCGTTCCTTTCGGATGGCCTTCCTTGCAAAATCTGTTTCGGATGAAAGGAGATGCAATTCATGAGTGAGTTGGATTGTGCAGGTATTGTCTTTCTTCTTCAAATTTGGAGAAGATGCATTTGTCGCGGAGATTTTCGGCTCCTTTGCCGGAGGCAAATTCGATCCTCTTGCAAAGAATCTTTGGCTTTGTTCTGAGTCCAATCTCGGCGATGTGCAACCGGATGTGCAGGATATTGGGCGACGATGCTTTAAGAATCAATTCAAAGCAGTCATGGTGAGCGGAACGGCGGCGATCGATTTCATGGTCGCAGCTATGGTGGTCAACTTCGTCCTGCTCGTAGTGGTCTTCGTCCCCCAAGATTTCAAGTTGGTGGTCATGGACGGTATGGAGTCCGTGATCGCGTTCAAGATTTTGGGGGGCACAATGATTCAAATAGCCATGGTGCTCTTGGTGGTGGCGCCCAGAATGTTGGAAATCCAGGGGCTGCCGGATTGCTTCCGCGGAGAAGGTTTCTGATGATGTTTTCGCTAAGCAATCCAATGAAAAGGGGGAGAGCTCTGCGATCCAGGTTGGTAGCAATCAAGGCTTTTCTTTTTTCCTTTTTTGTTTTGTTTAAGGGTTGTGTGCTTCTTGTTAAGCAGAGGTCGGGAGAAATTTTAAGGACTTGTATCATCTTGATGTAATGTTCTTGAAATTAATAAAATCTTCCTTCATCTAAAAAATGTCGACCAATACACAAATTTTCTTGCAGAGTTCAGACTCCATCGAGAGCATCTCCAAGAGGAGTCCTAAATAGGTTGCTAATTGTAATTATAGGGCTTTGATGGAAAAAAAAGCACTCCAACAGAGGTTGTATTTTGAGAAAAATTATCAAAATAGGTTTAGGACTCCTGAGCCTGTTGCTATATTTGTAACGCTCCTCTCAGCCCATCCTATTCGCGATCCTGGCTTCCTCTCTCCGCTGTTTAGGGTCTAATTGCTGGAGTCAATAGTTATCTTGGGTCCTAATTCTTTTAGTTTAGGCCCTATTTTGAGGTATAAGACTCCATTTTAAGGTCTGATTGTTGGAGATGCTCAAGACTTTACATATGAGTCAGATGGGGCCATAGATTTGGGATATATATTTAAGGATGTGGGACAGTGGCTTGGTGTAGGGTTTCATTTCCACTCATCCGTTTCAGTCTATAATATTACATACCTTATAGCGCCTAGGATCCCTGGCCTCCGAGTGCGTCCACATCAGCAGCGCTGTTCCGTCCCGGCTTGCGCTAGCTTTGTTCCTGTTGACACGGAGGGCCACGTTATTATGCCTAGTGTAAGTCCTGATGCTGCTCAAACCATTCGGTGTCTATCTATCTTATTCATACAACACAAATAGTCCAACTTAATATACGTAGATTCTTCCAAGCCAAATTATAGTTTCCGTTTCATATGACTCTTTTGTTTGGTATTGCCTGCTACCTCAGCTGATTTTCTCATATTAGGAATGGTGAAATGTCGTGAAATGGGCAACAGCCCAAGAGCAAATGCTTAGTACTGTCTACACATGATCACTTCATGTTTTCTTTCTGCCTACAACACAATTTAGTCCACAATTTCTACCAGAACTTACATTTAGCGATATGCTCATCAGGCGTTGCCTACGAAAGTAGCAACCAAATTAGAGCTTGGATAAAAATGGATATGCCACTAATGTTCATGCATAAGTGCAGGAGAGAAGAAACATTCTATGGAGAGCTAGCTGGCACAGCCTACAATGCAATGGAAAGTGCAGCTCATGCAGTCGTTGTGCATCTTCAGACCGAAAGAAATATAAAGATTGAGGATTATCGATTATGTCAGTTTCACAGGAAGCTGACCAAGAATCAGTTTAGATTATGGCGATTTCCCAGAAGAGGACACCAATCCTACCAATCCCAGAAGAGGAGAACATTAACATGGATTCCTGGGCTACAAGAGTTGAGAGGTAGTGTCTTGATTCTTCCTTCCTTCTTTCTTGGTACTTGTCGCTAATCGCTGCTAAGTGGTCACTTAAGTAGTGTATCTATCTTGTCTGCATTGAATTAACTCTGTTGATGTGTTCTGTAAGTGTGTACTGGTATGCTGATTTTATCGGTAACCCCCTGTTTATAGCCTTATGTAGAACAGAGATGCTACTGAAGCAATTCAAAAAGTTCCTGTTGCTTATGAATGCTGAATTGTGGAAGGAGTTCTTAGCCATCAGCTGAAACAATTTGTCATTGATGGTGAGAAAGTTGTACTTAACGTCTCCAATTTTTTCGATAAAGGAAGCTTTTATTAATCTTAGTAAATTACATCAAGGTGATACAATTATACTAAGAAGACTCCCGGCCTCTACACAGCTAGGGTGTACACAGCCAAACACACACACACACACAAAAAGACAAAGGAACCGTCGCGGCAAACTACATCACGCAATATTGTCTTCAAGGCTTTCCACTATCATAGCAACACTTGGACCGCGATAAAAACTCTCCAATGACAACGCCTTCAAGAAGGACTCGATACGCACACGCACCGTCATTGCCATGATCCAACCAGTGAAGGCCAAACCAAAGGTTTTCACCTCGGAGAGTAAATCCTCAGACTACAAAACAATGCCTTCAACAAGACTATTGCGAGCACAACCAACTAAGGTCGACCTAGGATTTCTCCTGAAGTCAATCACCGGAGATCGATGTTGCAACCACCGCATTCCGAGCTAGTGCCGCCATACCACTTAATCTTAGCCAATAGCAACGGCCATCTTCTCAAGGCCGGACAAACAATTTTAGATGTTCGACTCTCACGATGACAGATTCGCGAGCTAGCCAATAGGCACACGATCATCAAGTCTATAGAGTGCATCTAAAAAATGAGTTGTG
Organism: Guadua angustifolia; assembly: GCA_036346375.1. NCBI lineage: Eukaryota > Viridiplantae > Streptophyta > Magnoliopsida > Poales > Poaceae > Guadua > Guadua angustifolia. The sequence goes on along the minus strand of CM070521.1, from coordinate 1,335,338 downwards.
TCGCCTAAGAAAAGCGAATCCGCGAATCGATGCTAAGATGACATAGGTCAAAAGAAATGTATGAACAACGCTAGAAAGAGATGAAGACGCTGAAACGAAGAGTAGTCACTGGTGACAACCCAAACTTGCCGATGAGTGACGAAACGACCCACAAGGGCAGGACACCACCAGGACAAAGCGGAAGCACCCAGACGTCGCCCCCACGGAGGAAAGACGACGCTTCACGCCGCCGTCAGGGTGAGGTGGAGGTGTTGTCGACGACGCTTTCAAGGAAGACAGTGGCACCCGAGGTTGTCACCATCGTCGGCTCCAATGCTGATACAAAAGTGGATGACGCTGAATTTGAAGAAAATGAAGTGTATGCACTTGATATTGTCACCAGCACTGGAGAAGGAAAGGTGGGAATGTCTGTCATTTGCACTATGCCCTTTCTTTACTTTGCATATTTTTATAACATTTTCGTTGAATTGGCATTTACAGCCTAAGCTATTGGATGAGAAGCAGGCCGCCATCTATAAAAGAGCCATAGACAGGAGTTAGCATTTGAAGATGAAAGTATCGAGGTCCATTTTTAGTGGAGAAATTTTATAGCGAATAACATAGGTAGGAAGTACTGGTAGTAGAAATCAAATCTAATCATCCATTCCTCAAGGGTATTTTAGATTTTTCCTATCCATTCATCGGGGGTATTTTAGACTTTTCCTAATTCGTTCACAGTTTTGGATTCACCGAATACCTGGTGATTTTCAGAGGCTTCTTATCCATTCATTCGCCATTCATCATGATCACAGGACGTGTTTTACCATAGGGAACAAATAGTATAACGGAATGTTTCTCCCCTTTTACCCATCTCTGAATTTTAGTACCAATACTACAGGTTGTAGTATATCTAGATCTAAATTGATTTCAACCATTAGATTCAAAGGAATAGACAGCTTATATTAATTTTAATCCCCTGTAAAAGAGCTCTTTTAGTGAGATTAGCCAGAAGTTTGCAATCATGCCCTTCACTGCTAGGATTGCACTGCACAGTGGCTTTTTATGCTCTTTGTTTTGGATTGTTCTATCATAACATAAATTATGAATTGTCCCAGGGCATTGGAAGAGAAGCGTGCACGCTTAGGCTTAGTGGAATGCATGAATCATGAGCTATTCCAACCATACCCTGTGCTTCACGAGAAGCCAGGTAGGTAATACAATCCTCTGGGTGATGAACTATTGTGGAATTCAGGAAATTTGTATGCGGGTTGTCATAAAAGATTATCCTTGGATTCTGTACAAACCTATGTAAACCTTGTGGATGTTTAGGAGCAAAATATTTCGGCTTCCAAGAGAAACCGGAGATCTCATCTTGGCGATTTTGTTCGTGTCGATTCCGGCTCTGCTCTTCTCGATCGCCGGTGCTTGCGGTCCAGGTAATGGTTCCTGATCGGTAAGGCTTTCGATTCTGATGACCGGTGGTCGCCTCTCCTCATCCTCTGTGAAGATTGCGGGATTACAGACGCGTGTTCTTAGGGATGAGGGGGTTTGTTCTAGTGTGGCGTCGGAACAGGATCTGAAATCGGCGAGAGCGAAATTGTCTGCTATGGTTGAGTCTGTGGCAGCTGTCTGTTCCAGACCACGTCCACGCGACATTGGTAGCAATTCTCGTTCCAGATTTTGGAAGTCCTGCGTCTCCGATGATGAGTCTTCCGAGGATGATGTAATTTCTACTACGGAATTCATCGAGGAGGCTAAAGCTGAGGGATTTTCTGCTAGTGATCTTCAACAAGCTGAGGAGGGGTTGTCGGCGTGTTCATCCTCAACATCTAGGCGGGTTAATCGTTTGTTGGCAAATCGAATTGTTAATGCATTGGTTCGACGTAAGGTTGGTGTCAAGCCATGGCAGGGTCCTTTACCTCCGCCTCGGGTGTCACCAAAAGAACCTTTGGGGATGTGTTGAACTCGGCAAACTTTGGTAAATTGGGTGCACGTCTATGTGGTTCAAATCTAAATTTGGTGCAATCAGATTTGTTACCCTTAGGTTCAACATTGGATGTGACAAACTCTGGTGTGAAGTCCACGTTAAAATTAAAATTTCCTGAGGGGTGTTGTAAGGTGGAAAATTCTTTACCTATACATGCCTCCGGAAAAAATATACAGCCCAAGTCGGCCCAGTGTACCTCGCCTGGTGATCCAAATTGGATCTTATTGGGCCCTGGTAACTCTGGTGGCAGGTTTCGGCGTACACAGGGATTGGTGGCGCTTTTCTCTCGCACGGGTCTCTGTCGTCCCAACCCTAAACGCCAAACACATTCCTCTGCTCTGCTGCGGCGTCGATCCTACATGGCGGTGGTGCGCGAAGGGGGTCGTTCTATGGCTTCTCAGGGCAATGGTGTTGGCGGAAGTGGGGGCAAGGTCGATCAGCCGGCGCAGCGGTTTAACCCTGGGTTCCAGGCCGGGTTTAACCCTGGGTATGCTGGCGATACCGTGGGGCGACATTTCTCTGAAGGTGGAGGATACAATCGTGGCACATATGGACGGGAAGAGATTTTCGACAAGGTGGTCGGGTGATGCGTGATGAAGGTCACGTTCTTTGGTCGAATTGGAGCCGGAGGAGGAGGATATGGTGATCGGCGAGGCCACTGTGGTTGGGGAAGCCATGGCGCGGAACACGGATGTTCAAATCTCCACCGCCAATGTCAATAGTGGTCGCAATGTAGCTACTCTGCTCATCTTAAAACAGAGACGGGTAAGCAAAATTCAGTTCAATTGCCGGCTATTTCGGGACAAGGGATGTAGTTGAGGCGAATGGAGCAGAGTTAGGGGTCTAGCAAAGGAGTAGTGAAAACCAAAATTAACAAGCCATCTTGCTATAGATGTCTCACTAAGGGTCATGTTAACTCGGATTACAACGGAATTGAATTGTGAAATCGTGGTTGGATGAACATGTTGCAAAGGCCCGCACAACAAGTAAGCAATTTAGGTCTTTGGCTATTCGATGGCTATCTTTGTAGAAGGGTTGGGTTTTTATTACATCCCGTTTGCTGGTATCCAGAAGGTGTCTTCTGATTCAACAGTGGCACTTGTCAAAGTGATTGAGGGTTCTATGTCTGAAATGAATGTTAGAACAGAACTACAGAGATTACTTCCAGGTAATTGGGGATGGAAGGTGGAAGATTGTGGCCCCAATTCTTTTGTGACGACGCCCAATCTAAGGTGATTTGCGAGAGGCTTGTTGAATGGGGACCGGTTGTCGCTAAAAGTGTTAAAGCTACTATGAGTATTGAGGAGAAGGAGAGCTCGAGATGTTTATCGGTATGAGATCCCAAAGGTGTGGGTCAGTTTAGAGGTCTTACTCAAGATTTATGATTGTTTTCTATCATTTGGGTGTGGGTTCCATTCTTGGGGCTACGAGAAGGTGGATATGAAATTCACAAAGAAAAATAATATGGCTAGAGTCAAGATTGCTGTCTCAAGCCCTGACTTAATCCCTGAATTTGTCGATGTGGTTGTTGGGGATTATGTGTATGAACTGCGATTTGGTGGAGAAGAACATGGACCCGGATAATCCTACTCTTATAAATATGGATCTTGATCCGGAGGATGGTGCGGATGATGACATGGAAGAGGATCTTTTAGATGATTTTAATGTTCAGGGCAGTATGAAGAGTATAGATACTAAGAAGATTACCTCAGAGCCTACTGTTCAAGACAGCTCGACAAATGCTCCCACTCGCCAGGCATATTCGGTCATTTCTAAGTTACCTCTCAGTAATAATCCAAAACCTATGTGTGTTGCTTCTTTGAGGATAGGCGGGGATAAGAGTCTGTGTGCATGGCAGGAGTCTGAGCCAGTGGTTGTGCCAGTACCGGCTGAGAATTCTTCATCCAAGGTGTCAAAGGTGCTAAAGGAGACTTCACAGCTGGTGGTATCACCGGTTCGTTCCAGCAAAAGGATGGCGGCAGTGGCGGACCAAAACATTTTGGAACGAGCTGCTAGATTGAAAGCAAGAACTAATTTGGAAGCTTCTGATGGGGAAGGTAATACCAACTCTTCTCATTTTGATTCTTTTAATGATGCTGTTATTTTGAATAATTTACAATCGGTGGGCATATGCATGGGCAAGTCTGAGGCGGCGATTATTCAGAATGCACGATCTCTTCATAACTTATTATCCCGAACTACTGATAAACCATTTTCTGTGGGGGGTATATATAGGTCGGCATCCTTGGGTAAGGAGAATGAGGATTGTTTAGACAGTTCCAGTGAGGGGGATTTGAGGGATGTGAATATTTTCTGTGGGGAGGTTGCTGAGGGTATTTGTGAGGGTGAGGTTGATTATTTCAGTGATCAACAATCTCATACCCGTATGAACAGATCTCGTGAAAGAAGGGGGGAAAAAGGGAAAGGGATTTAAAATTGTTTGAGTGGTATAATAATGAAAGGGATTTTTTGAAATTGTAACGGGTTAGCAGATCCAAAAAAGTTTAAATTCTTATCTGATCTTACATTAGAAAAGAATTTGGATTTCATTGCCTTATCGGAAGCCGGTGGGAGGGAGTGCTCACAAAAGTTCCTCCAAAATCTTTGTCGGTAAGGACTTTTGTGGCATTGTAAAGCCCTCTTGGAAGGTCGGTGGCATGTTAGTAGGAGTTAATTTGATGACTTTTGATATAGGTGAGATTGAGGATAGAGATTACTTTGTTAAATTTAAAGTCGAAACAAAATGATGGTTTCGATTGGATTTTGATGTTCGTTTACAGTACGTAGCGACGACATCGTAAAGAAGAGTTTGACGTAGAGCTTGTCGACTTTGTAATAAAGAAACCTTACCTTTGTTGATAGGTGGTGATTTCAATATTTTAAGGGGACCATCTGAGAAGAATAAGGCCAATTTTAATAATCGTTGGCCTTTTCTGTTCAATGCTATTATTGATGCTTTTAATCTTCGAGAGCTGGAGATGTCGGGTAGAAAATATACTTGGGCGAATAATTTAGTTAATCAGACTTTTGAGAAGCTGGATAGAGTGCTAGTTAGTACGGAGTGGGAGACAAAATTCCCTAGATCTACTTTACTGGCTCTAACTAGAGATATTTCTGACCATACTCCTCTGTTTCTCAATACTGGAGACTCGTCTACCTCGATTAAGTCGCCGATGTTCAAATTCGAACTTAGTTGGTTGACTCGAGCAGGTTTTTTTGACATGGTCAAGAGTATTTGGGAAAAAAGTGTTAATGAAGTTAATCCTTTATATCGTTGGCAATCCAAGATTAGACGTCTTAGACAATACTTGAGGGGTTGGGCTAAAAGTGAGTATGGGACATACCGGAAGGAAAAAAAGTGGCTGCTTGATAAGCTTGATGTTCTGGACAAAAAAGCTGAGGTCATGTTGCTTTCTTCTGAAGAGCTCAGTTTCAAACACTCTTTGAATGAAAGATTAGCTCAGTTGTTGAGGGAGGAAGAAATCAAATGGTATCAGCGAGCAAAAGTAAGGAACCTGTTAGAAGGTGATGCTAATACCAAGTTTTTTCACATGGTGGCTAATGGTAAGCACCGTAAGTCTCGAATTTTTCAACTAGAGCAAGAGGAGGGGTTAATAGTAGGTGATCTTTGAGTTAAAACAATTATATCACCAACTACTACAAAAATTATTTGGTCCTCCGATCATTGCCCGATTAACGTTGGATGAAACAAGAATCGATGATATTCCTCAAGTTTCTTTGCTAGAAAATGAACTCTTAACTTCAAGTTTTGCGAAGAAGAGGTTAAAGGGCTATTTTCGGATGGAAAGTAACAAAGCTCTGGTCCGGATGGTTTTCCACCAGAATTTTTTCAAGTTTTCTAGGATGTTATTAAATCGGACCTGATGGCTTTATTCGAGGATTTCCATCATGGTGTCCTAAATTTATCTAGATTAAATTTTGGAACTATAATCTTGTTGCCAAAAACTAATGATCTTGGCGATTCAACAATCAGCCCATATGTTTGTTGAATGTCACTTTAAAATTTTCACAAAAGTGGCTACTAATAGAATTTCCCAAGTGGTTCAAAAAATCATTAGGCCTTCTCAAACAGCGTTTCTGCCGGGTAGAAACATTATGGAGGGGGCAGTCACACTTCATGAAACTTTGCATGAATTGCATAAGAGAAAGCATAATGGAGTGATTTTTAAGATTGATTTTGAGAAGGCTTATGATAAAGTCCGGTGGGATTTTCTGCAGCAGACATTGAGAATGAAAGGCTTTTCTACTATTTGGTGTGATTGGGTTAAGTCTTTTGTCCAAGGAGGGAATGTTGGTATTCAAGTAAATGAGCAATTGGGAGCTTATTTCCAAACTCGGAAAGGGCTCCGACAGGGTGATCCACTGTCCCCCATACTTTTTAATATCGTAGTGGATATGTTGGCTATCATCTTGGCGAGAGCAAAAGAAGATGGTCAAATCAAAGGTGTGATTCCTCATCTGGTTGATGAGGGCCTATCTATTCTTCAGTATGCTAATGATACAGTAATTTTCATGGACCATGATTTCGAAGGAGCGAAGAATATGAAATTGTTATTATGTGCGTTTGAACAACTATCAGGACTTAAGATTAACTTTCACAAAAGTGAAATTTTTTGCTTTGGTAATGCAAAGGATCATGAGGCAACATATTCAGAGTTGTTTGGATGTAAGTTAGGTACTTTTCCGTTTAGATACTTGGGGATTCCAATGCATTATAGAAGGTTGAGAAATTCTGATTGGAGGATGATTGAGGACTGATTTGAGAAAAGATTAAGTGGTTGGAAAGGAAAGTTATTATCGGTTGGAGGAGATTGGTGCTGATTAACTCGGTGTTGTCTAGTTTGCCAATGTTTATGATGTCCTTTTTGATTCTCACGGAGTCTGAAGAAATTGGATTATTATAGGTCCCGTTTCTTTTGGCAAAACGACCAACACGAGAAGAAATATCGGCTTGCACGATGGGATCTCCTTTGTCAACCTAAAGATCAAGCGGTATTGGGATCCTTAACCTAGGTATCCAAAATATGAGCCTGTTGAGCAAGTGGTTGTTCAAAGCGTGTAATGACCAAGGGATGTGGCAGCAATTACTTCAAAATAAATATTTAAAAGGCAAAACTTTAAGCCAGGTGGAGAAGCAACCAGGTGACTCCCATTTTTGGACAGTCTAATGGGGGTCAAACCTCAATTCCTAAGCTTAGGGTCTTATATTTTAAAGGATGGCTCCCAAGTTAGGTTTTGGGAAGATACTTGGTTGGGCAATTCTACCTTGAAAGCTCAGTTCCCTTCCTTGTCTAATATTGTTAGGAAGAAACATGCAACGGTGGCTGAAGTCTTTGGGGCTTTCCCACTGAATGTATCTTTTAGGAGATCTTTAATGGGGAATAACCTTAGAGACCGGGGATTATAGTAGAAGCGAATGATGAGTGTTAGTTTATTAGGGGGTGATAGTTTCAAGTGGCATCTTACCAATAATGGTATCTTCTCTGTTAAATCAATGTATGAGATACCGGTTAACAATGGTATTAAAGTATCACAGAAATTTGGCTTACGAGGTTACCTTTGAAGATCAAAATTTTCTGTGGTATATTAAGAAAGGAGTGATATTGACGAAAGATAATTTGATGAAGCGTAATCGGCATGGGGATAAATCTGCGGTTCTGCAGTTCTCCTGAAAAACTATTCATCATACTTTCATCGATTGTTGGTATGCTAAATTCCTTTGGCGAGTTGTATATGTAACTTTGGGTATTCCATCTCCTGTATCTATTCATCATTTATTTAATGGGTGGGTGAAGCGAGGAGGGATTGCCCAAGGTTCTGTTTACTTACGGGGTTGCCGGAATTTCTTTGGGCCTTATGGCTAACTAGAAATGATCTGTTTTTGACAAGCGCTTTCCTAAATCTCTATTGCGAGTGTCTTATTCAGAGGAACACATTGGCTCGAACTTGGGCCAAATTACAGCGGTGTGAAGTCACCCAAGCATGTCTCTTAGATGTGTGTAAATCGGGTTGGGCTGTGGCTTTGGAGTTATTTACCGTTCGGTTGGCCTTTGTGTTTAGGATTGGGTATTCTGCTAGTTGATTTGGTTAAACTTGCTGCAGCTTAAATTTTGCTTGACATTCGTAATAAGTTTGGTCTCGATTCCTAATAGGAAGAAGCGAATTTTGTATTCCATTATCTAAAAAAATGTAAACCTTGTGAACTTCCTATGGGAATTGGTTGTCCTTATTTGTAATTGTTACTGAACTTCATCGATGTTAATTATTGTTGTATGTCTTGCTAATTTGTTGTCACCATCTTAGTAGTTGGTGCTTCATGCAAGTGACCTTGTTGCACACATAAACTTCAATGTGTTGGCAATGCCAGATGGATCAGATAGTGCTAACATCATATCCACTTCAGGAGTTGTAGCCCTCAAAATCCATTGAAGACAATGCTCAGATTAAGGGATGGCTTGCTTTGGGGATGAAAACAAAGAAGGGTGGTGGAAAGAAGAAGAAAGGTCTGTCCTACAATCACTGAGCTATTATTTTTTAACGTTGTGCATTATGTCAAAGGTTAGATATCGACAATAAACTTATAGTCACGGGTACCTTTGGGTTAGCAAAGTCAAGCACGAAGACGGTGGCACACGATGTATACAGGTTCGGGCCTTCAGATGGAGTAACACCCTATGTCTTGTGCGGATGATGTATGAACTTGACGTATGGAGTACAGAACAATGTATTTAGCTCTAATTACAATGAAGATTGGATCTAAGCGATAGCTAAACTACAGTTGGAGGTTGACGAAGTGTGGTCTGTTGGCTCCTGGGTGCTCTACGTCTAGTGAAAGCTCTAGAAGTCTTTTTTCTCTCTGTCTGTCTAACTCTGGATGTCTTCTCCTTTTCTCTTATCTTGATCTCTCGTCTGGATCTCTCCCTAAGGATACCTTCCCCCGGCCTTATATAGTCGGGGTAGCTCTGCCTCAAGTTGAGTTGTAGTCGGTTTGGAATAACAGATCGTAACTGATGAGGAATCCATCATCGTGTCAATCTTCACAGTATATCAAAACTTCCCTGGATACCAAGCGTACTCGAGTTGGTTTTCTCGAATCAGGAAAGTGATCGAGTCCTTCCTAGTATGGAGATATCCCCCCCCCCCGGCATATATCTTATCCGGTAGAATCGAGCCCGTGATATCCGAAGTTTATAGATGCTTCTTGGAGCATGTATGGTATATCCTTCGTGTTTCGATGTATACTCATACCCTAATTTAGATATTCGACACATTGCATGCTGTTACTGATTTTTGATAGCTAGCCTACTTAGAATTTGATACTTCGTGCAACTTTCTCAATGACCTTTTCTCATCTATAGGTATGTTTGCTTGGATCTAGTTTATTTGCTTTTGTTAACCTAGTGTTGCTTATGCGTTTGTCGAACTATTGTTGCGTATACTGGTTTGCTTGTTGGATGCTTAATATTAATAGCTTAATTCCTTTCTCTTTAAGCAATGCATTTGTGTGATACCATGTCATATTTGTTTATGCAAATTATCTGTTATATATCTTGTTATATATCTTGTTATACTCTCTCTCGAATTAGAAATTTAGGGGGAGCTCTCGCAAAATTTTCCTGTAAATATGTGCATTTGATATCCCACTAAAATTATTTCAATGCACACATTTAGGGGGAGCTTCTCCGTGTATTTGGTTTTCCAAATACTCTCTCAATTCAAATTTTAATCATAAATCTAATCGTGTTGTCATCAATTCACCAAAAATGGGGAGATTGAAAGTGCATCTAGGCCCCTTAATGATTTTGGTGATTAATGACAACAATATTAAGTGACTAATGAGTATTTTGAGTATGGTGAACAGATGGATACGCTCATGGGAAAGTCGCTTAAGGAAAGAGATCCCTCAAATTCGAAAAGAAAAAGGCGTCGATTAAACTCAGTGGTTGTATATGGTTTTAGATTTTATTTGAGTTTAAGGATCGCCGTACTATTAAGAGGGATTTGGCAAGAAATAGCTTTAGAATGATCTATTGGGCTCAAAGATGAATCCTAGTTGAAAAATGAGTCAAAGTGTAGAGTCTAAAAGGAAAATGTTGAGGAAGCTTGATATCTGAATGAACCTTCGGACTATCCGGTGATCCTCTCGGTTGGTCATGTTTATTTGGTTGGAATGTCGAACATAAGTTTGAGTATCCATTTGGACCCCTGTTAGATAGGTGCCATTATCTTGAGTGTCAGAAGATTTCTTGAGTATCCGAACACTCGATATCCGAGGTGTTGACCTGTCAAGAAAGGTTGAACTATCCAGTAGGGTCCTCGGTTGTCTTGAGAGAGTTCTGTTCGGACTATCCGAACATTGGTTCGGACTATCCGAACTGACTCGGGCTGAACAGAAAAACGGCTAGTTTTGGAGGGCTTTAAATACCCCCCAACTCCCACCTACCAACTTAGAAGTGCATTCATTTCATTTTGAGCTGTGCTCCCTCTCACTCTTGAGCTCTAGTGTTCTTCCCTCTTGATCTCTTGATTAGCAAATCTTTTGGGGGAAATCTAGTTGAGATTTTGAAGGAGCTAGAGATTGTGATTCATCTTGAGCACTTGGTTCATCTTCAAGCGAATCTCTTGCGGATCTATTACTCTTGGAGGTTGAGGACTCCTAGGCGGCTAGGAGTCGCGGTGAGCTCCCAAGTTCGTGGGACGCCTTGGGAAGTTTGTGAAGGTTGAATCCACCTCCAAGGGAAGGATTCAAAGAAAAGTAGGTGAGTGCTTGGTGCAACACCTAGAGGATTAGGGTTGAAAGAGACCCGGCTTTGTGCCGCCTCAGCGGAGACGTGGGATCCTCAAGGATCCGAACTTGGGAAAAATCGCGCATCTCGTTGGTTTGTAAGTTTTCCCCTTGTCCCCTTTTGTGCCTAGCTTAATCTTTTGGGGATTCAAGGGTTTGGTAGCTTCTTGGAGTAGATATTGGATGGATCTAATAATCTGGAAGTTGCTCTAGCTTAGAAACTTTATTTGATAGCAATCTAGCCCCTCAAACAACTAAGATCTACTTTTTAGGGTTTTCTTGCGAAGAACAGTTCGGAGTATCCGAAAAGGCATTCGGACTATCCGAACCATTCGGACAGTCCGAAAGTATTTTCGGACTATCCGAATAATATATTTCCACTGCGTGTTTAAATTTGAAAAACGCCTATTCACCCCCCCTCTAGGCGACATATCGGTCCTTTCAAACATGTCTATGCACAACGGGCACGACGAGTGGATTATAGACACCGGTGGCTCCACACACATGCACTCTGATGCAAGTATACCCTCCACTCTTTCTGTCCCCTTCCCAAAATCTATTGTCGTTGTTGGGAACGGCTCCTCCATGCCAATAGAACATACCGGGCAAGCCTTGCTTCCTACTCCAGCATGCAACTTTCTTCTTAACAATGTTCTCATCGTTTCGAACTTGGTTAAGAATCTTATTTCTGTTCGCTAATTTACTATTGATAATTCTTACTCTATTGAGTTTGATCCCACTAGTTTCTGTGTCAAGGATCTTCACACTCGAAGAGAGATTTTTTTGCTGCAATAGTCATGGGGAGCTCTATCCAATTGGTCGCATTTCGCCTCCGACACATTCCTTCGCTTTTGTGTCTACTATCACCACATCATCAAAGCTATGGCATTGCTACCTCAGCCGCCCTGGCCATGATGCCATGGCTTCTCTTCAAAATAAATACTTCATTTCATGAACTAAGGTAGATCGTGCTATTTGCCATGCTTGTCCACTTGGTAAACACATTAGACTACCATTTTCTCGATCTACTTCTCATACTGTTGCTCCTTTTCAACTCGTTCATTGTGATTTATGGACATCCCTTGTCTTGAGTAATTCTGGTTTTCGCTACTATCTTGTCATCTTTGATGATTATACTCATTTTGCTTGGATGATCCCACTTCGTATGAAATTAGAAACGCATGCGACTCTTGTCACTTTTGTCACTTACACTCACACACAATTTGGTTTACCTCTTAAAGCTATACAATCTGACAATGGTGCCAAATTCATCAACCACCTCTCCCTCAACTTCTACAAACTACATGGTATCCATCTTTGTTTATCATGTTTGTATACCTCTCAACAAAATGGGAAGGCTGAGTGCGCCCTTCGCACCATCAACAATGGTGTACGTACTCTTCTTTTTTAAGCTCTCATGCCTCCTGCATATTGGGCTGAAGCTCTCACTGCCATTACCTATCTCTTAAACCGATTTCCCTCACACTTGATAATATCCGCCACACCCTATGAGCGCCTACACAAACACCCTCCCCACATATAGTCATCTCCACGTGTTCGGTTGCCTCTACTACCCCAACGTGTCATCAATAGCACCTCACAAACTCTCTCCACAGTCTACTACATGTGTGTTCCTCTGGTATCCTAGTTCTCGCAAGGGTTATCGCTGCATGGACATCACCACTCGTCGCGTCTACACATCTCGCCATGTTGTGTCTTAATTTCTAAGCAGATTAAGGCAATGAAATGTACATAAAAGAAATTATCTTCTTGAGATCCTACAGCTAGCTGAACTTTTCAGTTTCCTTTTCTTGTGTTACAAAAGTAGTTACATATTACATGTCGACCAATATACAAATTTTCTTGCCAGAGTTCAAACTCGGCTGAAGACTTTACATGTGAGTGAGATGGGGCCATAGATTTGGGATAGATATTTAAGGATGTGGGAAAGTTGCTTGGTGTAGGGTTTCATTTCCACTCATCCATTTCGGTCTATATTACATATCTTATAGCACCTAGGATCCCTGGCCTCCGAGCACAAGCCAAATCGAAATGGATTTCAACCATTAGATTCAAATTGATTTCACAGCTTATATTAATTTTAATCCACTGTAAAAAAGCTCTTTTAATGAGATTAGCCAAAAGTTTGCAATCATGCCCTTCACTGCTAGGATTGCACTGCACAGTGGCTTTTATGCTCTTTGTTTTGGATTGTTCTGTCATAACATAAATTATGAATTGTCCCGGGGCATTGGAAGAGAAGCATGCATGGTTAGGCTTAGTGGAATGCATGAATCATGAGCTATTCCAACCATACCCTGTGCTTCACAAGAAGCTAGGTAGGTAATACAATCCTCTGGGTGTTGAACTATTGTGGAATTCGGGAAATTTGTATGCGGGTTGTCGTAAAAGATTATCCTTGGGTTCTGTACAAACCTATGTAAACCTTGTGTGTCGTAAAAGATTATCCTTGGGTTCTATACGAACCTATGTAAACCTTGTGAACTTCTTATGGGAATTGGTTGTCCTTATTTGTAATTGTTTACGAACTTCATCTGATGTTAATTATTGTTGTTTGTCTTGCTAATTTGTAGTCACCATCTTAGTAGTTGGTGTTTCATGCAAGTGACCTTGTTACACACATAAAGTTCACTGTGTTGGCGATGCCAGATGGATCAGATAGGGCTAACATCATATCCACTTCAGGAGTTGTAGCCCTCAGAATCCATTAAAGACAATGCTGAAGTTAAGGGATGGCTTGCTTTTGGGACAAAAACAAAGAAGGGTGGTGGAAAGAAGAAGAAAGGTCTATCCTACAATCACTGAGCTATTATTTTTGGACGTTGTGTATTGTGTCGAAGGTTAGATATCGACAATAAACTTATAGTCACAGGTACCTTCGGGTTAGCAAAGTCAAGCACGAAGACGGGCACACGATATATACAGGTTTGGGTCCTCGGATAGAGTAACACCCTATGTCCTGTGCGGATAATGTATGAACTTGTCGTATGGAGTACAGAGCAATTTATCTAGCTCTAGTTACAATGAAGATTGGATCTAAGCGATGGCTAAATTGCAGTTGGAGGTTGACGAAGCGCGGTCCGTCAGCTCTTGGGTGATCTGCGTCTAGTGAAAGCTCTAGAAGTCTTCTTTCTCTTTGTCTATCTAACTCTAGATGTCTTCTCCTTTTCTCTTGTCTGGATCCCTCCTACCCCGGCCTTATATAGTCGGGGCAGCCCTGTCTCAAGTTGAGTTATAGTCAGCTTGGAATAATAGATCGTAGTTGATGAGGAATTCATTGTCATGTCGATCTTCATAGCATATCCAAACTTCCTACTTAGAATTTTTCATCTTCTTGATCTTTTAGCACCTTAGAGATTTCATTCCATCAAGGAGACCGTGCTTCAACCCTAAACTCAAACTTCACACTTTCTAAGTGTTTTGCTCCAAGCTTAGTCTAGTTAAGTGTTGTGCTAGTGAACTAAGAGACATGGCTTGTGGATAGTCTATTACTCTTGGAACTAATTGTTCCTAGACGGCTTGGAGGAGGTGTGGTGTGACCTGTCCAAAAATGTTTGTGGAAGGTCACCACTGATTGTGAGAGGTTGGGACTCACCTTACCGGAGTGGTGAAAAAGTCACCTTAGTGGAAACCAAGGCTATTACGACTAGTCTTGGAGGAGCTATACTTCGTGAGAAGTGCTCTAACGTAGAGTAGGAGTTTGGCTATGAACCACGGAATAAATCCTTGTATCTCTCATTCATTTCTTGATATTGATCTCTGTTGTGATTTCTTCTTACTAGATTTAAGTTACCTGTGCTCTCCTGTTAATCTCTTAAATCTTTAGTAGCTAAGCTTTCGGGTTGATTTTATTCGGTAATTATTTCTAAAATTTTAAGAGTTGCATATTCATCCCCCCCCTCTAGACCAACTCGATCCTTCAAGGCGGCCCACGGGGAATAGGGAGGGGAGCCCGGGGAGAGGGAGAGGGAGCAGGCCAAGGGTTTTGGGCCGGGGCATTTCGTGGGAGGGATGGGGGCTGAGATTAATATGTTTTATTGTGTGATTTTCTGAGTCCAATCTAGCTCATAGCACGTTTGAAAGTTTGGACCTTTTGTGGAAGAAAGCTTTTGGTGGATTTTTGAGTTTACATGTCATTCCGAGACAACGTTAGTACTGATTTTAGACGCTGTGTGGAACTTGTGTGCTATCAAGTTTTATTGTCGAGAAAACTGAAATTATGTCGAGGTCTCCTTTTTTTTGCAAAAAGAACTCGGCCCAAATTTCGCATGGAGCTGCGTCAGTTGAATATTGCGAGCATAGAGTTAGCTTCATTTTTTCTTAGCTTAGATTTATCAGAAGCTGTACAAAGTTAACGATGTTGTTTGTATATTTTTTTAGCAAGTGACAACTAATCGTGTGTACATATTGCACATATGATTATATAGAACTACTCTTTTTTTTCAAAAAGGACAGTGGTTCCGTAGATTCGCAAACGGATCGTCCACATTTTTTTGCAAAAAGGACCCATGGTTACGCAAATTCGCCGATGGCTGCTACCTAGGATATTTTTTAAAACCTTTCGAGAAAAAGGAAATTGCGTTTAGATCCTACTATTTTCTTGCAAAAAGAATCATAAACCAAATTTCACACGGCACGGTATGGTACGTGACTCTACCTAGTATAATTGATATGGCGTGCTTTCATCTCCATCAATGAGGTCCTACACCCTGCCATCCCTAGCAACGTGTGTGTCCTCCCTTGTACTTAAAAAATATATTTAATTATCTATTTCTTGACTGACAATTAAGAATGAAACTTTCGAAAATTTGCTCAAGATGATTTAGTGAAAAGACATTGTCATGACTATTTATGTTCTTGGGAATATAGATTGTGCATTTTCCTCTTAGTGGTTGTTTCGATGAGGGATTACTTTAGAAATTTTTGGTAGTTAATTAGTTCAATTCCTAAGAATTTGAATCCAAATTCCCCTATCTAAACCGGCCCTCAGTAGTAGGACTGTAAACCGGAAAGGCTCCATTACACGAGAACGAAAATAGACCTATTGGATATTGTGTTGGCATTATTATAGCTACAAGCCTATTCAAACCCACTGCAGGAAGTAGAAATTGTTAGAGCACTAGTTGGGATTTGCATGTGAATATTCGTTAGATTGGAGCATTGCCTTAGCAAACTCGATCAGTACATACAACTCGCAGTAGTGCAGAGGAATCCTAGTTCTCTGGTAGCAAGAGCAGCTACAATTGGTGCATAGAGAATGGCCAACTTTTTTATACACCTACCAAAGTGTTGATATTAATGATTTTGCGTTTTGGCTTTTCCTAGGGATGGACTTCTGTTAGTGATTATGTTCAAAGCTTTTTCTTCACTGATCACAAAAAGAAAAAAAGCTTTTTCTTCACAATGTTGAACTGAACATGTAATGTCAGACAGTTACAAAACTTAAGAAACAGAATGAAACTGAAATGAACTTATAGACAACCCCTCCTCCTGTGTTTAGTTAGAATCTCACATCTAAAAGATAAAGCTGATCTCACAGACAAGAAAGAAGGCAATAGTTAATCCTACAGATTTAGCTCCTTAGCTAATTACAGTAGTTCGTATGATCCCCATTATATACATGTAAACGGTATGAAGTTCAAGTGAAAGATCAAATAACTACGCGGATTGATTTTACTCCTCATGTTGGTGAGGTTTTAAGTTGTTTTTGAGGAAGTTCGTTTTGATTTTAGTATGAAGAAGAAATTATTGATTTAATTGCAAAAGTTCCCTTACATGTCGACATCTCCTTTTTTTCTTTGACCAGATAAATACAAGCCTGCAATTTTCTGCCATATGCAAACCAACTGAAACTGAGCCATCAGAAGATTTCCATATCATTGAGATCGGAGACTACACATACTGGCACGATTACCCCCTCCCCCCAAAAACAAAAAAGTTGGTAATTAATTAACACCAAAACTTCTTTTCACCAAATGGATTTTGGCTTCTTCATCCTAGCTAGGAGATATGCCTAAACCAAGATCCATCTTTGCACTGACATGTACTTGCACAATAGTTACAGTGGTACTACTAGTACTAGCTAGCTTTAGTAAGTTGGCTCCCAGAGGCATTTGAGCCCTGCCATCCATCCATACGGCTTGAGTTCCAGTCCTCTTGCTTTTTGTGCATCAGTGTGCTAATTAGAGCATTTCATTAAATCCTCTCACACCCCTCATGCATGTCTGCAGTCTGGCAGCCGTTTGCTGACAAGAACAGAAAATGTTAACTGCCAGGATAATATAGATCATGAATTTTTTTTTGTTAAGAGACATATTATTTTTCTTAAAAAAGATATATATTATTGCCAAGTAAGAAAATATGTCTCTAAAAAAAGTAAGAAAATGTTCAGACAGAAAATAGCTGAAGCTAGCTACAGTAAGCAAAAGGTGCCCAGGCAATTTTTTCCCCCTTGGAACAAAACTTCAAAACTAAGGGCCTCAATTAGGACTAAAATTTAACTCCCTTTGCAGAATTGCACTATAAATGGAGTGGAGATGAAGAAGAAAAAGGGAAGTCATATATAAGCTACTAATTAAAGTGCCTCGAATATCATTTACAAATTTCAAGGAGCCAGAAACTTTGGGCTAACATGTACTAAAGAGAGGCTTTGTATTCTATAGAACAAGTAAAATTCATGCATTCGAATGGAAAAAAATATGAAACCAAAATTCTTAAAATTTTACATAACGTAAGTATTGGAAGCGGAAAGGGGATCTAGCAATTTGAAAAGAACCAATTGAACGTCTCATGAAATGTACCTCGGACAGATCATTACACTATTATAAAAGAAGAAAGATGTTTCAGTCACTGAGAGGAGGTACCAGTACAAATTAGTACTCTCAATTAACATCAGTTCCAAAAAACCTGAATTCAGAAAACATTCAAGGACTCAAAACCCAAAGAGACAAGAACATCTACATATATATACTACCATGAAAAACTAGGTCATGGGACATGCATATAAGAAGCTAAGAACTACCATCAAGATGATAAAAATTAAACAGAAGATTAAAGTACATACATACACATGTATACAGTATACATACCCTGATCACCACCTCAGCCCAGTGGGGATCCTTTACACAGGGATTGCATGAGCTCAACCTGTGTCTTCAAGCAGACAACATAGTCCAAGGCCTCACTGAGCAAGGAGAAGCCATGCAAGGCCTCCCCTCCTGGCACGAGCTTCCTGAGCAGCCGCAGCCTCCCCTTCACCATCCTCCTGGCCGCCATTGCACCACCTCCATTGTTGCCGCTCGCCGCCGCCATCAGCAAGCTCTTTCTCTTCCTCCTGGAGCTGTAGTACACCCTGTGCGACCTCTTTACTATCTTCCTGCTCCTGACCTCCTTCCTGATCGCGGCGGCGGCTGCCCTCTCGTAACCGCCACTGCCCATGATGCGGCGCATGAGGGCCTCGTTGCACCGCTCCGCCGCGTGCCGGGCGACGAGGGCGCGCGCCCACGGCGCCGTGCCGCCCGGGCGGACGCCATCGCCACGTCTGACGAGAGCTTCACGGCATCCCGGCGCTCCTGGAGGCCCATGGACTTGGAGGAGAGGCCGGCCACCTGCAGGCTCAGCAGGAGCTGCTCCAGGAAGGCCTTCTTAAACCTTCTTGGGGCATGCATTGCTGTATATATGTTTGTATGAAGAATCTTGTGAGCAACAAAACAATGGCTTCAATTCCTTTGCTTGCCTTGCTTGGTTGGTTCTTGGAAGGAGATGGAAGAAGAACAGAAGAGGAGGAGAGTTGATGGGTTTGAGTTGTTGCAGGAGCTAGCTAGGAGAGGGGTTTATGTAAATATAAAGAAGTTGGCTTAGGTGTGCCCAAGAAAGTTGCATGTGCCCTTGGATTTGCATGTGGCCTCTCAGCCTCTATCATTGCTGTGTGTAGGGAATATTGTTTTTGTTTCCACCATCCATTTGGATTTTTCAAAAGGTAGGGTCCTGTTTGGGGTACAAAAATTTTCTAGGAATTTCTTTTGTTAAATCTCTGCTAATGTTTCCTTTCTTACGTACAAATTAAATTCATATAGCATTCTTCTGATTTTTGGATATGTTTAGAAACGCAGGAATTTCATTTTTTTTTTAAGAAAGCAATGTAATCACTACAAGAGTCCAGCAAAAAGAAGGTTATTAGTGCAAGTTACATACCAATTATTGGTTCTTTCCAAATTGCAAGAAGAGATTGCAAAACTGATGAGGTTATTGACTTGTGTATGCACATTTTCTTTTTCAAAAAGTATGAGAAAACGTTTCAAAAATTTAATGATAAATAGTACTGTCTTATACGAGTGCTGTATTAGTTTAATATTTTCCATAAGTCAATGTGCATTGTGTTTGAATGGGAGTTAAATTGGGTATGTAAATACCTCAATAGAGGACCCAGTTTGGACTGGCTTTTTAACTATACAAAGCATGCAGTTATATAGCTTCTAATGGGTGGGGTTTTCTATTAATTATTTATCCATTATTAAATAGTCTTAGGGGGTAAGAAAAGAAAAGGTCTGAAGTGTGCAAGATGATAGGGAAAAAGAAAAGGAGAGAAGAAAGACTGCACTTTTTTGGGGACATGGTATAAGAGGGTTGCTGGGAAGAGGGAAGGGGATGGAAGATGCAGACCATGCACATGCCTGCACATGGTGCACCAGCCCCACTTGGACCCTAATAACACCCAAATAGTCCTCATTAATGCCAAATATTGTTTCTGGAGAAAAAGGTGGCACTCCCATTCACCAATGAAGACTTCTTAATCAAGTCCTTAACTAGCTTTTATGGTCTAAGATCAACTCTTACAGGATACATGATTTAGGTTAATGAATTGTTCTAAGCTTTGTATATGGTATAATCTTAATGAAAGCATCTTAATTATAGTGTGACGTTACGTCCTTGCGTGAACTCTAAACCCTTTTTTTAACCTTATACTTTTGTCAGAAATGACTTAATATAAAGCATCATAAGAAAAGACTCGAACAAAACCACAATATTAAAAGTACAGAGCGTGTGGAGTCTGGACATCACGTACATATTTTTAATTTCTTCAGTACTTTTGCCAAAAAGTATTGTTTAAAAAATCAATCGGCTATTCATATGAGCAATTATTAGTACCCTTGCATATATCCATAGCTTTTGCTCTTGCATTGTAAAATCCCCACAACATATGAGACCCATCTAAAGATTCTACCGAATGGAAATTGTACTAAATTTTTATTGCTGATCCAACAACAGATTGGATTAAATAAACAAACAGAACATCCTTTTTGTTTTAATTATAACCAAATCTCATTTGTACTTCAGGTTCACAGTGACCTATTAGAATTTGCACATTAAAACAAAAGTTAACCAGATACTCCTATTGACTAATTAGCTTGGCCGTACTATCGAGCAAGATATACATGCATGTTAAATCACTTATTTCAAACCTAACCAAGTGTGTTTAAACATAAGAAAATGTGTCAATCAGATGGTACAACAAGGCAACAGGGGTGTTGAAATCTGCAAGCTAGAGAGCAAGGATGTATACTATGATTCTTGTATGCACCAACAGCTTTGCATGTGTTTCCCATTAGCAAGAGGATCCTTGACTTTGGTTGCAATAGTACTTCATGGCCACAGCATTTGAGTGCAGTGGCAGTGAGCCAGTAACATGGAAACATGATTTGTAGCTGTGGGGGTGTGCCCACTGCTTTCTTCCACACCATTCTCCTCTCCTCTCCTCTTTGCGCCAAAATATTTTAAAAAAAAATGCCACTCACATGGCGTCCACATGGAGATTACTAATCCCATAAGAGCTACATATATGCATTTCCATCTGATTTATTACTCAGCTCATTTTAGAAAAATACAAAATGAAATATTTTAATGCTCTCAGGTATATATGTTTGTCCTCAAGACAAAGCTGAAAATGATCATATTACGCAGTGTCTCGACTCGTTTATATGTAAACCACACAAATTTCATTCTAGCTTGACTGGTACAGACGTCTAGCAATCAATATTCCAGTCTAGCAGCTCGAACGGTTAACATTAGTTTTTGGGGTGGTCTTTTGGTTGACCAATGTAACAATAAGCTTCCCAAATTAATGTTGTTTCTGAAAATTAGGATGAATATATATCATGCCTATATATGCTTGACTGCGAACACACTCATTGGACCCATTGTATGCGTCCCCAGTCGTCCTTCGATAGGCACCCATAACCAATCTCCTGTTCATCGGTCTCATTTCAAAAGAAATTTGTATCATTCTCCCAGAGAAAAGGAACAGTAAGATTTCCACATGGCATTGAATTTCTAGCCATGTATACACAGCAACTTTCTATCCGAAAACTCGCTTTCGAATATTACAAAGCATATATATAGTTGCCCCTTAATTACTCCCTTAATTCGATATGGACATGTAACCTCTCTTCTTTGAAATCGTACTGAAATGTTCAAATAACATGGGAAACATGCACTTAATTAATTCCATGCTTATACGACGAACTTAGTAATTCTATGAAAGCAAAGAAAAGTTGATCAAGCCAACAACAAGTCTCTTTAGAGCACGTTCAATCTCGTCGAGTTTGTCATTCCTCGAGCTCTTGGCTTATGGAAGACCTAATTTTCAGTAAGCTGGACACAGTA
The DNA here is from genome assembly GCA_036346375.1 of Guadua angustifolia. Classification (NCBI taxonomy): domain Eukaryota; kingdom Viridiplantae; phylum Streptophyta; class Magnoliopsida; order Poales; family Poaceae; genus Guadua; species Guadua angustifolia. Next base: position 1,313,883 of record CM070521.1, on the reverse strand, counting down.
ATTGCAATGAAGTGACCCTGAGTTCGATCTAGCATATAGTGGAAGGCCGGTATAGCTGCCTGAAAGACATTCTAGGTACAGGTAACTTTGTCAAAAAAAATTTAAAATAATACATTTTTAAATAATTTTACGAAAATAACATGCTGAAGTAAAATTGTATTTTTGTAAAATTTTGTTTCGGAATATTATTTTTGTAAAATTATTTTAGAAAAATAATTCCAACTTTGTCAAGGTTAAGTAATTTTTGCCAGAACAAGGTGGCATGAGCCATAAAGCCAGCTAAGTATCATAGCAACAACACAAGGCAAAAATCATCATAACGGTGCTGGCAGAAGTAAGTTGCTCCAATGCTAACTCCAGTAACATGAGAAACAGAGCACAGCGACCATATTAGCATCAAAATCCAACTGCCAACATAAGGGGGTGGCCCCTTAATTTCTGGATGGCACACAAGGCAGTGGCATTGAGAGCTACACACTAGCCGATAGTGCTGGCAAGTACTGTTGTACTATGCTTAGTGAAGCTGTCCCCTGGAACCACATGTTGCTGCTATTCAGGTGCCCTTGGCATGCAGACACATGGCTGGGCTCGTCCTGCCAAGGCAAAGCCATGCCATCTCTCCTTTCAAGAATTGCTAGAGATCTGAAGAGCACCCCCTCTCACTGCCACCCATGCTGCCTGCCGGCCTCCCTTTCCTGCCCAAAATTTGGGTGCAGCTTGGGGAGAATGGTCAAACTATTCAGGTACTTTTTGAGGGTTTTCCTTTTAATTTCTGATTCTTGGGTTACTAGCTAGGATGTGCTGCATGCATTGCTAGCTCCTAGTTAATCTGCACATGCCATTTATTCCAAAAGGCTAAGATTGCTTTACTGTTTACAAACTTGTCCAGATCATTGTTTCTACTTTTCTGAACTTCTTTTAATCTGTAAAAGCTTAGAACATATATTAGGATAAAAGGTAACTATTATATTTGACCAATGAACTACTTAACCAAATATTCACAGCGGCGCGAAGCTAGAGAATTATGTGGTAACTCAGTACAAGGTTAAGACTGCTTACTATTACATAGCTATTGACTGATGGTTTGGTTCCTGCATATGTACAAGGGTGGTGAGTTAAGAGGGTCTTCTGAAGATATTTGACTCAATTTATTAACCTCAGGTTTGAAGAAGAAGAAAAAAACATGCATGTGTCCCCATATGCCAGATGATAGACATGTAAAGAGCTCTAGAGGCTGCCCTACTATGTTCTATCCGTGCCCCTACTTTGGGTGCAAATGGAAAAAAGATTGGTCATACTAATCAGATTTGTCCACTTGGACCTGGACTAGCGGACTGCATATGCATGCTTTCCTCAGTAAACTTGAACATCAGCACATGCTTCTGATCTCCAAAAGATAAGCTTGGTTTTATCCAAGGTAGCGAGGGCCAAGTTGCATTGTTTAGTCTTCCCAACCTCTAATGCTTGCTCCCCTTGAAACATGGGGAGGGGCTTGTCACCTCTGTCTGCTTGCCGTTGCTCTTATCCTGCTAAAGATTGTGCTTAGTGGCAAGCAAGGATTTGGTGATAGAAAAATTTGACTACCATGTCAAAGGTGATGAGTCAGCACCTATGCTTTGAAAAGGGATGACACTATATCCGACTTATTCCCTATTATCTCGCGCGTATGACTTGACCAACTAGGTATATTCCAAGTACATGAGTAATCTTAACTTAACTTGGAGATAATGTTAGAAGTAAAATATATAATTCTATGCTCTACCTAAAGGGACATTTTGCTCAAATTCGAAAGTTTCACCACATTTTTCCCGACTCTTATTGCCTATTTGTTTCCTCACAAATCCAGACTTGCAGCTCTGATCTTGTGCAGCATCAGCAAACAGATCGTGCCAAATCAGCCTCTGAGCGCCCCATTTGTCTTCACCCTTTATGTCATTCACCCTAGCAGCTGCAGTAGAATTGATGATTCATCTTCTTGTTGTTTCCTATGTTTGGCACTCCCTCTGTAGAGAGATAACGGCTTTGCAGAGTACGCAAACGTCCTATTCCATTCCTGCATCCACTGAATGCGATGCGACTAGAGCTTCCTTTCCAATAAATCCTCAGGAAAAAAAAAATTAGGAGGGATGAGAAAGAAAAAAGATGGCCATGGCAGAGGTATCCGAGGAAGGATGCAACTCATCTCCTTTTTATTTGTCGTATTTGCAAGGTGTTATTATCAGAGCCTAGCATTTGCTGGTACGGCTCTCTGAGCATCAAGGGGAGGTACTGTAGAACACTACCTGGCAAACACTGTAAGAAGTACAAGAACAACAGGGTTCCGTTTCTCGGCGGTAATTGGCCGGTTAGCGACATTAAAACCAGGACTAATTGGTACATAATATTTCTATTAGGTTTGTTCAGTATGCCTATCTGGGATCAAGAATTTAGTAACTACTTAGCACATCAAATTTCATCTACTGACCATGCGAGTAAACAAAAAGCCTGGCTATCAAGGAAACGCGAGCACCTGCATTCAGCCTTTGCTTAAGCCCCGTTTTGCGACGTCGCGGGAATCTTGCGAGAATCCTAGAGCCAACATTCCGAATAGATCCAACATTCTACTCAAAGATTTCGATAGAAATATGCCCTGCCCTCTGCTGCGTGCAGCATTGCCCACAGCAACACACCATTCCCTGCAGTAACATGCCAGCTCCCTGAAAAACAATGCCTGCAGATTTGGCCTAGGTTTCATCAGCCAGGGCCGCCTGAAACCTGGGTCTCATCATGTGTCCATCTGACGCCCCTGAGGACAGGATCATGGAGGCCTGCAAATGGAGGACCATGCATGAGCACGACGTGCCATCATTCCCTCGGAATCCGTGCATGCCGCGCATGCCGTCGTCTTCATCCTCACCATACATGGAACCGCTGGTGATGACAGGATTAAATTCCACGGCAGGCGTCGCTGTGGCAGCGGTCTCCTTCTCATGTTTGGCGTGCGTTTGTGCGTCAAATCCGTGGAGCATCTGCGTTTGCAATTAGTATGGACCCGTCGGCGTTGGGCTTGGACTGGACCAGATGCTAGATATATAGGAGATGATCATGTATTATTGTATATACAGCTCATTTGACTTCTGCATCACACCAGGCTGAGCAACACGCCAACACTGGTCAACAGGTTCTGTTCTGGGTTTTCTGGCCAGCCTGTGTTTTGATGAATTGGTAATTAATCTCGGCCGATATATACTGTTTGGGAACAATGGCTGCATGGGGATGTTCTCTCCAAATACCTGCGTATTATTTTGTTTAATTAGTTTCTTATTGGAAAGGAGAAAAAGGAAAAAAAACTACCGACTTGCCAATTGACGTATTTTTTATTGTGAACGCAAGTCAACCATGTAAGAGCCCATTTGGACAGGCGGGGTTTGGATCTAAATTCAGTGAGCTTAGTTCTGGTTTTCTTTCTTGAATTAATTCCTTATATGCCACTGGAATTTAGGAAAAATCTATAAATATATCACTAATATATAAGATTAAAGCCTACGTGTCAGTGACTCAATGGGTGACATATAAGATATGAGATTAACTTTCAGTGGTACATAAGATGCTGCTTCTTTCTTTCCTTGTTAATTTTGCTCGGAGGTGAGCAAATAATGTAGCCCATTATTCTGCTAAGTTTGCTTGTACTCAAAGGGCCCGTCAAATGGCTACACGTGCGCCCTAGTTTTATAGTTGACAACCTGCACGCTGATTGTAACCAGACTTTATTAAGTTAATAAAAACTCACGTCTTCCCCAAAAAAAATTAGGCCAAAATTTTCAGTTTTGTGTGAAAATCCGAAAGCAATCCCTCGTCCAAACATATTAAGTAGAAATATAGTTAGTGGTGTGATGTTAACTATCTATATACTTTGTTATATAAGATTTTTGTTGAAATAAAGAAGATAGTATAGCAGTCTCTTTTTGAAGGAACGACCATGTAGATAGTATAAAACACCATTGTATAATATATTGCCTACAATAGATACTTTTTATACCATAATTAAAATATTATAGGATCTCACGGAGACAACCTTAAGATGTCATCTATTGTAGAAGTTATCTTTATTTTTGTCATTAGATGACATAGAAAAGTATATAGACAACAGTCATCTCTACTATTATACATGCTCTTAAGACAAGTTTTCTAGGAAATTCGTATGTTGGAAACATCCCCTTTAATCTGCGGTAGATTCCAAAGAGATTACTGGACCCTCGGAAGAACCCCGGCCAAATTTTTTAAGATTGAAGAAGGTTACGAAGGGAAAAGTTGACAGAAAGGCTGTCAAGAAACATCAAGGGATTACAACACGAGTGAGAAATTCTTGTGGCTGCTGGAGCGAAGGCACCTGCGTCCTACCATGCCCACAGCTCTTCTTTGGTTAACCATTGCAGTTCCATCAAGAGATTCCAAAGAGATGAATGAATGGATTAAGAAACCATCAAGAGGATAAATTCGAGTTTCTGAGTTGAAATCCTATTCTGAAAAGTGGGCAAACATAAATAAATAGAAAAGCTGAAAACAAAACGGACTGTACTTGCAAAATAAATAATAAACATCGAGAGCATATGATGCGTACAATATCCAGGGCACATGCGAACATGCGTTCATGTGACATCACTGTGCACTCAAAACATTGAGGTACAGTACCTTGTACTGCACTCTAATTACACCGCTGTTGGAGGAGCAGCATCTTTCGGCAAAAAAAAAAGAAAAGAAAAGAAAAAAAGAAGATCAGAATCAGATCACATGAACAAATAGAGTCCTTTCAAAAATCTTTATCCTTCCAAAAAAATGAATAAATACAGGTTAAGACTCTTGTTTGCCATGTGGAAAAATACTTTCGAAAATCCCACTGACAAGTGGTCCCTTTTGAATTGGAGCCTTCATAGTCCAGAAGTTTTGCTCATGGGCATGGAAAGACTTGCCAATTGCCGTGCTAGGCCATAAATTTGAGATTCCACTTAGGGATGGGTTAAGGGTTCTTTGGGATCGATATAACTAGCTAACGGTGGGGTACAGGGTACACATACACACTGCCCCAGTGATCTAAAAGGTAGGGGCCACTTAACAAGATTTTACAGCTGAGGAACCAGCCCATCGATCAATCCTTCTAGCCCTGCAATTGCAAACTCCAGTGGTAGTTTGTACAACCCTGCACAATATCCACAGAAGATGGCTTTTCCCAGCCAGATGTTCCACAAAGCATGACAAACGGGTAGGTGAAGGCACTGTGATACATTAGTTTCTTGCAACTTCATTGTAATCTATATAAATCTCCATTGTTAGAGATGTACGGGGATACAGCCACTAGGCGCCACGCGGCCTCAAGCACTGTAGATTCTGCAGTGTGAGATCTAGGGTACTTTCATTTTTTATTTTTAAAAGAATTTTGAACAAAAAACTCCCCTCTCTCTATTAACGTTGACTTAAAGTGTTCTTATTTTTTATTTTCCTTATTTTTTTAAGAAATTTCCCTCCTCTCTATTAAAATTAAGTGGTTGCCCGTGGCAACGCACGGAATACCATCTAGTTTTTTAGGTTCTGGGCATAGCTGTGCATCTGCTTTGCTACATATTTACCTATACCTTATGCTCTCACCTGAGTAGAATACAATGTTAGTTCGGCTGGTCCTTTAAACTTAGTTGTCAAATTGACAAGTAAAAGGGAGGAATAAAGACACGCCTGAGTTTAACAGTACAGGTCAACTGCACCACTCCTCTTCTCCAGTAACTGACCTCCAGAGCGGAACATAGGAATTGTGTAGCCATTTCGAAAGAAGAAGAAAAGTTAATACCAATTATACTTCCTTTTCTATGAATCGCTGTGGAATACTTGTGCTCCAAATGTACCCTTCGTACAGTGAAATAACACCTCGCTGCTTAATAATTGTTTTTTTTTAATAAACGGGAGCTCTGCCATACATTAAAGATAAGAAAAAATCCAAAACATTGAAAGAAACACGCAGCTAAACCACTGACACCAACTGAAGCAGACAAGCCCGCAAACCTGACGCTATGCCTAAGGCAAAACACAAACCGCCTCTCTGCGGGCATAGCACATCAGGTCGGAGAATTTGTTAGGGCTGCATTAAGAAGCTTGTTGACGAGGGCAACTAGATGCATTCGAGCAAGGCCATGACAGAGCTAGCGTGCCCCATCCCTTCGGGAAGCAGCCTTTGAAATGGTGACGAAGAGGGGAGAAAGAAAAACCTCAATACCACTCCGCAACTCGCATTTGAGCAAGCATATCAGGTCCCAGTTGTTTTGGTTGAAAATTCGCGGTCTGTAGCACCATCCTTCTGGAGACAACATATTGGATAATACGAGCACACACTGTGTGAGTAGGCTGGTAAACATTCTGAAAAATTCTCGCATTTCTTTCATTCCATATGTTCCATAAAGCATAGATCAGAATCCTGTCAGTGTGCCTACTTAATAATTGTGGTACATCCCACTTAAATTAATCTTGTTTGTGCAGGGTTTCCTGCACCACTGTGGATATACGCCCAATAAAAGGGCATGGACAACAAAAACGGAATGAGAAATGGAAAAATTACGACCAAGCAAACAATCTATCGAAGATGAGGATGTGTGGGGGTGTATTGAGAGTGGACCTGCACCTGATATGATGTAGGCACTAAGTACGCCTACATGGCTACACTCAGTCTTTCCATTTTAACGTAGCTCACTCCTTGCAAAACCTGAAGTTGAAAATCTCTCGGTGCTCTCAACGGGAAGCCTTGGCCAAATTAGTCCCCTTGCACATTTTTTTTCATATTTAGTATCTATCTGAACAAAATTGCAAATCTATTCCCCTTCTCAACCTCGGAAGGAGTGATATGGGACCGTGGCAGGGCCACCTGCAGCTGTAAGGGAGTGCGGTAGTTAGCCGGTTGTTGCTGCCGTCATCAGCAAATGACTAGATTTATAATTTCATTCGAATGAGACCAAACTTGCAAAATAATTAGGCAAGGAGCCAAAAAAGCCAAAGCTTCCTCAACAGGTATTCTTCGTCCGTCTCTCGTGTCCGTGAGATGGGTGACCAGTTTGGCTTGGACCGTCGACGCAAGTGAGGCTGGGCAGAGCCGGAGCTCAGTTCCCCCGGCCAAGACCAGTCCTGAGCTTAGGTGGCGCGGACCCGGGTCTAGGCGGACCTCATGAGGGCCGCGGCGCGGCCCCTGTCGGAGTCGAGCCTCGCAGTGGCGTCGGACCCGGTCTAGGTCGAGGCTTATGGGGCGCCCAGACCCAGGTCGCCTGAGTAACCAAGGCGGGGACCCTTTATGGCCAGAGGAGGCCTTCGATCAGAACGCGGCCCAACACGGCCCTTTTGACATTACATCCAATGTTCAGTGATAATCCTATTTGTGGGGGACGAAGACTTCAGCTAGCACTCTTCTCTTCATTCCGTATCATCTTTGCCGATCAGTATTCAACCGGATCACCAGGAGAGATCTGGTCTTGAAATAGATGTATACTTTCATTGTAGGGGTACCCTGGTATGAATATTCGTCACTTCTCCAATCTGTTAGGGCGCAAGAAGCAAAGACAAAGATTCCTCACCGGGACGCATTGATCGTGAAACTGCTTCGATCACAGATCTTGAGGTTCCATTCAAAGATATGGGGTGATCTATTCCTTGCCTCTTGAAAAGGCTCCAGGTCCGGATGGTTTTATTGGAAAGTTTTTTTGTACCTGTTGGGAAATTATTTATGGGGACTTTATGGCAGCAATTCAATAATTTTATTATTGCCAAGCTCGTCATCTTCGCCTACTAAATTCAGCTCACATCGTGCTGCTGCCTAAGAAGAAAGAGGCGAATGTGATTTCTTATTACAGCCGACACCTCATTCACAAGCAGGGCAAAGATTGTTACTAAAATTACGCCAATAGGTTGGTGGGTGCTTCATCATATCGTGTCCCGCCAATGCGTTAATCCTTCATTAGCAAAGATCCATACAGACAACTTCCTATATGTTAGCGAACCGATTAAGTATTTGCACAGAAAAGGAAACCTTCCCTTTTTATTAGTATGGACATCTCCAAAGCGTTTGATTCATCATGCTACAGAGTACCTCATTGATTTATTAAGAGATTGGGTTTTTTTGGTCGAGATGGCGAGATTGGATTTCTTCATCATAATGTCTTCTCTTCAAAGGTCATTCTCAATGGTCAACTCCGGGAGTGGTTTCAAAGACAGAGGGGTCTTCTGGCAAGGTGATCCATTGTCGTCGATGCTTTTCATTATTGCTATCGACCCTTGTTTCATATCCGCCAAAAGCGCCCACAGATGGTTTGTCGCTTCCCGCTGTTTCCACGGCCGATAAGAGAGTGCTTCAAGATATGTGACGATGTGGCAATTTTCGCCAACCCCAACAAGCAGGAGGTGAATGTAATTTCATGACATTAGCGTTATTTGAGAGGCTTTCATGACTTGTGCACAAATGTCCACAACGAAATCTTTCCAATCAGATGTGAGGGCTTGACTTGGCAGATATTTTGGATGGTTTTCAGGCGCAGGTGAAGGTCTTTCCGTGCAGGTACCTAGGGCTACCGCTTCGTCCGTCAAAACCCCGTAAGATGGACATTCAGCAGATTATTGACAAAATGGGTGCAAGGTTGGTAGGATGGAAAGGTCGCCTACTATCCAGGGCAGGACGGCTTGTTCTTGCAGATTCTGTGCTTTCGGTGCTTGCCGTTTATCACATATCCGTTCTTCCGCTATCCAAATGGGCGGTGAAGAGGTTGGACAGGATCATGAGGAACTTTATATGGAGGGGCGAGCCTAACTGTTCAGGGGGGCATTGCTTGGTAAGCTGGGGAAAGGTTTGTAGACCTAAAAATCTTGGAGGCCTAGGGATCAAGGATCTTCACAGGTTTGGGCGGGCCTTACGATTGTGTGCTCTATGGCAGCAATGGAAGCAGATTCAGAGGCCTTGTGAAAGGTGTCACGGATTTATGTGATCGAACGGACCTCTCCTTATTCCGAGGCAGCACTTCCGCTCGGTTAGGTGATGGGAAGACGACTAGATTCAGGGCTCCCACTGGCTCAATGGGATAAATCTGTAAAATCTCTTGCAGCTTAAAGTACCTACGACCTTCCCCATGACTCCACGAGAGATAGATTCATGTACTTCCCTGCACTAAATTAGTTGATGATGTTGCTGTAACTTGGCGTTGGATCATATGGTCTCAAGTGTAGCAACACTGGAACGGATTCTCCTACAAAGGTCATTTCATTGAGCTGAATATGCAATAAAGAGCATCCTTAATTTGAATAAACAATCAGTCTTAAAAGGAAATAAAAAGGCAGAAGCGCAACTATCAAAGAGATTCGTTAAAGCATATATGCCAGATAAAAGCTTTTGACCTGGACATGCACCAGTGAGCATGTTGCATGCACCCATAGCGTGTAGGGGACAATGAAATTTCTGTTCACATACATGCTTAAGTCTACACTATCAACTACAAGGAAACACTACAAAAAAAAAACCAACAAAATCAAACTAGTAGAAAGGTAGAAGAGTGCCCTTATAAGCAGAGTAACTAAGTTCATTCAAACAATTGAAATAGTAGGCCATAATGCCAACAGCAACATGCAACTAGAGCAGAGGTTCATGCGAAATAACAATCCTTGTCAGACCACAGGTTAGACAACTCCAAATCTGTCTGTAACCATTGAGGCTTTATTAATCTCACAGGGCATTCGATGTAGACGCGAAAAGTAGGCGTGGCCGGGCGCAAACCTTGAACTCCATAAATGTACGAAGAAAATATCTAGTTTACTCATATGCTATGGGTTCCCCTAATGATGAGTCTCATACCCATAGCTAGTCATCCCAATCAATAACATGGGACCGAATTATGTGTGCTTTCCGAGCAATAAGGCAAGCCTTGAATGGCGCTGGTATATATACAATGGAGCTCATTATGGGGATTGCTTGGATTGCGTTGTTTCACATGGCAGTAGAAGACGAAATCTCTACAGTTCTGTTCAATGATTAACAAGGCACGGGGTTTTGTCAACTGTCAGCCTTTTAATTATTTCACATAGGGTTGGTAAGCACAATAGAGTCACAGTTGGTTCTTTTATTTAGTTGAGGTTTTCAACCACATGCACACCAAAGGTACAGGACTACAATAAAATTATGAAACAAGTACTCAGAGCTAGTGGAACCAAACGCGGGATGGATCACCATCACATAAGAGAAAGAAAGTTAATACCTGAGAATATTCAGATGGGAGGAAAACTGAAATCTATACGATGCATCTGGATGGGGATAAAACCTTGTTCGAAAAAAAAATTGTGTTGTAGGGAGGACAAGGATGGACCACTTGTTCTAACCTCATTCATCATTTATGAACGTCTCCTATTAATCAATTGGAGCATCTCATCTAAAGTATGTCCAGTTCAGGCTCAGCTTTCCATTCAAGGACGATAACATATGGGCTAACTGAACTTCAATGCAAGGATACAAATTCATTTACTTACATGGGATGTTGAGAGAAAAACTGTTGGTTAACGAAACTTCAAGTGTTGGTTCCCTATATATAATTTTAAAAATACTGAGAGCATTTGAGTACAAAACATCTGACATGTATTGCCATGGAAGCCATTGAAGCACACTTCAGAAAGAGATATAAGAACAAAATACACATATTACAGAATAATAAATCTGCCTAAAATTAGCTGAAATTTTGTGAATTGCTAAGTTCAGATTATATGGCCTCCAAGTAGGTGAACCAAAGGTATGCAGTCTTTCATCACTGCAATCTGACGACATGAGTTAGATACATAAACATCCTGACATTCCACAATGTTGCTAATCTACTTACAACAATATCATGCATTTTGTTTTAGCCTTCAAAGATTATTAATAAAGCCCATTATCTTACAAAATGCATCCAAAATATGAATATGTTTTAAAGGACCACATGGTCACAAAGCATATGCATAAAAAACAATGTTATGATCCTTAGATCGTTGGTGGAGGGAGACTTGGGACTAGGGGATAAATTTTTAAAGGAACAGAAGAAGATTTTAAGAGAGGTGGAGGGGGTCTTTAGTTCATTGTTGAGTGACCTGAATTACACACCACCTCTCTTATATAAACAATAGCCCTAGCAATTCAATATAGAGATGATACGGAATCTAACCAAACACTTATCTCTAATAAGCCAACATATTCCTAAGATTACAAACCAGTTCTTGTTTATCTCTAAGGCTGGGACTAACAAACTAAGTCTTATCTGATGCAGCATGCTACAGTACAGTCCCCCCTTGTTGATGCACATCACAAACAAGTATCAGACTAATGGTTTTGACTCATATTGAGTATACAGAGATACGCATGTCATCAACAAAACTATAACGATGTCCTTATTACAGAAAACTAATAGATGCACTGATGTTTTTCATCTCATACCAGACATAACCTGCATACTAGACAAAGGTCTTATGTGCACCACTTGCTGAATTGAGAAGCTTCCCTGTCCCATGATATATTTAAAGCTTGTCATTAGACGGTAACTCAAATAATATCACATTATGTAATGCCTGAGTGGACAGCAAGGGGTGGATGTGCTCAGGGCGGTATTTTGAGATAGACCCAGCTCAGAGAACGAGCTAAAATGTTAACTCCAGTGAGTCCTATTGCATATAATAATTCACTAGAAATGACTGTATACAGACTTCTGATGTACAGCATTTCATGAGAAGAAAACTCAAGTGGATACTTCTCCCATTAATAGACTCCACAAGGAACATCTAATTCACATTCTGCATGGACAAAGAGGCATATCAAGTAACAAAAAATCTTCTTAAAAAGCATAGCAATTCAACACCAAAACAAAGGCGCACAATTAGTTAATCCTAGAGACAGACCACATGAATGACATGGATGCTACAATCAGAATATTAGTACTTAACACAGACAAAAAGAACCGTGATCCATGATGCGGTTCATATAGAAAACACTATCATAGTTTTTGGAAGAGAAACTGAAAGACATAGCGGTGTAGGTAAATGGATACTAGACTGGTAGGGTCTTTTCTGACATCAAGTATAACAAGGCAGTTACTCAAACCAAAGTTATTGTTTTGAAAAAAAAAAAAGAACGTAAACAAAAATATTTGTAGCTCTAGCCACATAATATTCTCCATTCTTAAGCATTTGAATTATGTCTCAATCTATCTCAAAAAGTTGACACTCCTTGCATCCAATGTTAAGTTATGCGTTCGTTAATTGGGGGACAAAAAAATTACATCAAATAAATGATATTCGCAACTTCAATCGTCCCTCGTCTCCAAAACAAAAAACAAAACAAAAGCCCTTCAACTGTGCCTCAATTTGATGTAAATTGGAGGGTGCAAATCATATCTCATTTGTACTCAAAACAAGCCACCGCAGGGAGTTAATCGAGAAAAATGGAGATGTTATGTCATATTTGACCATCATAGACCTACTATCCAGATTACATTACAGTGACACTTAACAGGAACCAAGAGAACTAGTGACACTTAACAGGAACCAAGAGAACTTCACTCACTACAAGTTTACAACAGTCAACAGGTGTAAGGAGGATTCATGGAGTAGGAACCAAGAGAACCTCACTCACTACAAGTTTACAACAGTCAACAAGTGTAAGGATTCATGGAGTCTACAAGGACATGACAGAGCAATCGTGTGCTTCCCAAAAGTTGATACATGTGATTATCTCGTTGATTTCTTAACAACAACAAATAATAAAACCAATATTTTTTTTCTCTAACATCCAAAGTCAGCACGCGTAATGCTGCAATACATTCGGTGGACTCCTACAGGAGGAGTGCCTAAACATGAGCTTGCTATGACATTCACGGGCCACCCTCGTGGTCCCCCGGGGCATTCCGTCGAACACCTTGGGGGGGGCGCTCGCGGACACTATCCAACAGGCACCCACGCAGGTCGCACCACCCTACCAATTTGCATGCCCAACCTCGCCGTCACTCGCTCACATGCCCCCCGCGCACCAACTCACACAACACAGCACCAAGGCGAAGGTTGCAAACAGTAATCGCGCATGCGCACACGCCGGCGCTACGCCTAGGCTCACCTGGTTACGCCGGCACGCCGCTGTAGTCCGTGCCGAAATGCTAGCCCGCCTGCCCTCGTGCGAGCCCTGCGCCGCTGTGCCGTCGGAGACCTCTGCTCCGGGCGTGGAGCTGGTGGGATTGCGGAAGGAAACGCCATGGTAGAAGGGAGACGAGGGAAAGGGCAGTACTTGTTTCTCAATTCGGGAGAACTCCACTTTAGCCCCCCTCAAATTATTTCCAGAGTTCCAAAAACACCAAGCTACAATTCACTTTCGAGGGGTAAAGTGAAATTCTTCCTTTCTATTTTTTTTTTCTTTTTGAAATTCATCCTCGTTTACTCTCCATCCATAAGTTCCCTGCAAATAGCATATGATGCACGTTAACGCTATTTATTGTGGTTTTTATTATCTTTTCTACTTGTTTCAATGATTTCAGTACATGTTTCGGTGATTCAATACTTGTTGAATTAGTTGAGTTATTTTAATACTTGTAATACGTGGTTTTACTACTAATGCAGAAATGTCGCTGCAAGCGGGTAATCGGACTGCACAATTTATGGTTCAAACCCCTTTCAGAATGCAAGAATTTTGTATGTCATTATCTTAAAAAAGAGAGTTATGTATGTTGTTTTGCACTAATTAGTACAATATCTTATAGGAACCCTCCGGTAAATGAGCAACCGATCAAAAATTGTAGGCGCCATTTTTGTACTGTGTTCGATCTGAACCAGAAGCGAATGTTTTCCCCTCACGAATTGGCGATTGTTATTCCGTGTGGATGCACATGTGAGTTGCTTATTTTAGACAGATTAACAGACGTAATCACGAGAGTTTGGTAAGCATTGCTGGCTTTATCATCTTCTCTTCTCCTCGATCCATAGATGCAATGCCAGTTTCAGAGTTGTATTCTGAATGCACATCGAGTGGTAAGAACAGAACAAGTAAGCATTATGGGGCAGAGGAAGAAGAAACTGAACTATATAAATTTGAACTTTTGGAATTACGCAGTATGAAATATATCAAATAATGTATATTATCACAAGAACATATATAACTATAAACAATGGTATTTACACGTAAGATTACAAGGGCTCTCTGTTCATATCGAGCCAAAGAAGCAGCCTTCGAGGGCGCCCAAGAAACCTATCCTTCCATGCAGGCTCCTCCCTTTCATCAACGAATCCACTCTTCTTGTACAGTTTTTGCGCTTCTTCATTATGGATGGCAACATGGACATACAAATCTGTTATGACTGCCAAAGTTTTGCATATGCATGCAAAATGAGCACCGGTGTCACAGAACAAGAAGCAAGCTCAAAGGGGGAATGAAGTGAAGTTATTGTGCTACTTCTATCAGCCCTCTTAAATCGTTGTGGAACATGGTACAATTCTTTTGGAAGAAAACAATCGGACATCTTTAATAGTAACTTTTATGTTGAACATTTCTCAAACAACAGTGAAAGAACAAGTCTGGTAATGGATGCCATGGACGAGCTGGCCGGCCGCATGAGCCGAAGGCCTCTAGACGTGCTGCACCTAGAGACTGGGCAGGCCCAAGTCCATGACAGGCAGTCCGACCGCCAAATACCAGCTAAGAGTAAGTATAACATCATGTAAATACATACAGTAAGCAGTAAATAAAATAAACTTACCCCATTCACGAGTTCCTTCATAAACTAGATTATTTCCGATCTCGTTTTTTTTGGCAAGGTGATGAGACTAAAAAGAAATATCGTCTTGCCAAATGGAATATACTTTGCCAGCCCAAAGATCACGGGGGACTTGGAATTCATGATCTAAAAGTTAAGAATGTTGCGCTTTTGAGTAAATGGTTGTTTAAATTGTTAACATCGGATGGTACTTGGCAGCAACTTCTTCGAAATAAATACCTTGGTTCCAAGCCTTTAGTGCAAGTTGAATGGAAACCTGGCGATTCGCATTTTTGGTCCAGTTTGATGAAGGTCAAACGTGAGTTCCTTCGATTTGGCACTTTCAAAATTAATAATGGATCCCAGGTGAGATTCTGGGAGGATATTTGGCTTGGTACTAGTCCTTTAAAAGATCAGTATCCTGGGTTATATGGTATCACAAGGAGGAAATATATAACTATTGCTGAAGTTCTTATGACCTTTCCACCTAATATAACATGGCGACGATCATTGATTGGATCTAAGTTGGTGGCGTGGAATGAATTGCTTTCACGTATTACCAATTTACATTTGACGAGACCAATGATGAATTTCGTTGGAAGTTGTGTCAATCTGGACAATTTTCGGTGAAATCACATTATGTGGCTTTGATTACTAGTGGAGTTTCTAAGATCGATATACGGTTATGGAAGTTAAAAGCCCCATTGAAAATTAAAGTGTTTCTGTGGTATCTTCGAAGAGGCGTGTTGTTGACGAAAGATAATTTGGCAAAACGTAATTGGCAGGGTAGTAAAACATGTTGCTTTTGTCATGAAATAGAGACAATTACGCATTTGTTTTTTCATTGTCGTTTTGCTCGTATGGTTTGGGGATTCTTGTATCTAGCGTTTGGCATTGAGAAACCTAATAGTCTTTGCTTTCGGATGTTTGGTGGCTGGATTGGTCGTTTTCCGCATGATCTTAAAAATATTGTGTTACTAGGGGCCGCAACCATTTGTTGGTCCATTTGGTTAACTAGGAATGATATTGTTTTTGAAAGAAAATCTTTTTTATCCCCTTTGCAGGTTATTTTTGTTATCTCCCATTAGTTGCGTACTTGGGATGTGTTGCAGAAGCCGGACTTGCGACCTATTATGGTGGAGGCTACACATCGGTTGGTTCAAGTGGCCAAGGATTTCTTTGCCCTGGATCATGGGTGGCAGTCTAGGTTGAGGATTGATAGTACCTAGTGAATTTGTGTTTTTATTTGTGTTCTTTTTGTGGCTGTGTGCTTCTTGCTAAGCAGAGGCCGGGAGTAATTTTCAAGGATTTTGTATCTTCTCGATGTAATCTTCTTGATATTAATAAAGCTTCCTTTATCCAAAAAAAAAAACCATTCACGAGCAAGTTTTTTAGACTAGTCAATCAATACATAGCCTAGCCATTTCTTTGGAGCTCCTTGGCAAGTGGCAACACAGACACTGTTCAGATACACCCTTGTATGGAACAGGATATTCGAAATGGCAACTCATGCTCTATGTAAATCACCATTTGATACAAAAATAAGAAAATATAAATGCCAGTGGAATGGAAAAGCAACTATTTCAGAAATTCAGTTAAGTCCTGTGAACTCTCACTCTGTTGGAACCTGCGGACAACAAAGAGGTATTGAAAGCAAGTTCATTAATTTAAGTTACAACAATAAGCAAAGTCCGTATTTATTCCATGATACTCTTCTATAGCATTAAAAAAAAGAATCAATTAGCTTACCCCAAGCCTCTTTCCAGTCAGTTCATCTGGTAGCCAAAGACACTGATTCAGGTGTAAACTACCAACTATTATTATTTCTTCCCCATCTTCCACAAACTGCATGTATCAGATTTCAGAGGTAAAACTCTAGCGTCCATAGATTAATACTGTTAGAAATGAATATAACTGACTGTAGTGTAAAGAGATCAGAAAAAAATATGTGAGCCAAGAAAGGCGAGGTGCAAAAAGAAATGCACAAGCACAATGAATAGTTCACACAGTGGCATTTTTTTGTACATGCCATCCAATTTTCAAATTTAACAGTGGCAAATATCCAATTATTCCTTGGTATAAAAGAACAAATAACAAGTACCACCAAACTCAGCAGCACAATTTAGCATGTTATTTTTTATGCTTTCTGAATATAACAAAGAGAGATCATAAAAATGAATCACAGTGAGCCCAAGAAAATGCATTTCTGCAATTTTCTTTATTTAAGTTCTCTATCAAGTGGAACATATGAAAATTCTCAGGGCAATAAAATGCTTTTGTGCATCCGATTTCCATGATCTTCTTTGGGTGACATGGAAAAGAACAGAGCCCAAATAAAAGTTCATTTGAGGGCACAACATCTACATATCATTATACCTTACATGTAAAACAAAGCTCTTCTGCTCACATCAAGGACGGCAACAGTGGTACCATCCCATTTATACAAGAAACTCTTTGAAAATTGATCTTCTTCCCAGAAATCTGATCTTGTAATGCTTCATACTCCCTCTCTGCGAGCTTTTACGTGACCCTAATAGAACTTGAAAATAATTAATATTAAATTATTAATGAATCACTATGATGGTTCACAGGTTCAGCGACGCACACAGAGAAAAAGGAAAATAAAATGCATGGAAAGTATATAAGGAAGAAATACTAAAAAGATCTAAGGAAAACATTATGATTCATAGTTCTCTGTGTGGAGCGCTTAATCGAAATTTGTAATCTTTGACTAACAATATATTATATATTAAATATTTACATTGATCGCATGAACATTATATTATTATTAAGAGTAGATTTGTCAGGAAAAATTATTTCGCCTGCAAAATATTTTAAGGTCCCTTGTTACCATAGCAAAATTTCTTAAGGTATCATCGTTAATATGAAATGCTCCAAACAGATCAACAGCCCTCCCACTTCATTATTTTCCTAAACAAAATACAAGAGCTGAAAGTGGGATGTGCAGGCATGTTTCATTTTCCAGATCATGAGTCTGGCAGTTCAAATGAGCTTTGCCTGAAGGGAAGTGAAGGGAAGAGAAGGGAAGGTATAGGTAGTGCATGGGATGGCGGCATGCACGACCGTGCATTCAAACATTTGGTCGAGTCAAGGAATCCAAAAAAATTGAGAATGAGGGACATATACCCGATCTCTGTGAGTCAGGTGATGACGAAGTCACTGATGTTGGTGGTGACTTACTCGCACACTTGATTAATGATGATTCGGACGAAGACTTGGAGACTGAGGATCTGGATACACGCATATGTGATCTATTGACCTCCTCTCGGAAGTCCTGTAAAAAACATCATAAGACCAACAAATTTAATCTATAGTTCATTATGAAAGGTTTATTTTGGAATAGCAGAGGTCTTTCAGATTTGGCTAAGTTTCGATATATCTCAGATATGGTTAAAGAGCACAAGTTAGATTTTATAGCTATCATGGAAACTGGCAAACATGATATGTCAAAATCGAATCTGTCACGTCTATCTGGAGGTGTCGATTTCGTTTGGCATTGTTTACCGCCTAGAGGGAGGTCAGGGGGTATTCTTCTAGGAATCAATGCTCAATCTTTTGAGTTATCTTTGATTATAGAAGGAGAATTCAGTATCAAGTTCCATTTGATTAATAAGTCGGATAATTTCAAGTGGATTCTTATGGCGGTGTATGGTCCAGCCCAGGATGAGTTTAAATCAACTTTTCTGGCTGAATTGGTTAGATCCTGTCAGCAAAGTTCTTTACCAATTCTGATTGGTGGGGATTTTAACATTATGCGAAGTAGTAAGGAAAAGAATAAAGATCGTTTACGTGGCGTTGGCCATTCTTATTTAATCTTGTTATAGATAGAATTGAGTTAAGGAGATTGAGCTCTCAGTCTTAAAAGGAAATAAAAAGGCAGAAGCGCAACTATCAGAGAGATTCGTTAAAGCATATATGCCAGATAAAAGCTTTTGACCTGGACATGGAGTATCACCAGTGAGCATGTTGCATGCACCCATAGCGTGTAGGGGACAATGAAATTTCTGTTCACATACATGCTTAAGTCTACACTATCAACTACAAGGAAACATTACAAAAAAAACCAACAAAATCAAACTAGTAGAAAGGTAGAAGAGTGCCCTTATAAGAAGAGTAACTAATTTCATTCAAACAATTGAAATAGTAGGCCATAATGCCAACAGCAACATGCAACTAGAGCAGAGGTTCATGCGAAATAACAATCCTTGTCAGACCACAGGTTAGACAACTCCAAATCTGTCTGTAACCATTGAGGCTTTATTAATCTCACAGGGCATTCGATGTAGACGCGAAAAGTAGGCGTGGCCGGGCGCAAACCTTGAACTCCATAAATGTACGAAGAAAATATCTAGTTTACTCATATGCTATGGGTTCCCCTAATGATGAGTCTCATACCCATAGCTAGTCATCCCAATCAATAACATGGGACCGAATTATGTGTGCTTTCCGAGCAATAAGGCAAGCCTTGAATGGCGCTGGTATATATACAATGGAGCTCATTATGGGGATTGCTTGGATTGCGTTGTTTCACATGGCAGTAGAGAAGACGAAATCTCTACAGTTCTGTTCAATGATTAACAAGGCACGGGGTTTTGTCAACTGTCAGCCTTTTAATTATTTCACATAGGGTTGGTAAGCACAATAGAGTCACAGTTGGTTCTTTTATTTAGTTGAGGTTTTCAACCACATGCACACCAAAGGTACAGGACTACAATAAAATTATGAAACAAGTACTCAGAGCTAGTGGAACCAAACGCGGGATGGATCACCATCACATAAGAGAAAGAAAGTTAATACCTGAGAATATTCAGATGGGAGGAAAACTGAAATCTATACGATGCATCTGGATGGGGATAAAACCTTGTTCGAAAAAAAAATTGTGTTGTAGGGAGGACAAGGATGGACCACTTGTTCTAACCTCATTCATCATTTATGAACGTCTCCTATTAATCAATTGGAGCATCTCATCTAAAGTATGTCCAGTTCAGGCTCAGCTTTCCATTCAAGGACGATAACATATGGGCTAACTGAACTTCAATGCAAGGATACAAATTCATTTACTTACATGGGATGTTGAGAGAAAACTGTTGGTTAACGAAACTTCAAGTGTTGGTTCCTATATATAATTTTAAAAATACTGAGAGCATTTGAGTACAAAACATCTGACATGTATTGCCATGGAAGCCATTGAAGCACACTTCAGAAAGAGATATAAGAACAAAATACACATATTACAGAATAATAAATCTGCCTAAAATTAGCTGAAATTTTGTGAATTGCTAAGTTCAGATTATATGGCCTCCAAGTAGGTGAACCAAAGGTATGCAGTCTTTCATCACTGCAATCTGACGACATGAGTTAGATACATAAACATCCTGACATTCCACAATGTTGCTAATCTACTTACAACAATATCATGCATTTTGTTTTAGCCTTCAAAGATTATTAATAAAGCCCATTATCTTACAAAATGCATCCAAAATATGAATATGTTTTAAAGGACCACATGGTCACAAAGCATATGCATAAAAAACAATGTTATGATCCTTAGATCGTTGGTGGAGGGAGACTTGGGACTAGGGGATAAATTTTTAAAGGAACAGAAGAAGATTTTAAGAGAGGTGGAGGGGGTCTTTAGTTCATTGTTGAGTGACCTGAATTACACACCACCTCTCTTATATAAACAATAGCCCTAGCAATTCAATATAGAGATGATACGGAATCTAACCAAACACTTATCTCTAATAAGCCAACATATTCCTAAGATTACAAACCAGTTCTTGTTTATCTCTAAGGCTGGGACTAACAAACTAAGTCTTATCTGATGCAGCATGCTACAGTACAGTCCCCCCTTGTTGATGCACATCACAAACAAGTATCAGACTAATGGTTTTGACTCATATTGAGTATACAGAGATACGCATGTCATCAACAAAACTATAACGATGTCCTTATTACAGAAAACTAATAGATGCACTGATGTTTTTCATCTCATACCAGACATAACCTGCATACTAGACAAAGGTCTTATGTGCACCACTTGCTGAATTGAGAAGCTTCCCTGTCCCATGATATATTTAAAGCTTGTCATTAGACGGTAACTCAAATAATATCACATTATGTAATGCCTGAGTGGACAGCAAGGGGTGGATGTGCTCAGGGCGGTATTTTGAGATAGACCCAGCTCAGAGAACGAGCTAAAATGTTAACTCCAGTGAGTCCTATTGCATATAATAATTCACTAGAAATGACTGTATACAGACTTCTGATGTACAGCATTTCATGAGAAGAAAACTCAAGTGGATACTTCTCCCATTAATAGACTCCACAAGGAACATCTAATTCACATTCTGCATGGACAAAGAGGCATATCAAGTAACAAAAAAATCTTCTTAAAAAGCATAGCAATTCAACACCAAAACAAAAGGCGCACAATTAGTTAATCCTAGAGACAGACCACATGAATGACATGGATGCTACAATCAGAATATTAGTACTTAACACAGACAAAAAGAACCGTGATCCATGATGCGGTTCATATAGAAAACACTATCATAGTTTTTGGAAGAGAAACTGAAAGACATAGCGGTGTAGGTAAATGGATACTAGACTGGTAGGGTCTTTTCTGACATCAAGTATAACAAGGCAGTTACTCAAACCAAAGTTATTGTTTTGAAAAAAAAAAAAGAACGTAAACAAAAATATTTGTAGCTCTAGCCACATAATATTCTCCATTCTTAAGCATTTGAATTATGTCTCAATCTATCTCAAAAAGTTGACACTCCTTGCATCCAATGTTAAGTTATGCGTTCGTTAATTGGGGGACAAAAAATTACATCAAATAAATGATATTCGCAACTTCAATCGTCCCTCGTCTCCAAAACAAAAACAAAACAAAAGCCCTTCAACTGTGCCTCAATTTGATGTAAATTGGAGGGTGCAAATCATATCTCATTTGTACTCAAAACAAGCCACCGCAGGGAGTTAATCGAGAAAAATGGAGATGTTATGTCATATTTGACCATCATAGACCTACTATCCAGATTACATTACAGTGACACTTAACAGGAACCAAGAGAACTAGTGACACTTAACAGGAACCAAGAGAACTTCACTCACTACAAGTTTACAACAGTCAACAGGTGTAAGGAGGATTCATGGAGTAGGAACCAAGAGAACCTCACTCACTACAAGTTTACAACAGTCAACAAGTGTAAGGATTCATGGAGTCTACAAGGACATGACAGAGCAATCGTGTGCTTCCCAAAAGTTGATACATGTGATTATCTCGTTGATTTCTTAACAACAACAAATAATAAAACCAATATTTTTTTTCTCTAACATCCAAAGTCAGCACGCGTAATGCTGCAATACATTCGGTGGACTCCTACAGGAGGAGTGCCTAAACATGAGCTTGCTATGACATTCACGGGCCACCCTCGTGGTCCCCCGGGGCATTCCGTCGAACACCTTGGGGGGGGCGCTCGCGGACACTATCCAACAGGCACCCACGCAGGTCGCACCACCCTACCAATTTGCATGCCCAACCTCGCCGTCACTCGCTCACATGCCCCCCGCGCACCAACTCACACAACACAGCACCAAGGCGAAGGTTGCAAACAGTAATCGCGCATGCGCACACGCCGGCGCTACGCCTAGGCTCACCTGGTTACGCCGGCACGCCGCTGTAGTCCGTGCCGAAATGCTAGCCCGCCTGCCCTCGTGCGAGCCCTGCGCCGCTGTGCCGTCGGAGACCTCTGCTCCGGGCGTGGAGCTGGTGGGATTGCGGAAGGAAACGCCATGGTAGAAGGGAGACGAGGGAAAGGGCAGTACTTGTTTCTCAATTCGGGAGAACTCCACTTTAGCCCCCCTCAAATTATTTCCAGAGTTCCAAAAACACCACAAGCTACAATTCACTTTCGAGGGGGTAAAGTGAAATTCTTCCTTTCTATTTTTTTTTTCTTTTTGAAATTCATCCTCGTTTACTCTCCATCCATAAGTTCCCTGCAAATAGCATATGATGCACGTTAACGCTATTTATTGTGGTTTTTATTATCTTTTCTACTTGTTTCAATGATTTCAGTACATGTTTCGGTGATTCAATACTTGTTGAATTAGTTGAGTTATTTTAATACTTGTAATACATGGTTTTACTACTAATGCAGAAATGTCGCTGCAAGCGGGTAATCGGACTGCACAATTTATGGTTCAAACCCCTTTCAGAATGCAAGAATTTTGTATGTCATTATCTTAAAAAAGAGAGTTATGTATGTTGTTTTGCACTAATTAGTACAATATCTTATAGGAACCCTCCGGTAAATGAGCAACCGATCAAAAATTGTAGGCGCCATTTTTGTACTGTGTTCGATCTGAACCAGAAGCGAATGTTTTCCCTCACGAATTGGCGATTGTTATTCCGTGTGGATGCACATGTGAGTTGCTTATTTTAGACAGATTAACAGACGTAATCACAAGAGTTTGGTAAGCATTGCTGGCTTTATCATCATATCTTCTCCTCGATCCATAGATGCAATGCCAGTTTCAGAGTTGTATTCTGAATGCACATCGAGTAGTAAGAACAGAACAAGTAAGCATTATGGGGCAGAGGAAGAAGAAACTAAACTATATAAATTTGAACTTTTGGAATTACTCAGTATGAAATATATCAAATAATGTATATTATCACAAGAATATATATATGACTATAAACAAAGGTATTTACACGTAAGATTACAGGTGCTCTCTGTTCATATCGAGCCAAAGAAGCTGCCTTAGAGGGAAACCTAGCCTTCCATGCAGGCTCCCTTTCATCAACGAATCCACTCTTCTTGTACAGTTTTTTGCGCTTCTTCATTATGGATGGCAACATGGATATACAAACCTGTTATG
The DNA here is from genome assembly GCA_036346375.1 of Guadua angustifolia. Classification (NCBI taxonomy): domain Eukaryota; kingdom Viridiplantae; phylum Streptophyta; class Magnoliopsida; order Poales; family Poaceae; genus Guadua; species Guadua angustifolia. The sequence goes on along the minus strand of CM070521.1, from coordinate 1,290,232 downwards.
ACTGCCAAAGTTTTGCATGTGCATGCAAAATAAGCACCGGTGTCACAGAACAATAAGCAAGCTCAAAGGGGGAATGAAGTGAAGTAATTGTGCTACTTCTATCAGCCCTCTTAAATCGTTGTGGAACATGGTACAATTCTTTTGGAAGAAAACAATCGGACATCTTTAATAGTAACTTTTATGTTGAACATTTCTCAAACAACAGTGAAAGAACAAGTCTGGTAATGGATGCTTAAACCTGAACAGAAGTTAGCAGGTTTTTCATATAGTCAAAGACTCAAACTGACCACAAAAAAAACATCGTCTTGTTGGGGGCTGCCATGGACGATCTGGCCGGCCGCATGAGCCGAAGGCTTCTTGACGTGCTGCACCTAGAGACTGGGCAGGCCCAAGTCGATGACAGGCAGTCCGACCGCCAAATACCAGCTAAGAGTAAGTATGACATCATGTAAATACATACAGTAAGCAGTAAATAAAATAAACTTACCCCATTCAGGAGCAAGTTTTTTAGACTTGTCAACCAATGCATAGCCTAGCCATTTCTTTGGAGCTCCTTGGCAACACAGACACTGTTCAGATACACACTTGTATGGTTTGGTTCATTTACCTATTAATATGGATTGATTATAAAGTAATATTAGTATGTTACAATTGTTTGAAGAAGCAACAAAAAATTTTAAAAAAAAATTAATTAAAATCAGCATTTTGCATCACGTTTATACTAAGACAATAAAATATATCCAGGCATATAACAGGATATTCGAAATGGCAACTCATGCTCTATGTAAATCACCATTTGATACAAAAATAAGAAAATAAAAATGCCAGTGGAATTGAAAAGCAACTATTTCAGAAATTCAGTTAAGTCCTGTGAACTCTCACTCTGTTGGAAACTGCGGACAACTAAGAGGTATTGAAAGCAAGTTCATTAATTTAAGTTACAACAATAAGCAAAGTCTGTATTTATTCCATGATACTCTTCTATAGCATTAAAAAAAAGAATCAATTAGCTTACCCCTGGCCTCTTTCTAGTCAGTTCATCTGGTAGCCAAAGACACTGATTCAGGTGTAAACTACCAACTATCATTATTTCTTCCCCATCTTCCACAAACTGTATGTATCAGATTTCAGAGGTAAAACTCTAGCGTCCATAGATTAACACTGTTAGAAATGAATATAACTGACTCTAGTGTAAAGAGATCAGAAAACAATATGTGAGCCAAGAAAGGCGAGGTGCAAAAAGAAATGCACAATGAATAGTTCAAATTTGATCTAAAAGAACAAATAACAAGTACCACCAAACTCAGCAGCACAATTTGGCATGTTATTTTTTATGCTTTCTGAATATAACAAAGAGAGATCATAAAAATGAATCACAGTGAGCCCAAGAAAATGCATTTCTGCAATTTTCATTATTTAAGTTCTCTATCAAGTGGAACATATGAAAATTCTCAGGGCAATAAAATGCTTTTGTCTGTCCGATTTCCATGATCTTGCTGGGTGACATGGAAAAGAACAGAGCCCAAATAAAAGTTCATTTGAGGGCACAACATCTATATATCATTATACCTTACATGTAAAACAAAGCTCTTCTGCTGACATCAAGGACGGCAACAGTGGTACCATCCCATTTATACAAGAAACTCTTTGAAAATTGATCATCTTCCCAGAAATCTGATCTTGTAATGCTTGATACTCCCTCTCTGCCAGAGCTTTTCTGTGATCCTAATAGAACTTGAAAATAATTAATATTAAATTATTTATGAATCACTATGATGGTTCACAGGTTCAGCGACGCACACAGAGAAAAAGGAAAATAAAATGCATGGAAAGTATATAAGGAAGAAATACTAAAAAGATTTAAGGAAAACATTATGATTCATAGTTCTCTGTGTGGAGCGCTTGATCGAAATTTGTAATCTTTGACTAACAATATATTATATATTAAATATTTACATTGATCACATGAACATTATATTATTATTAAGAGTAGATTTGTCAGGAAAAATTATTTCACCTGCAAAATATTTTAAGGTCCCTTGTTACCATAGCAAAATTTCTTAAGGTATCATCGTTAATATGAAATGCTCCAAACAGATCAACAGCCCTCCCACTTCATTATTTTTCTTAAAAAAAATACTAGAGCTGAAAGTGGGATGTGCAGGCATGTTTCATTTCCCAGATCATGAGTCTGGCAGTTCAAATGAGCTTTGCCTGAAATGAAGTGAAGGGAAGGGAAGTGAAGGGAAGGGAAGGTATAGCTAGTGCATGGGATGGCGGCATGCACGACCGTGCATTCAAACATTTGGTCGAGTGGCGACTCTTTCAATTTTGTACCAAAATTGTACTTTGTTGTTATCTAATTCTCAAAAGAAAATTCATTTCAGAACGTGATTATGGCCTTGTTATAAAAAGAAATATGTTGTGCATAACAGTGTCGGATAGATCGATTTGAGACGCTATGCAGCCTATGCTCACACTCGTTGAAACTTGAAAAGATTGGGAGGGTCGGGAAATTGTTATCAAATTTGAATGAAGTAAAATTCGAGTGGAAAATTAGGAAAGAACAAAATTGTGTTTTGCAGACCATGCCAGTGTGGCAGTGCCCAAAACTCCACTGAAGTGTTGAATTTACTGACGGAATGCAACATACTTTGCATCCATTTGAAAGCAATATCAAATGCGTTTTCAGGGGTCGCGTCGTGAACAACGACTGTGTGTGGGCCAATTAGACAGATAAAATGTCATGAATAACATAATCGGAGTGATGTTAATGCCTCAAACAATTAATCGGTTGCTTTTCCCATTTAATCACTCAAAAAATTATTTTTACTCACTTCACACGATAAAAATAGTTTACAATATTGTGTATTGATGTTCACGGCGGTACCATATAAATGGGATATAAAATATGAAATGTGAAGTATGGCAAATAATATTTTGTGAAGTGATAATTTATCATACATTGGGTAAATAAAATATCCCTAACCAATTTTAAATTAAAGTAAATATTTTTCCAAAGAAATATAAATAAAAATATTATCAATCCAAGAGGTGCTTCCATACTTTTTTCTTTTGATATTAAAGTATGAATGAATGGTAGATGGTGATTATTTATTCCTTCGCTTGCTTCAAGATTTGTGTAACTTGTATTGAGAGGGAAAGTATTGAAGCACTGCTCAATTAATCTTATGTTAGGTTAATCAACCACATCTGATTAATCACTTGGTGATATCACATTTATTCGACAAGGGTGTACTGTTTGTCATGACATTGTCGATAGGGCTGGCTATCAATCTATTATTGAGCTTATTTTGATTTTAACATAGTTCGACAAAATTATTTTATTAATCATTTAAATGCAGTTATTTCAAATTCGAGCTAACGAACCACTATCAAGTCAAGCCTCATTAATTTATTTTCGTTTGAATAGATTCATTTTAATTTTAAACCCATTAACTAATATAATCAAAATAATTTTGATTCAAGCCCTCACGAGTTTTTTTTTTTTGCGGCCCTAATTGTCTATAGGTAGCTATAAAAGGCTGCTTGACGACGTGCCCGATCTGTATCCTCTTAAATGCCGGGGAGATGCTTGCACATGGACGACCGAAGAAAAAGAAAAACAGAAACAATAAATTTGCTCCAGCAATTTACAAGGATGCCCAAGCCCAAGTAAGCCCCAGCATTGGACACAGCCTGAAGTCCAGTTTGTTTATTCACCATGTCCCGGCCTCCGAAGAATGCAACTTCTGCTTCAAAATACTTCTGTGCTCACTGTTCAAAGTTTAACGGATCGATTACCTTGCTGGCGATTGCATACTTTGCGTTTGCATCGGTAGGATAGGACCATAGATGTACGCTCGTTTGGATACCAACTCCGGATCTTGATCACTTCTTCTACGGCAAGAGAACATTTATATATAAGGCCGTTTTCTCCGTTAGGTTTGCAGAGTTTCTAAGTTTCCGTACCGTACAGGGCTCTGTTAGGGTACTCCTAATACATGGTTTATATAGTCATATACTTCCTCCGTTCCGATTTAAAAGGCGCTTAATTTCTTTCACAGATACCAAGGGGTTTAATTTCTTTCCAACATTGCCCCTCGGAAGATGCGGGGAAGTGCATGCACGCCATGCAATCAGGCTTGCTTCACAGCGCATGGAGGGCAACTCGGGAAAGAATGCAAGGAAAAAGTAAGTGTGCCCTAGAAAATGAAACGTCACGAAAGAAATTAAACGCCTTCTAAATCGGAACGGAGGGAGTATAAAAGTATACATGTTATCAATAAATAGAACTACATACTATCCCTCCAACCCTTTATATCTTAATATAAATAAATAGATAACATCAAATAAATATCATGCAAGTCTATAGAATATAGTTGGATACATCTGTCCTCTACCCAATGTAAGCTTTTATTGTATCTTCCTTTGGTTTGTGTACTCAAGGTGTTTCTCATACAAGAAATAGCTTCTATCTCTTTTTTTAACCCTTTCTACATAAGCATTAATTCTAGATCGTATGTTGAAGAAACGGTTGACATAAGAGCATTAGGAGTGCCTTTACCTACTCTGTAAATTTATTTAAAAATTGTATTATTTTAAAAAGAATCTGGAAGAAGCTGTGGAGTTTGTATACAGGGAGACGCTTGGGAACTACGACCCTACCTACCTAGGTTATCCAGAGGGCTTTGGCAAGCATCGTCGTGATGGTGATGGAAGCGAAGCGCAGCGCGTCCACCCAATCCGTACGATGGTATCTGATGGATGGGATTGGGGAGGCATGGTCGTCCACAACTATACTGCACAGCTGGTCGTGAAAGTGAATCCTGTTGATCTCCCAGAAGCTATCTATACAGGTGAGAAAATTCCAGATTTACAATCAGTATGATGCGGCCGGAACTGTGATGCCGGTGCTCCAGACCAGGAGATGCTCGTCATGGGGAGAACCCTCCAGCTGGGCGCTCTTAGTCGCCGTCAGTGTCCATGAAACAGAATGCTAGGTGCTCAGCCCGTACAAGTAATCTTAGTCGCCGTCAGTGTCCATGAAACAGAATGCTAGGTGCTCAGCCCGTACAAGTAAGTAGTCGTTGAGTCTCATGACTTCGTCCTGAGTTTCTTATGGCGGGTTTTGCTCTGCTTGCTTTTGTTATCTCATCAGTTCGGTTCCTCCCCTTTCCTGAACACCATGTTCTCTGGGACTTGCATCATCAGCTTTTGTATTTGCATCTACCAAAGATTCTTCCATAAGCAACAAATATCATTAAAGATGCAGTTCTATCTCTACTATTTTTAATTACAAGTTGATGGTGGTGATCCGTTCTTCCTCCTAAGCATACCCACGAAACCGTTATTGTTCCGATCTTCTATACATTGGTGAACGGAGAAAGTTTTAATTCGATTAGATACGCATGCATGCGTGATCTGCAGCGTATCAGACTCTTATCTCAATCAGCCGATTCTATTTTCAAATACTGCACGGTCGATTCTTTTTCAATATACTACACGCATACAGTTTCTGAGTTATGATATGCCTTTGAGTTGCCAAATACATCCTTTCCATTAAATATTTATTTACATGTATAGATAAAATCATTTTTCTTTTTATTTAATTACGTATGAACTTTATTCCGATCAGCCAGTAGCATGCATACGACTATGCATGACACGACTAGATAAGTTTGTTATCTCTATCTCTACTAATTCTAATTAGGAGTTGATGGTGGTATATCCGTTCTCTACCCTCACCCCGACACGCAGTGCGCACCTGCGTGGCTAAGTAGGAAGCGGACAGTAGCCACTCTGGTAGATTGGATTGGATCATCTTATCGTGGGAGGTAAATGAATATGCATGACTCATTTATTACTTTCCTTTCTCCCGTTGATCTGGCACTCGAATCGACGGCGATCGCTCCTGGTGCTTTTTGGATTGGATTGATTGATTTCTTTTCGAAGGAAGCAGAATTCCGATTCATAGAGTTAGGTCTCTTTTCGCCTCTTTCCCTTTTATTTTTTTCCTTATTCGATGATTTCTTAATTTGGATTCCATAGATATCTCCTCGGTTGCTGAATCTATATAACTCCACCGCTTCTTGCCTCTCCTGCAGATATGTTGAGCTTATCCGTTGAGCAGAGGTAATGGGCGATCTTCCTGATCTCGTCGATGCGGCGCAGTAAGGTGTCGCCAGATGGTAGGCGCCGAGATAAGTGGTGGCTACCGCTAGAGCTCACAATGTAGATAATGTCAATAGGTTAAGGGAGGCGGTGGAGCTGGTTGATGGGGTGGGGCTATGGTATGGCCGGAATAATACATATGAGATACGCACGCCGCTGATGCTGGCAATCATATACAGATGACGCCTACCTCTTCAATGCCTTTGCGCCTATAGGGCAGCAGGTGATACCTCTTTCAGTCGATCGATCGATATCAAATTATGGCGTTACAAATTTACAATCCCAAGTACCGTGATGTTATTATTTAAGTTTGTAAAATTAAAGATAATTTTAAGCTCGAGTTTGTAAACAGATACTTAGAATTTTATGTTTCAATGAATTGATTTAAACATTTCACTATTGCACATTCAGGGTGAATATTATTATTCAGATAAAGTTAGTGTTCTTTGCAAATAAATTTTTTAATCGCAAATTGAATTTTCATTGCATCGCACGGGTACATAGCTAGTATAAACTTAATGAGCAGTGCTTCAATTCTTTCCCCCTAATAAGGTTGCACAAATCTTAAAGCAAGTGAAGGGGTAAATAATTACCATCTACCATTTATTCATGCTTTAGTATTTATGTAACTGTCAAAAGAAAAGTATAGAAACACCTCTCAAAATTAATTTATAGCGGCCATCAAATCAAAATGAAAAATTTCCAGTTTTTTTTAGGTTATGGTGACTCGCCAAGCGCTTCAAACTGACAATGCGAAGGTACAATCTTCCCATGTGAAAGGATGTGATCAACGCCTACATTATTATTATCTCGACTAGAGGAGTTCACCAAGAGTCCAAGACTTCAAGAAATAGTCCATGAAAAAAAAAACACAAAGAGGCCATGTATTTCTTTAAAAAAGATATCGACCGATTAACCATAGCATTCGTTCAGAGCCGGCCAACAAGAACAGTGACCTTGATGCATGCAAAAATAAGTTTACTTTCGAATTAAATAGTTTGAGTTGAAATACAAAATAAAAGCTACTCTACATGATCCAGCACTAGAAAAGCATGCCATCTAACTCGCAATGTTCTTTTCAGAAAAGTTGAACCATCAAAATCCTAATTAATATAATCAAGTCCAAAGCATTGTGTACGACCGAAATTAAATGTGGAACTGTATTCCAAGGCACGAATGGAGGACATACTAGGAAGAATTAGCACGGCTGAGATTCATGGGCAGGTTGTTGCAAGTTGCAGTTAATCAGTTAATTCAGGCAAAGCACTTAAGCAAAGCAAAGCATATTTTTACTTTAAGCAAGCATTTGCCATGCTCAATTAGTTAGCTGGTTGACACAATAATAGAGATGGATGACATTTCATTTCGCTGCCCTGAAGGAGCGGGAAACCGAACTTTCACCATGTTGAGCTACATTGTACTGCTTATCTAAGGGCCTATAATTTGGAATGCAATAGTTCCTTAAGAATTTTGTAGTAAACAGATCAATTCGTAGGTAACCACTGAAATTCATGCAGTGCAAACGGGTGCACAAACAGCTACGTAGTACTGCAATTTGTGAAGATTCAATGTTTGAGAAGTTTGTTGTTGTGGGTTGGGACTTGGGATGACGGCTTTACTTAATTAATTAATTTAACATTAATCCAGTGGTCCTCATATGATGGGGGTACCACTGTACCAGTCCTGCAAAAGTAGGTTATGATGTTTGTCAAAAGGAGATTCATTCCTGTGAGGAACTTCCCTAGCAACTTTCTCTTTACTCGGCAGGTAATTAAATTATGCCCATCTACTCATCTGGAGATCTTTCATGTGCTCTGATTGACATCTGTGATGCTTTTACACGGTTTTACATGTGCAAGAGGCTGCACATGTACAATAAGTTTGGCGGAGCAGTCGGCAGATAATTTAGGTCTTAATTTAGGAATATAAGACCCCATCAGCTGCTAATCAAATTAATTAAACTTTCTGGTCAGTAAGAGGGGAGGGAGGGCCCCAAATGGGACTTTTTGCCATGTGGGCACATCCTGTCTGAGTCTGAATCAGTGGACCTTTGGGCCCTGATCAGTGACGGTCCTGAGATTTTAGGGGCCCGGAGCGAGATTTAAAATAGAGGCCCTTCTAAATAATATATATAACTGTGTATTGCTGGGTATAAGTAGTGAATAAAATCAGAAAAGACGTGAGCTTTCATGTCGCCAAAATAATTCTGCTGCAGATTGTTTTCGCTCTGTTGCCGTATTGAAGATTTGAACTTTGGTTTCAGACTTGGTGTCACAGAAACGTTGCAGTTGAGCAAAACTTCAGGTTGTCTGACAGAAACGTTTTTCAGGCAATTGATGGTGTAGACCAAGTAAGCATCTTTGTTTCGTTTTGCTCTGCAGCCGATTGTCTCAGTCACTGGGCATTTCAACAAGGGTGAGGAGTTGCTGCATCCAGCACTAGAGAGGCTTCTGAAGAAGACCATAACTACAGTAGGGTCAAATTTTCTCAGTTTATAGGTCAGGCAGAATCTGTTAATTGTTCAAGGCTTCCAACTTATGGTAAAGCTTGCAAAGTTCAGGGCGCTGCTGTCGGTGAGAATGTCTCTCATATTCCAGCAGACAACTCCAATTCTCAAGCTGATCGGTCTGCTCGGTTGGAATCTGAAGTGGAGAAATCTAACAAACAACCTGGCATGTCAGCTGTTGACGAAGTTCCTTCCACTCGTGGGGGTGCGTACATTGCAGCACGTAATCCATCTAAAAGGGCACATGATCTTTCTGAAATTTCTTGTAGATCAGAGAATGAAGGTGCAGTGCCATATAATCTGTCAACAGCGAAGAAAATTATTTTGCGAGCTGTAATTTTTTTTTGTTCAGTTCAGCTAGGTGAATAACTAGGTGAATGATGTGGTGAATAGCTAGCCATTTTGTAGCGGGTATTACAGCAATATAAAGTGTTCATTGGTTGTGGCAGCTGTAACAAGTACATTGGTTACACCGTAAATTCAATAATATATTATCCTGTGTTTTTCATTCAGGTGTCAGCATGTGCCTGTATTGTTCTTTGTCTAAAGGGAACCTAAAGGAACATTTTGCACTGCCAGTGTTGTGGAATGTGCACATATGTCTATGTTCATGATTTTCATTGAATGTAATGTAATTTTACCAGACCAGGTTGCATCAGGCTCTTAGTTGCTGATTTATATTTGTTCTAGGTTAGCTTGAGATGCAGTACTGATTGAGATAGCTTGAGATGCAGTAAAAGTGAAAACAAAAATGAAAAAGTACAGCCTCCTGTCTATTGAGAACGATAGAGAAAAAAAGAGACAAGTCCAGAGAAAATAGCATCTCATTATAGTGCTCTTATCTGTTTACCAAAGAACAGTGTACTATATTATATTTTCAGCTAAATACACAAGAAATCATTTGAACTTTAAATCCAGAAATGTTCCAGAGTTGAGCAAATGTATTGACTATTGACACCCTGATCCTCTTAGGTAATCCTTAAGATTCTGTAAGCATGTCTTCACTATTTTCATGATGTTTCTTCTGATGATCACATAATTAAGCTTGTAGAATTAAGCAGGAGCACTTGTGATCTTCAATGTTAGTTCCAATCTGTAATGCAGAACAATATCTAATGTTAGTTCTTGCACCGGACAAAAGCAATGCGCAGGCCACCTAAAGCTAGCAAGAGACAATAGAAAAGGTAAACATCGCAGGAACTCAACAACTGAAGATATGCAGATTATCAACATTATTTTTTAAAAAAAGGGCTTAGCCCTCAAGATTCTTTCCACAAGAAAACTAATAGTATGGCCTGCAAGATAGAAAATGTATAAAAAAGACAATATAATGCTGGTAAACAGCATCAGATGTTCCTAGGCTCATATTAGTCTTACCACCACCAGAAGGTGTTAATTGCTTATAATATTTTTGCATTTGTCTTTTGCTGTCTCCAGAATGCTAACTTCAAGAAAGAACAATTAGGGGGAAAATCAACCTAACTCTATTGAGTTTAATTAACAACATATGGATGGATTTACAGGAAGCTTATAATAGCAGTCAAATATTGGCAATACAGCATATGCTAGACTCTAGAGAAGAGATTAACCAGTGAGATCGCTTCATCAGTAGGGCGCGTGAGGGCTTCGGCGGCGTGGGAGGGCTTCGCGGCTGCGTCGTAGGGCGCGTGAGGGCGGCTAAACTGCGGCGTCGGAGGGCGGCTTGGCGGCGGCGGCTGCGTAGGGCGCATGAGGGCGGCGGCGTCGTAGGGCGCGTGAGGGAGAGGCAGAGGACGGGTTCTGGGTTCTGCGTGAGATCGTTTTGTTTATTTGAGTTTATACGGGGGGTTTAATGTATAATGGCATAAGTGGATGAATGGAATCCCACCTTTGTGCATCTGAACCATTGAGAGAAGATCCAGAGACCCAGATTGCTAGTTTTCACGTTTGCATCAGAGAGAGGGTTTGCATCAAATACGCTTAAGATGCATCAAAAAAATTATTCATATCAAGTAACAAGTAAAACAAGAAGTACATATTATAGTATTACCTTAAAAGTTTCTGCGGTCGGCGACTCGGCGTGGGATTCATCTGCGTCATACACGACATCGCACTCATGAAGCAGCAGGCGGTAGGGGTGCAGAAGCGGCGTCACAGAGAAGCGCGGACACTCGTCGAGTCGAGTCTTCGTCTCTCATCTCGTCACGCCTGATGCTCAGAATTGCTGATCGCCTCGCCGCTCGCGTCGCGGTGTCCGCGTCGGCGCGTCGGCGCTCGCGGAGTCGCGGTCTTGCCCGTAAGCCCCCGCCTGATGAGATGAAATCGGCAAGACGGCAAATTGCGAGGCGTCACGCACGGACGCGCCAGTCGCCAGGACTCGGGACTCACGCGTAACACGCCAAGCCGACGCTTCGTGTCTTGGACTCTTCGTTTCTCAAGGCCAGGTAAGAGTATGACAAGAAACTATCAAACTAATTAAAGCAACTTGGTATTTGGTCAAGGCCCAAGAACGGCTGAACGTTACGGGCGATACATATACATACTAGTGCATGTGTAGCTATTAGCTACAGGGGTGGGGCCCATGGTCGGGGGGGGGGGGCCCAAGGGCCGACGCTGGCCCTGATGAACATCAGAATTAGTCAAACATTTGGTAAAAAAGAATCAATCCATATCCTACAACCAAGCTCAACTGTAAATTGTAGGACCCAACGGTGCAAACTAGCTAGCTTCAGTGAAACATCTATCGTAACATGAAGTAGCTGATCATGTAGCCGTTCGATCCAAAAGAACGTCTTGATCTCCAGCAACACCGTTAGATTGGCTGAATATCGTAGCAGTTTGCCGTTGCAGGCATTTTGGAAATTTGCAGGCAGCGGATCTACACAAGCTGCCTGCCCAGTTACCCTTCAACAAAGCAATCCGGATTTGCAAATTTATGTGATGTCCTTTTACTTCGTCAATATCTAGGATGCCATGGAGTATTAACCGTTCGGTTTCCAGGGTTTATATTTAGTACACACAGATTCATAATGTGAGCAGTACAACATGTAGGACACACTTGGTTTGCTTATTCAACTCAAAAGTTTTGATTCAAAAAACTTTTGATTCGAAAATTTTCGATTTAATTTAAAACTAAAAAAAATAATCAAAAAGTTTCAAATCAAAAGATTTCAACTCGGAAAATTTCAACTCGAAAAGTTTTAAATCGAAAAAGCTTCAACTCAAAAAAGTTTTAAATCGAAAAATTTCAAATTAGAAAGTTTCAGCTCGAAAATTTTCAAATAAGTTTCAACTCAACAAAATTCAATTCAAAAATTGAAATTTTAAAATTAAAAAATTTCAACTCAAAAGTTTTCAAATAAAAAGATTTAACTCACAAAAATTTCAATTCTCAGAAAGAGAAAAGTTTAAAAAGGGGAAGGGAAGGTGACTACGTGTCACTTGTACTGTCTTGCATACTACATCGTGGAAAGGGAAGTAGCACCGTGGGAAGACACGTGTCGCTCGATTAGGTGCTGGGGTTATGTTCGCAGGATTCTATTCTTAAGGACAGCCACAAATTAGTGTATGAAATTCATATGGTACGATTTTTTTTTCACTTTACACGTTCCCATTTCGACTTTGGCCACACCTCATGGTTCGAGCTAGCTAGGCCACAATTTTTGCTTCATGCTAATTCCAACTTCAACTAATTTGTTATACTAATCGTGCCACTTAAAATACACCATGAGTACATCTAAAATGCATTAGCATGTATTTTGGCATTATCCCATATTTTTTAGAGCTCTTAAGGATTGTTCTAATACAGGGGAAATAATTCATTCATGAGTTTTCTTTGATTGAGTTTCTTTTAAAGAAAGCTATAAATAAATCCCACTTGAACACCATGGAACAAATACTACTAATTCTTAGTGGGATGCATGCCTTCTTCCCTGTCACAATTCCTAATTACTCTTTCCTAGGTCCACTAGGAACAAATACTACTAATTCTTAGTTGGATGAGAAGCATGCATAAATATTGAAACTTCAATCATCTAAGTCACAATTCTCATAATTACTCTTGTGGGTAAGAAATAATCAATTCATACATTGGGATAGGTCCACAAGATAGAGAAACTATACAACTACTACAGCTAATCCACACACACCAATCAAGTATCTCCCTTAATCCCAGAAATTTACGGGGGTGCCCTGAGTTACATCTCCACCACTGGGGTATCTTCCTTAATCCCAAACAACATTAGATCTCACTGACCCATTTCGAAAACATTCCAGCTGGTATGCAGTAGCTTCATTTTTTTTTTTTGACTTTTTGCGATCGACTAGCAGCACTTGTTGAATGACAACATCTGAAACCAATACATATTGAAATGACTTGCGTGCTTGTGGACAGAACATCAAGCCAAGAAATTTCAATGATTTCTTGTTGCGATGTCAAGTGGATGGAACATGATCCTCTGCACTAGAGCATTACACAAGAAAAATACTTGTGGGCCGTGGCTACGATATGATCAAGCACGCAAGTCTTCTCCTTCCAACCCATCCGTCCGTACAAGACGGAGAACCTGATGTTATGAATATGTTGCTGCAATGTCGATGCCATGGTTCACAAAACCACGAAAAACCGTTCGCTCCGGTTCGAGATACAAAACCGCTTAGTAAACCGTTCTAATTTTTGAAAAAAATTAAAATTTAAAATTTTGAAAAATTTAAAATTTTTGAAAAAATTTAAAATTTTTGAAAAAATTTATGTCAGCGATTTATCATGAAAAACCGCGGTTTTCGTCAAAAACCGTTTTCGAAGAACATTCAATTGGACGGGTTGGTTTTTCGAGAAAACCGAGCGGTTTTCGATTTTTTTTCAATTTTTTTAAATTTTCAACTCTTTCGATTTTTGACGGTTTTTGACCGGTTTTTACGAAAACCATACCGCAAAAATCGGTTCGGTTTTCGCGAACCGGTTTTCACGGTACGTTACTGTGAATCCTGGTCGATGCTATAGCTACTATAGCACCGCCACTACAATAGAAAATATCTGATGATGTTTTTTTTTTCCCTTTCTTGAGATGAGATGATGTTCTTAGTATATCTCATCTGACAACCAATACAATAAAATCTCTAAAAAAAACAGTACAGCAAAATAGCCCTCCAGATGGCGCAACAGGTTCGTTCATGAAAAGACTAGAGCTGTGTGGATGCAGCGATGCAAGATGGGGCCTGAAACGAATGGAGCCTCGTGCAAAGAAAGACTGGTTCCCTGCATGGCTTTCTCCATCATGCAGAGGCAGACATGCCTTTCCTTGTGGGGTTGGATCACCGGTTGTTTCTTCTTGCCCGCAATAATTTTGTGTTTGTAAAGTGGCATGGTGTGCATTGCTATGAGGGATAGAATATAGGGGAGGAAAGAACAAGGAAACAGCTATCCATGTCGCTTGCACGATACTTGCTGCCCGTACAAGCACCGCCGAAGCAAAGAAGAGAGCAATACATATCGAGACAATGATGTTGCAATTGAAAAATGGGAGGTGTCACAGAGAAAAGGCCATTTGCTTGTAAAGCATAAGAGGTGAGGTGGTCATTTTTCTTCGGTGTTGATAACTGAATCTGCCATGGTGCCATAGGAAAGGTCTTTTGCTTGTCAAATTTAATAAGTGGTCATTTTCTGCAGTTGCCAACTTGCCACAATATCAGGGCCATGTATTGACTGCAATTAATTTGGCTCTGCTTTTCTTCTTCTTCTGTCATTTTCATATTTATCTAAAACCGAACTTTGCCGAGGGTTTGTATGTAGAGTAACAGTGATATTTTATCTTTAAAAACATAAAGAAAATTCTAATATCACTTACTGACATGGAGCAGTTATAGAAAAGGTCTGATTATCATGTTAATTCGATTATTTTTCTTTTAATAGTTGTACAAATATTAAAGTATAAATGAAGGGTAAATGGTGATTACCTGCTCCTATAAGTGCAACTTATATTGGAAGGGAGAGCATAGAAGCATTCCTGATTGATCAAATATCCAATAAAAATTTAAACATGACAAAAGTATAATGGGATTATGAAGCACAAGTCTATCAGGCCTAAGTATCTTCGTCATTCATGAATATACAATAAATTAGGAAAACATAACAGCACAACATTTATTCTAAACGTTGAAAACATAGCTAAATTTAACAATGCGGTGTCTATTGATGTCATGTCAACTCACATTGATGCAACACGTTTCCATACATTAGCTACAGATATAGATAGCAAATAAGTAAAAAGTCATCTTATATTTATCAAGCTAGAGTTATTCTCAAATTGATCACAGTGAAAACCCTTTTTAAAATAAATAATGCAACTTGTATAATAAAGCTAGCTTGCAACACAAAGAAAATAGACCCTGCCAGGAAGTTACTAAAATAGATTACTAATTAAATAGGAAAAACTCCGCAAATAGTTCAGCAAACTAAAGTTTGACATATGTTCACATTTTTCATTTACCTCTAAACATGTGAATACCAAAAATTACACAAAGCAAACTATATATGTTTAGGAAATGAATTGATAGCAATCCTGAAATTATGGAACCATTATGCGTAGCCAAGAAGGAACCTATTCATTATCTCAAAGAACATATTGGCATGCCAATATTTTACGACATAACTTCTCTAAAATTGTTGGTAAATAATCTATTCATTGATTTTAGTAAAACAATCATAAAATGCCTACAACTAAATTCATAATTCACAAATTGTTCGCTGCCAAAATATAAAACTGGGCAAGTTGTAACGTTTTAGGATTTACCACTAGATAAAAAGAAAAGGTGTGCAGGTTATAAGGGAAAGAAGAAGAGAAAGTAAGGATCATATATCCCCTAATTAAAGTTGGCAAGGTTCCTGGATAGGGAGGGCACCCGCGTGTCACTTTTGTTTTTTTACAAAAAACTCCCTGCGTTTCTTTAAATTACGAATAGGTCCCTGCAAATTACAAATAAGTCCTTCGTGATTTTTTGTGAGGGGAAGATATTTTTCCCAGACTCGCGTTTAGGTCCCTCGTGCGCCGTTTTACGGAAAAAACCTCCCGTTAAATTCATATCGCGAACAAGCCCTTTTCTAATTTTTCAGGATAGCGAACAGGTCCAAAAATGTAACATTCAGGTCCTTACTCTTTACGTCTAGGTCCTTTCTCCGTTTTTCTCGGGAAAAAATGTTTTCGTCACCAGAAAAATGTGTTCAGCTCTATCTCTAGACTTTTTCACTCCGTTCTTTCCGGAAATAAAAAATTTCGTGCTCCGTTTTCCTCGGAAAAAAATGTTTTCGTGGTCCGTTTTTCATCGTTTTTCAAAAAAAAAATCGTGGTCCGTTTTTTCTCCGAGAAAAATACAAATTTGTTTTTCTTTCATGCGCGCGATGTGCGCTGCGCTTAGTCCTTTCTCCATTTTTCCCGGAAAAAATGTTTTCGTGTCTCGCTTTTCCGGAAAAAATGTTTTTGTGCTCGCTTTTCCTCGCTTCCAAAAAAAATCGTGGTCCGTTTTTTCTCGAGAAAAACACAAATTTGTTTTTCGCTCACGCAAGACGCAAAATTTATTTTCGTGATCCGTTTTTCTCCGAAAAAACATAAATTTGTTTTTCGTTCACGCGCGCGGCGTGCGCCGCGCTTATTGTTCTAGTATATCGAATGTATTCATGCCACACAGAATGGATAGTACTTACGTCGCATGAGGAAGATCTCTCCAAGCATACAAAATGATGAAAAGTGTGTGAGTTACAAGGAAAAAAAAGAATAGTAGATATAGACAATAAGCGCATAATGTCAATTGTAGGTACTTACTATACAAGGAAGTTCTTTAAACACACAGAACAAGGGCGTGTACAATAAGACCACTTCAGCTGGTTATGAGTCTATACACGTCAGCTTTGATCTATGTGAAAGAGTGAGAAATGAGAAGAGAGAAGAAAGCTGGCTCTTATTTAGTATCTAGCTTTGCACGGGAGCATAAGTACATTATTTATATATAAAAGAGAAAAGATAATTATTAAACAATATAGACAATAAGCGCATAATGTCAATTGTAGGTACTTACTATACAAGGAAGTTCTTTAAACACACAGAACAAGGGCGTGTACAATAAGACCACTTCATTGGTTATGAGTCTATACACGTCGACTTTGATCTATGTGAAAGAGTGAGAAATGAGAAGAGAGAAGAAAGCTGGCTCTTATTTAGTATCTAGCTTTGCACGGGAGCATAAGTACATTATTTATGTATAAAAGAGAAAAGATAATTATTAAACAATATTTAGAGACAGTTATTGTATATGTTAACTTTTAGCTTACTATTAGCTAGTAGTAGACTTTTCTATAATACTTGTCTATGCATGTTACAAGGGGAAAAAGAAAGTAGAGGCAAAAACAAAACGAACTTAAAGGAGCACATATTAATGGATAGCATAATGAAAATTTACAAGATAGAGACCAACAAATAATGCCTTTCCTAAATCCTGAAGGATTTGCGGCACCAAAGGCGTTTGAGCTGAGCCGGCGGCTCGGCTCAAAATTTTTTTGCGTTTTAGTCCTTTTAGAAATTACGAATAGGCCCTTCGTAATTTTTTGTGAGTGCAAGATTTTTTTTCTCTAAAATCACGTTCGGGTCCCTCATGCGTTATTTTACAGAAAGAACCTCCCGTTAAATTCAAATCACGAACAAGCCCTTTTCTAATTTTTCAGGATAGCGGACAGGTCGAAAAACGTAACATTCAGGTCCTTGCTCCTTACGTCTAGGTCCTTTCTCCGTTTTTCCCGGGAAAAAATATTTTCGTCACTAGAAATATCTGTGCGGCTCTATCTCTAGACTTTTTTTCCCAACTCGATTTCCCATCTCGATCTCTAATATTTTTTAAAATATGTATTATTACTCGGTGAGCGCTAGAGTGTTAAACTCGGCAAAAGAAGGTTGTCATCTCTAATAATTTTTCACCCTTTTTCTCTAGACTTTTTCCCCTGCGGATCTCCAAATTTCAGATCCGATATTTTCCAAATAATTAAATCGAAAGAGATATTTCTCTGACTCTATCTCTCTATTTTTTCCCCGTTTCGCTCATCAATCTCTAATATTTTTTAAAACATGTATTATTACTCGATGAGCGCGTAGAGTGTTAGACTCGGCAAAAGAAGGTTGTCATCTCTAATAATTTTCACCCTTTTTCCTCTAGACTTTTTCCCCGCCGTGGTTCTTCAGCTCGGTCTCCAATATTTTCCAAATAATTCATCGAAATAGATATTTTTACAACTCTATCTCTCTATTTTTTCCCCCGTTTCGCTCATTATTTCGACGATTTAGGAAATAAGACGCATTTAAAAAAAGAAAATTTTCCTCTTAAAAACGATGCGTATGGCGTGTTACGCTTAAAAATTTTAGTGTTCTTTCAAATTGCTTCATTATTTCGACGATTCAAAAAATAAAAAAACGCTAGAAAAAAGAGAAAATTTTCTACGAAGAAATATCGCGCGCGGCGTAAAATTTACTAGTGTAGGAATACAAGGTGATACCTAGGGCCAAAGCAAACCTAGCAAGAGGTTGAAAACTTGAAATAGAGCGATAAAGAAAGAAGGCACAAAAAACCAGAGTTCACGTGTCGAGTACTGACGCTCATCGTTTCTATGGAAAGAACCTATACTAAACTTAGCTCTTTAAATTATTTGCCGCTAATTAGTAGCTCTTTAAATTATTTGCATTTATAATTTTTTTTAAAGCGTGCCAACTCATAATTTTGGGATTAATAGTGGACATCATGCTTGATTCAATCAGGCTTGTGATCCTTTAGCACAGACTGGCACCTGTCTTCTTTGTCTAACCAAGCCTATATCACCATCCCGTAACTACTGCTCCCACCTTCATTTTTACGGGTTATATTTTGACTTTACAGAAGGATTAAGATTATATAGAAATTGAGAAAAGTATGAGAGAAAATAATTTAGATGTCTTCATTTAATTGTCTTAGAAAATGAAAGATATATCTTGTGTGAGTGGTAAGGGATAAATACATGTGGTTAAGAGAGAATAGATAGAGATATAGAAAAAAATATCTCATTAAATCTACATGTAAGTTTTATATTTACAAATAAAATTATTTAAAAAATAAGTCTAATAAAAGTGTAGGAAGAGAGTAACAGAAAACAAAGAGAAGAAATTTTCAAGTTCAAACCAAAAGAGAGAGAAGGAAGAAGAAGAAATTGCCAGGCTTGTGATATCAACATCACCGAAGAACAATTGTCACCCACAAATCAATTCCTGCGGCTCCGCTGCAGCTAGAGGGGGAAAAAAACTAAAAATCGCGGGGACGAATTCCATGTGTATATTCCCGTCCTCTTCCAACTCCTCCTCCTTCCTGCTCCTCGTGCTCTTTCCTGCATGCTCCCTTGTCCTGTCCCCCCCACCTCCCTTGTTCTTCTCACCCGGTCCCATCCCATCCCATCCCATCTCAGCACGAGGCATCTGCGCCAATGCTGTCTCCTGACAGGACAGCTAAAACGCACGAAGCCATTTGCGGTTTCTGATCCCGTGGTGGTGGTTTTCTTTGCTTCGCTTCACCCTGTCCCTGAGCTGTTGTTTCTTGATGAGTTGGTGGCGGCAAGCAGGACGAGGTGCTTCCCTGGTGCCGGCCGCCTGAAGATCCCATTCTGGGAGGGAGGTGGGTGCCCCCATTTCATGCTGTGTAGATGAGTAATTGCGTTTCTTGATCTTAATTACGTGCGCAAAACAAAACCATTCTTTTAGCCGTTTCGTCCCCGAAAGATCTGAGTTTTGGGTGTTAGGAGTGCAATGTTTCCATGTTAATTTTGCTACGGACTGGTCAAGATTTTGATCCGGATTCGTCGTTTCTTGTTTAGTTGCAGAAATTTTCCAGGGCAGCCTTTTCAAATGTCGAAAAGGAGATGTTTGTATTGATGGACTCCGGTTCGTAGTTATCGCGGTTATTCGGGTTTGCGGTTCACTATTTTTTTCTTTCAATTTTCACTGCAAACATCAACTTATACCCTGAATTGGTTCGAGTTCGACGAATCCGGTTCGCGATTCGTGAGGTTTAGAGCGAATCCGTAACTATTTTCCAGTTCTTATCCCCCGTTCTGTTCTTACTTTTTTCTTCACCAATACAAGTCAATTGGTGAGCTCAATGCCGGTGCTGGTAGTTGTGCTATTTCTCCTTGGAGCAATGGAGCCGTTGTACGGAGAGGGACAGGAGGAGACAGTGACCTGTCTCTGCCGCTGTCTCCACCAGTACTGAGTCTCCCCACATCTCGAATAGTAAGAAGCTAATAATTGTAGTAAAAGAAGAGGGGTGGCTCATAGGACGGCGCTTACCATTTCTTGGATCAATTGGGGATAGTGTGATGCAGAACGATGGTGCCTTTAATTCTATTCTATTACTGTTCTTTCGAGTCAGTTGGGGTAGTTTCCTAAACAAAGGTGCCATTTGTACACTTTGGTCTATGTGGAGTGGCCGAGAGGTCAGAGAGTACTTTCCTATTGGATCAACTGAGGTTACTTTCTTGCAGAATGATGCCATCTCTGTTCAAACTCCCTGTTTACTGGATCAATTCGTGGTATTTCTCGGGCCAACTTTGCTGCCGTTTATGCCCATTGGTTTCTTATAGGAGTGGCCTAGTGATCCAGTCGTCCAATTAGTAATTTACTGACCCCTTACCATGAATCCTTGGCTAGATTATAGTAGAAACCGTAGTTACTAGATTCGCTATAAACCCCCGTGAATTGCGAATTGGATTTATTGAACCTGAACTGGTTTAGAGTACAAGGTTCGTGTTTATAGTGGAAATTGGAAGAAAAAGTGGCGAACCATGAACCCGAATCTCGTACCGCTACTCGGACGAACCGCGTTTCTGGTAACTACGATAGAAACGCCTCATGATCTGTGATGCCATTTCTTCTTTGCCTACGTAGGATTTTGTTGTTTTGTAAAGTGGACATGTGGCTTAGTTTCCCCTTTTCTTGAATCAGTTTCGTATGGAGTGTCCAAGTGGCTTAATTCCCCTCCCAGATCAATTTGGGGGCAATATTCTAGTTTGTACCACAGGCTCTCCATTCTTGGTGCCTCAATACCCTTGGCTTTAATAATTTTGTTATCCCAGAGGGTGCTGAAGTGATTAAATCCCATATTTGGTGAGTCCTTGGAGAGGTGGTACTAATATCTTGTGCTTTTATACGTAGAAGCTCCATGGGGCTCTTAGGTATGATGGGTGACTCATTCGGTTGCTCAGCTACCGGTGAGCGGCTCATCTCGGCCGCAAGGGATGGGGACATCCAAGAGGCTAGGGCCCTCTTGGAGCTTAACCCCCGACTTGCACGGTACTCGACGTTTGGGATCCGGAACTCGCCCCTCCATTACTCAGCGGCGAAGGGCCACCATGAGGTAATTCATTGATTTTCTCCATACAATTGTTTCCTTATCTATATGCAATAATTTTGAATTAAAATTGTTAATTCATTTAGTGTGTGTTTGTTATTGATTGGCAAGTAATTTCATTGTTCCATTAGATTGTTTCCCTCCTAATTGAATCCGGCGTTGATATCAACCTTAGGAACTGCAGAGGACAGGTAACCTCTTTTCTTTCTCACCTTGTTCATCCTTGATATTCATTTCTTGATGATCATTAATATCTCTTCTTCCTTTATAATTTTTCATCAGGTGTATAAAGAATACTTTCTATCCACGACTAGGAAATGAATTTAACCAGTCAATTATTCCATAAATGTTTTATTTATAAATATTATTGAGAATAGTCTATTTGCGTATTTTATAAACCTGTTCATGCCACATATATCTGAGGTTGCTCATGTCCTAGAGAATGGTAATCGGTAGTTGTGGAGAGGGACATTAAGTTATATGGCCTTCCTACTTTCTGTCTGTTGAGTACTACTGTACAAAGTATCTACATAGGAAATATTGTATGACAGAAATGGCCCATATGAATAAGAGATAGATCCTATGGACTATTCTTCAATGGATGATCGGATATCTCCTGATTAATTTGTTTTCATCCTTGTACTATTCTCAAATGAAAAGGTTTCTGCGGTTTTTGTGATAACTCTAAAGACTGAATTGTTATGTGCAGACTGCTTTGATGCAAGCTTGTCTATATGGTCATTGGAAAGTTGTACAGATTCTAGTTCTTTTTAAAGCTAATGTAAGTGAATATCAACTAATTTGTTTTTGGGTCAATCTACACTGTGTACCCTGATGTAAGTGATATGTTTATTTAATTTTCTAGATTCACAAAAAAGATTGTTTTAGTGCTGCAACAGCTGTTCATTTTGCCGCCCTAAAAGGTCATACTCAGTGCATTCGGCTTCTTGTGGCTGATTATGTGCCTAGCTTGCCAGAGTTTTGGAACATTATGTGTGGAAAATCAACAGATGAGATAAAGGAAGCCTTTGATGCGGTGTATGTTAATTTCTGACGTTCATCTATGTTGGTGTCTTCTGAAGACTAATAAATTTGTATCCTTTCTCCTCCTGTTTTCCAGAGCTCTCCGGAGGCTAATTAATGGAAAATCAGATGGAGGTGTTACCCCGCTTCACTTGGCAGCCCTTCATGGCCATGCTGAGAGCGTGCAATTGCTCTTAGACCTTGGAGCCTCTGTCTCTGAGGTCACTGTCAATGATGGTTCAACTATTGATCTCATAGGTAAAAAGTAAACAGAAAGGGATAAATGTTGAACTCAATTCAACTCATATGGAAATTGACCATTGGTTCTGACATCAAAATGTAGGGGACAACTGAAATTATCCTGAGCTTTTTATATGGTCATAGGTTAACTCTTCCTTCGAATTGCAGGTTCAGGAAGCACACCGCTTCACTATGCTGCTTGTGGTGGAAGTGTTGTATGCTGCCAAGTATGCATCAACTTTTCCCTTTCCTGACATATCAAGCTATAGATCAATTCCCATTTACTGATTGCCATGAAACAGCTTCTCATTGCAGCAGGAGCGAACATGGGAGCTGAGAATGCTAATGGGTATGCACTGGCAATTACATCATAAAATATTTGTTTTTATACCACACCAATTGAACTTCTTTCATGAAAAAATGTTACCTTACAATTGCCACATCAAGTTCTTACATTCTTTGTTTATCTGACATGATGTTTTCTGGACGTCTGATCTCTTTGCTGATGTCAGTTGTGTAAATTTCACACTGCTTTTGGGGTTTTTGTATGGGAATTTATGAGCTAACTATGCTAAAGGCTAATTAGTTTCGAGTCATTTTTTTCCCAAGTAAATCGTCTTTCCTTTGAGTTGTACTCAAATCCTGAAGCCAGTTGGTTGTACTTCGTGCTTATATTAATTGTGATGCCATATACTGGCCTGGATTTATACCGCTTATCAATCCTTAACTTTCTGTTTCCAATAAGGAAGAGGGGTTGGTGGTGGTGTATAGCAAAACGATTTCCCTGTAACTTGTTTGGTTTGTTTACTCTTGTCCAACGCTATTTGCTTGAAGGTTGACTCCTTTGATGGTGGCTCGTTCATGGCACAAAAACAGTGTTGAAGGTATCCTAAGCAAACAGCCAGAAGGCCGAGTACGCATTCTTCCATCACCATATCTGTCTCTCCCACTGATGAGCATTGTCAAAATTGCTCGGTGAGTTCAAATACCAAACCCAATAGGCAGATATTTTTATCATTTTGGAATGTCTGACATTACAAGTCCAATACATATTTGTTTCTATAATAGAAATGAAACCTGTCCAAAGTTGACCAAACATCTGTACTCATGTAGAAGCCCACGAAGGAACAAACCTTTGCTTATTCCAACAGAAGCGGTGAAGGTCACTAAGTCTCGCAATAGAATCTGGACTATTGTTGTTAGGAACAAAAAAAAGTACAAAAGCCTCCTCTTCGTTGTAGGGGAAATTGCACCTCACTAGATGCAGAATGTTGAGAATAAGAACCTGGACTTGTCTTGTACAGCATCGAGAAACCTTTAGTTAGGCGTATTTTCATTTCTCAAAGTTTACAAAGAACAGATAAACGATGTCTTATTTTTCCCCATTTGTTTTGCACCCTTCACAAATTCACTTCTATGTCGATCCTTTACAGGGAATGTGGATGGAGAAAAACCTCTGTCTCATCTACGTGTCATGATCCATGCGCCATATGTTTGGAGATGGAATGTACGGTAGCTGCAGAAGGTACAAACAAACCCTTGTGCTGAATCGCTCTGCCCTGCCAATTCCATTAATAAGATTTTATGTTTTAATAGGTTGTGGCCATGAGTTCTGCACCAAATGTTCACTCTATCTGTGCTCTACCACTAGCAGCTCAACATCCATCCGTGGCGTGCCTGGCTCCATATCTTGCCCTTTGTGCAGGCATGCAATCGTCTCATTCATAAAGCTAACAAGTACTACCCCAATAAAGGAGCTTCCATGGACAAACTCATCATTAGCTCTATGTGCGGCAGGTGCAAGCACTGGCTCCAAGTGTGCCAGCTCTTTGCACCGCCGGTCTGACATGTGTCGCTTACGCTCCTCTTCAGTTCAGCTCGGATGCTCCTCGTTTAGGTCCGTTAGCTCCGGGATATTGTCATCCATTAAGTTGAATTGCACAGGGGCTGAGGAGACGATGCCTTGCCTGGTCAGATGTCTTAGGCCGGATGTGCAGCGATCATCTTCGTATAGGGAAAGAATTAGAAGATATTCAGAGTTTTCGTAGCATTCCTATTTGTTGGTGTTGTGCCTCCCTTTCATTTTGTGAGTTTTGGGGGTTTGGCAGTTGATGCTTGTGCAGTGTTTGTTCATGTTTCTCTTTGCTTCTTTATACCTGTAGCTTAACCTGATGCTTGTCATAATACATGACATGATCCCCGTGCTTAAGATGTGTAATTATACAAAGATTTCTTTGGTGTCTCGATTATTGGTAGAGTGTCAGAATGCAACTGGGATAAAGGTTTCGAATATCAATGAAAATCGCGTGATTTTCAACTATATGGAGCCGGTTCGATAAACTATATCGGTTGGTATAAATCGCTCGATTATCGGTGAAAATCACTCAAAAATCGGCCGTTGAAAAAATTCGCTTGAGCAGTCGATTATCGGTGAAAATCGGTCGATTTTTTATTTTTTATATATTTTTTTAAGAAGTTTGATTTCGAAACCCTTCAACTTTAGTTAATTTTGATAAAAATCGGTGTCCACTGGAATTCGATTTTCAATCCCAATTTGGTTTTGTAAACACTGACTGGGATGAGCGGCAAGTAGACGGTGCTTCGACGCTCTTTTTAGTCTGGATCACCGCCCTTCTCAGGTAGTCAGGTCTCACTAAGGATAATATCTCCAGTACCTACGACAAAACTGGGAGTACCACTCCTTCAGTTGATGCTGGTGAATCAGGTAGCTAACCGCCTCTAACATCCATATTAGCCTCTCTAATTGCATTTCTATCCGTTCCTCGTAAAAATTCCTTCTCTGCCCCGAACTACCCCATCTCTGTATAGTCCCAATTTCCAGTTTTATTGGATATCTCCGAATGTTGAAGAGATCCCAAGCTACCCAATCACACCCAGCATTCAGTTACCCACCACGCAAGTTCCAGACATCTAGGGGACACTATCTTTACTACCTTCTGGAATGTGATGTTTGCACTGTCTTCTGAACTTTTTTTTTTCTGAAAAGCTAGGCTGGGGTGCAGAGCTGCAGCCGACACCAGAGAAGAAGACGGGGAGGGGTGGAGGACTGGGCTGTGAGACGGTGGTGGAGGCTGTGCTAGTTGCTCTGTTTGGAAACATATCGACGAGGCTCAGGGGTCAGGGCAGTTGATTAATCGGTCCAAGTCAAGGCCGAGCGTTTGTTCGGTTGGCTGGGGTGCGAGGAGTATGCAGGGTGCTCGATGCGGACGTTTGTAGAGCCAAAGGCGTGGGTGTGTATGTGGGTGTATGTTTATTGCTTAGCTGTTGAAACACTCTAAAATTTCAAAATTTTGCTTTATTTATTTATTTGGAATTTGAATTTTTTGAGATTTATCTGAATTTTATTCGGCTTCCTTTTTGTTTTATTTCCCTTTCGGGAAATTTCCTTTTTGGCCGCTTTCCTTTTTCGAAAATCCTACCCTTTTCAGCCTTTGGCCCAATTCCCTCCGGCTTGTTTTGTTTTCCCTCCCCGACCCGATTTTCTTGGCCCACATCTCCCTGGCATGCGCCTGTTTTCCCCCAGCCTACTTACTCCTCTGCCCACTCCTTCTACGGCCTCCTCTTTTTCTCACATAGTGGGCCTCGCCTATCGTCTCGCCTCGCCTCAAGATCGTCTCCTCTCTCTTCTTCCTCCCGCCGGACCGAGTGCTGCTTCGCTCGTCGTCCTCGGCGCCAGCTTTCCTACCGATTCCCAACGCCTGCCTCGCCTCGTCCCGTCGCCAACCACCGCGCCACGATTTCCGCTCCCGTCCCGCCCCCTCCGCTCAGCTCGCCCACGCCATCCTCGTCGTCCTTGCCATTGAAAACCTCTCGCCCTCCGTCCGGTCATTACTTTTCTCGCCTTGAAGGCCCGTTGTTCTCGGCCTAAGTTCCAACGCCCACTGCGTGCCTCGCCGCTTTGTCCCGCTCGGCCACCGACCAAGACGATTCGCGCCTACTCCTCGCCTCCGCCCATACGCCTTTTTCCTCCTCCCGCCATCCATTGCTCGCTTCCTCGCGCTTGCGCCGCTTTTTCTTCCTCGGCGTCGGTTTTTCAACGCCGTGCGCCTACCTCCTGATGTTTCGCCTCGTTGCAGATCACTCTCCACTCCGCGAATCTCGCCTCGCCGATCGCGCGCGAATCCCGCCCCCGTCCTCGCCATTGAAAAACGCGGCCACTCTCTCTCTTCCTCGCCTCCGAACGCTCCTCACCCCGGCCGCTATAAATACCACTCTCCCGCGCCCCATTTTCACTGCCCCGAGCCCGCAAGGCTTCCCTCACCCTCCCCCACTTACTCATTCCACCTCCAAGAGTTCTCCTGCCAAGGCCGAGCTCGTCTTCTCTAGCTCCAAGGTTCAGACGTCGCCTCGCCTCCGCTTTCCTCTCACCACTTTCGCCCACCGAAGTTCGCCGAGAGCTCCTTTCTCTCCTCTGCCACCCCTTTTTCCCTCCCGCGCCACCGTCGCGAATCGCGATCATCTTCTCCAATATGGCGAATTCCTTCGCCGCCGCCTCTCTCCTCCACTCACTGCCAACCCGGTCCCACCTGCCAGCCCCGCCCTGCATCGCGGCCATTGGGTCCCACGCTCGATCGCTTCAGACGCAAGGCCAGGTCCGCTTCGTCAGCGCCTTTTTCCTGTCCGACAAGTGGGTCCCATTGTCGACCCCTCCTTTCGTCTCGGCGCCATTGGCCCTCCTTGTCGTGGCCGATCAAGACTTCGCCCACTGTCAAAGCCGCATTATTATGCGCTTGGGCGTCTAAGCAAGAAATCGTGGACCGACAAGATGTAAAGTCGATATCGTATGCCCATTCGCAATAGTTTTCCTTTTCTTTTTAATTTCCGGATTTTAAGTTATTTAAAATCCGAAAATTTGTTTAAAATTCCAGAAAATTCCACAAGAATCCCCAAAATTCCCGAAAACCCCAAAAAATAGCCAGAAATACCTATTCTTGACCAGTTCAAGCCGTTGAGTCCAAAAATGATCTCCGTTTCGCCAAACCAAGTCCAGAAAATTCAAAAAATACCCCTGAGCCTTGTTTCGGCCATTTTTCTCTCTTGTTCCCTTTTTCCTGTTTTCTTCCTTTTGTTGTTTCTATTCGTTTATTTATTGGATTTGCTTTTTCGCGCTAGATCCGACTTTGGAGCGACTCTTGGAGCAAATCTCGGAGCAGGAGCAGACGTTGGAGCCGTACCAGGAGCCGGAGCAGTTCGAGACCAGACTTGACGTCGACTACGTCTCGTTAGGCGAACCCTCGACTCCGCAAGGCAAGCCACACTCCTTGAACATGTTGATCCCATGATTCCGTATAATTACTGTATGTATGTAGTTATTGCATTTGTCTGTAAATAGAGTAGAAATCTAAAAAGAGGCTAATTTGGAAAGACTTGACTAGTTAAACCCACCCCCTTGTTAAGATCATATTGATTATGCCATATTCAATTGTTAACCCTAGGTTATCATTAATGAATCACCGTAGGGTAGCTAAAATAATGATCATTACATTTTTGTTATTAAAAAAAACCCCTGGGTCTTGACTTAGGGTGCGCTTTTAAAACCTGCTACGGTTTGGGGGATAGTATTGGGCGAACCACGGGAGGTGGATGCTAGCCCAATCCCCAAACCGATGACAAGCCCAGTGTGGTGTGGAAAGGGTACAGGAGGTACCGGTGGTGCGGTGTGCGTCGGGCTGTGTCTTCGGCAATTAAGGATCAACCCCTAGGCAAAGTAAATAACTCGGTCCCCTCTCAACCACAAGTTGGGTCGGTCAGCTCTGTTGCTATTCGATCCACGAGTCTGCAGATATTGTCTTTCCCCTTGGAATGCCTACAGGTGGATTCCCATTCTCTGTGGAGGAATGGATAGCGTTTTGGTTTGGGGTGAAACGGAATGGTGCGGCTATTCGGCGGTTTTCACAACAGTAGGTTTCCTCAGTCAGCCAGATCGCGTCTCCCGCTTTGGCCAGTGGGTCCTGGAGGCGGGGGATTTGCACTGCCTACTGGGTAGGAGCTAAAGAGGGGAAATTCAATGAAAAGTTATGTTCATCTCGGTCGGGCTGCATGTATAAAAATTGCATGTTAATCCGATGGCACTAATGACCGTAGATATCTTGTGGGTAAAGTTGAGTAGCTCTACAGAGTGAACCAAATGGTATTCGAATACGCCGTGCTTCCGGTTAATGAAACTGGGTTAATTTCGGGTGATTTCGGTAACTGAGCTTACATAATTTTGTTTTCTAAGTTTTATGCATCCACTAAATACTTGAAACTAGTGCCAATTCTTTGAAACTCCGTGCATGTAATATTCAGATATTCCGTGTGGTTTGTTTAGTACGGTTGTGTACTCACCCTTGCTCCTAAAGCCCCCTTCTAGAATTTCAAGAAGACGATGGTTTCCAGAAGATGGCGACGATATTTGGTTTTGAAGGCTTTGGTCTATCTGCTCAAGCCTTTCCTGTGGATCTTTTGTAATGTACTTGGTGCTAGTCGCACCTCTTGTAAAACTCTGGCCGTTAGGCCCGTAATTTAGCTATGAAATATGCGCTTTTACTCTTATGTCAAGCAATGTACACTTGGTTACCTACAGCTGAATTTCTGAGTAGCTGTGAATGTATTTATACGCACCCCTGAAAAGAGCGGTCCGTCACAGCTGTTATCTTTTTTTAATAAATATCAGTGCTGTGACCAATTTTTGGTCAAGTCGGCGATTTTCTTCAGTGCAAACTGTTCTGATCATACGAAATCTCAGCATTTACCAGCTAGGATCTGGAAGTTGACAAGGGGTTGGAGTGGGAAACGGTCAAGTAGTGCTGGCCGTGAAGTATTTCATTAAGTTGGTAGCTCAAGCTATACCAAGTTACCAACTTACTCGATGAGTTGCTTTAAACTATCAGCGAGAATCTGTAAGATTACAAGCAGCATATCTCAATTCCGGTGGGGAGGACGCTCGGATCATAATAAGATTCATTGGCGGAAATGGTCAGATGTGGCAAGGCTGAAATGGAATGGGGGCATGGGTTTCTGAGATTTACAGAAATTCAATCCGTGCTTGGGAGACAGGGATGGTGGCTGCTCACCAACCCGATATCCTTAGGCATATACAGTAGTGCATATAAGCTCTATGTAAGCTTATATCATATATGAGCTTTTTTTATATGGAAGAGAGAGAAATATATTATCTTATATTTAATAGATGATCCAATAAATGCTTAATATTGTATGTACTATTGTATAGATAATATATTAATTGTATAAGAGACCATTACAGACAACTATATAGTTAATCAATTGTATCACTTGTCTTTAGGTGGGGTGCCATGGCGGATTCTCGTGATCAATCTTCATGGCGATCGGATAGGTCTTGTCCTGGGTCTTTGCATTCTTCGCAGAATCATGTTGATCATATTGTCGGTGGCAAATTCTGGGCCATCAACAGTGATTACGGTTCTGATTCTGAGGACTGTGTTAACTGCGATTTGGTTGTGCAACCGGCATTGCAGGTACTCCCTTCTGGCTGTGTTGATTATAAACATTTGTTATCTAACCCTTTGCAGGATAATCTGCCTCAACGTTCAAGGCAACGTTTCAAGGGTTCCTGGCCATGGAACAAATGCAAAGCCTGGAAGGGACCGTTGCCAAAACCAAGGGTTTCAGTGCCAAGAACAATTGGGGAGTACCTGTTGCCATTGATCGAAGACAAATCTTTGGGTTGCAGATCGGTGGGGGATTCAAAATTGCAAAATCATTGTGAATTCCACTCTGATCCTGATTATCCGCCGGTTACTAAATTTCCGGCTATTCCTCATTTGAATTTGTCATGTGTCCGGCTGCTGGTGGGCCAAATCTGTCGGTGGGCCTGAAGCCTGGGCACTCTGAGTGGTCTAGGCGTAACCCTGGATTGGCTCTGCTCCATCGGCGATTGACTAAAAATAATCTATCCCAGAATCGTCGCTCCTACGCTCAGGTTGTGATGGCGGGTGGTGCGGCGGCAGATGCTGGCGGTGATCGGAACCATGGTCGGCACTATGGTGGTCAGCCTCGGCCGGTTCGCGGTGGTGGTCGCCCTCTGCGATTCTTCGGTCGCGGCCGGGGTCGGTTTGTTGCTCGTGATCGTCCCCAGGATTATGGGGGGCGTGGTGTTTACATTAACCGCGGTGGTCTTGGTGGTTCTCAGATTGCGGTAAATTCTGGAGTGGCTATTAATCGTGGGGATCATGGTGGCACTCAGAATGCTGTCAATTCGGGTGTTCTCCGATCAGCCAACTCAGAAAACTTCCGGTTGATGAACAGAGTAAGGTCTCAAAGGAGAAGGGAGAGAGCTCGGGAATTCAAGCTGGTAAGCACAATGGTCCTCAATTGGTCAGTAAACCTGCTTTCAAAAAGAAGAAGAAATTTTTACTTTGTTGTGAGATATGTGAAGAAGAACATTTAACACCGCATTGTCCGCTGTTATATGGACCTAAACCATGTGCTGTATTCAGTGGTTTGGCTGGTGATGGGTTGGGGTTCTTCCATATTCCTCATTTTGCTTCTGCTAAGATTCCGAGTAAGGTGTCTGCGACTGCTCTAATCAGAATAGTTGAAGGTATGGTGCCAGCAGATTTGGTCAAATCTGAATTAGCTCGGGCTATTCCAGTAAATTGGAATTGGGTAGTTCAGAAGCATGACAACAATTCTTACGTTGTTCCTTTTCCTAGTCAAGTTGAATTGCAGAGAATGGTCAGCATGAAGCGTCTGCGTGACAGATAATAATGAGGGAGTAATGTCATTTGAGGAGTGGAACATGGAGATTAAGCCCAAGCAAAAGCTCCAAAAGGTTTGGGTCAATGTTTATGGTGTCCCTTTTGAGATCAGATCCTTTTTGTCTTTATGGGCCATTGGATCAATTCTTGGTGCTACTCAAAGGGTTGATATGAGGTCTATGAGGCAGACAGGAGTTGTCAGAATTCTGGTTGCTGTCTTGGATGTGAATTGTATACCGGAGGATACTGATATTGTGGTGGGTGATTGCATGTATGAGATCTGTGTCAAAGTTGATCAGGTGGTTAATGAGACTAATGAGGTTCCTGATGAGTTTGATGAAGAGGATGACCTTGATGATCCGGACAATCAAGCTAATGGTGCTGATCATGAAATGCCGGATGCTGCTAATGGTCATAAGGATAATACTAATGAGAAAGGAAGTTCGTCCAGAGGTAATTTTCAGAGTGCAAAAGGTCCTTTGAATGGTGATTCTAGTGCATCTGCATTGCAGCAGGCTTGTGAAGCTATGGAGGTTGCGGTTCATAACCTGCCTGATGAAAACAGTAAATGGGTGGTTGTTAGCTCTCTTGAACATTCAGAGACATGCTCAGATGCTCAGATGGAGGTTATTGGTGACAAGTTGTCGGATGATTGTGACAACAGGAGTAGCTCGGCCGAAGCAATTGTTTCTACCGATACAAGTGTGCCTGGGGATAATATTCAGGTCATTCAGGTGGTTGCCGACTGTCAGATGGATTTGGCGGTTGGGCATGAAGATGAGTTTAAGATTTTGCCGGAGAACCAAGTGGACATTTGTGAGGTCGATTGATTGCTGACAATGATCATTGCGGTGTGCAGTCGGATCAATCAATGGAGGAGGATGGGCATGCTGTTAATACTTTGTCGGATGGTAAGAAAGTTTCGCTGGGTGCTGATCAGAGGGAGGAGGCTATGCTGAAGTATACGCAGGGCAAGGGTCCGGTTGCTGCTGCTGGTATTGTGTCGACAATAGCAGGTTCTATTCAAGCTGACAAGCTCCACAAGCTGTCAATTAAACCTGGGCCAACTGACTCTGAGATGCAGCTTATTGAATATGCCATTGATGTTGCTGTTAATGGACTGTTGGAGGAGATTAGTGCCAAGGTTATTGCTGAATCTGATGAAGGAACGGGGGTTTCTGATTTGGGTCGGGTTGTTGTGGATGGAAGCAGTTCGGTGGCTGGTGTCTTGCCGAGGGAAATCTGTGATGATCCGGTGCAGTGTGCTCTCCATGTGGAGGTTGTTGGTGACAAGTTGCCGGATGAGATTGGCAACAGGAGTGTTGCCGGCGACTATAACCAGCATGCCAATTTTCGGACAGTTCTCTCTAGTGATTGTTTTTCTGCCAATGTAATTGTGCCCGGTGATAATATGCAGGCCAAAGAGGTGGATGCTGTTTGTCAGAAGGTGCTGTCAGTTGGGCAGGAAGAGGGGGTCAAGACTCTGCCAAAGGATCAAGTGGACAATGGTAACGTGAGCTTGCTTGCTAACAATTCCCATTGTTGTATGCAGTCGGATCAATCAAAGGAGGATGATGGGCAGGCTGTTATTATTTTGCCGGTTGGTAATGAAATTTCGCTAGGCGTTGATCAGAGGATGGAGGCTAAGCTCAAGTTAACGCAGATCAAAGGTCAAGATATTGTTGCTGGTTTAGTGTCGGCAACAGCAGGATTTGTTCATGCTGACAATGTGCAGGGCAAATTCTGTGATGATCTGGTGCAAGTTCTGCATGATGCCGAATTGGCTAAGACTATGGATGTCATTGGCTACTCGATTGGACGAAGTGCATGGTGAACTTCAGCTGACTATCTCCGCTTGTAACGTGCAAATGGGTCCGGATGGTGATCATTCTCTGCTTGCTCATGAGAAACAAGAATGTATTGGCCCAAATCTTCAAGGATTATCACGTCAAACGTTGCAAGCATTATGTAAGAGGAATGGTATCCGTGCTAATATGTCCAATATGGCTATGGGGAATGCTCTTAAATTGTTGGATAAGATCATTGGGTGGGAGGAAATCAACTTACATTCTAGGCCTGGTCCGAAGATGTGGGAGAATAGAGCAAGTGCACGGATTGCGGCAATGGGGGACTCTCATATTATGGAGAAAGCTCAGAAGCTGGTGGCTAAAAAGAATTCGTTGGAGCCAGGTAATTGTTTATCCTTTACTACGTTTTCTGATTCTACGATTATTTCCCGAATTGCCAACTTAGGTGTTTCTATGGGTAGAGATAATTCAGCTATTTATTCCTCTGTTACCTCTATTAAAAACATAGAAATTGATAGGCTTAGGGTGTCGGCCAAAAACTCTATATCACAAAGTCAGCACTCCTCACCTAAGATTAACCTGGTTGAGGAGGAGGATGAAGTTTTGGATACAAATCTTGGTCACATTTGTGGAGAGTTTAAGGAGAATGAGAATGAGGCAGGAATTGATCATATTTGCTGTGATCTAACTGCTGTGCCCCGTAGGAAAAAAACCAATCTTAGAAAGATTAATATAGGGGCTTCAAAAAAACCTAAGACACCATCAAAACTAAGTCTCAAATGAAAGGGATTTTCTGAAATAGCAGAGGTCTTGGAGACTTGGCTAAACATGGGTATTTGGAGGACATGGTTAAAGAGGAGCACATAGATTTTATTGCTCTTATGGAAACGGGTCGGGATCAGTTCCCAGATAGGATTCTTAGAAAATTATGTGGTGGCAGAGATTTTATATGGCACTGCATGGCACCGCAGGGTCGATCTGGGGGTATGCTTCTAGGGGTTGATCTTATGGTGTATGATATTGGGGCCATCGACGAAGGGAATTTTTATGTGAAGTTCACTCTTCGTAATAAGGATGATGGCTTCAAATGGGCCTTAATTGCAGTATATGGTCCGGCACAACATGAACATAAAGAGACATTTTTAACAGAGATGGCGCATGTCTGTAGCAAAGAATCTCTGCCGTATATTATTGGTGGGGATTTCAATATTATGCGTCGCCCTGAAGATAAAAATAAGGGCAATTTTGAGAAAAAATGGCCAGAACTTTTTAATATGGTTATTCAATCTCTAAGTCTCAGAGAGTTAAATATGTCTGGTCGGCATTACACTTGGGCGAGTAGTGGGAATAACCCAACTTATGAAAAATTAGACAGGGTTTTGGTATCTACTGAATGGGAGCAAAAATTCCCACTCACGAGGGTACATGCTAGAGATAGAAGTACCTCTGACCATACACCATTGTTATTGAATACTGGGGCGTCTACTCATAATAGAAAGGCGCCTCTATTCAAGTTCGAACGGGCCTGGCTGATTAGAGATGGTTTTTATGAATTGGTTGCTGATAAGTGGCAATCAGAGTCGAGAGGGATTAATGCAATTGAACGATGGCAGAATAAGATAAGATGTCTTCGTCAATTTTTGAGAGGTTGGGCTAAAAATACAGTTGGCCATAACAGAAAGGAGAAGAAGAAGTTAATTTCAATGATTGATGAATTAGATACAAAGGCAGAGGATACGAGCCTATCAGAGCAAGAATTAAATCTGAAGCATTACCTAAATGAGCGACTAGTTCACCTGTTAAGGGAAGAAGAAATCAAATGGTATGAGAGAGCAAAAACCAAGCACCTCTTAGAAGGAGATGATAATACTCATTATTTCCATTTAGTTGCTAATGGTAAACATAGAAAAAAACATATATTCAAGTTAGATCAAGATGATGGAATGATAGTGGGTGATGCTGAATTAAAAGCGTATATCACAAACTATTATAAAAAGTTATTTGGACCTCCAGAGGAAAATAATTTCAGTTTAGTGGAGAATCAGAATCAAGATTTACCTCAAGTAACACAGGAAGAAAATGACTTCCTTGTTGCACCATTTACTGAAAATGAGGTTAAAGAGGCGGTATTCCATATGGAACATAATAAATCGCCTGGTCCTGATGGCTTCCCAGCAGAATTTTATCAGGTGTTTTGGGACATAATAAAGGGGGATCTTATGTCATTGTTCACGGATTTTTATTACGATCGCTTACCTCTGTATAGTCTCAATTTCGGAATAATTACTTTATTGCCTAAAGTTATTGAGGCAACAAAGATTCAACAATACAGACCAATATGTTTGTTAAATGTGAGCTTTAAAATATTCACTAAGGTGGCTACAAATCGTCTTATGGGAGTGGCCAGCAAAGTGGTGTGACCCTCACAAACAGCTTTTATGCCGGGTCGGAATATTATGGAGGGTGCGGTGATATTACACGAGACCATTCATGAATTGCACTCTAAGAAGCTCAATAGGGTGATTCTTAAGATTGACTTTGAGAAGGCCTATGATAAGGTCAAATGGTCTTTTCTTCAGCAAACCCTTCGTATGAAGGGATTTTGCCATCAATGGTGTTCGTGGGTCGAAAAGTTTGTTACTGGAGGTAGTGTGGGCATCAAAGTTAATGATGACATTGGACACTATTTTCAAACAAAAAAAGGTCTCAGGCAAGGTGATCCCATGTCACCCATTCTTTTTAATCTTGTGGCAGATATGCTTTCTATATTGATAAAGAGATCAAAAGAAGATGGTCAGGTTAGGGGGGTTATTCTCCATCTAATAGAGGATGGTTTATCCATTCTGCAGTATGCAGATGATACGATCTTATTTATGGATCACGATATTGAGCAAGCTAAAAACATGAAGTTATTGCTTAGTGTGTTTGAACAATTATCAGGTCTCAAGATTAATTTTCATAAAAGTGAGATTTTTTGCTTTGGGGAAGCCAAACATTATGAACAAATGTATACTAATTTGTTTGGCTGCGGGTTAGGATCTTTCCCGTTCAGATACTTAGGTCTTCCGATGCACTTTCATAAGCTCTGCAATGCAGATTGGAGTGTTATTGAGGATAGATTCAAACGTAAACTAAGTGCATGGAAGTCCAAATATCTCTCTTACGGGGGCAGGCTCATTCTTTTAAATTCTGTTTTGAGTAGCCTTCCTATGTTCATGATGTCGTTTTTTGAAATCCCAAAGGGTGTCCGCAAAAGACTGGATTCTTATCGATCAAGGTTCTTTTGGCAGGGGAATTCTGATAAGCGAAAATTTCGCCTTGCAAAATGGAATATTATGTGTCGTCCCAAAGATCAAGGAGGTTTAGGAATAGCTAATCTTGAAATCAAGAATAAATGTCTCTTATGTAAGTGGTTATTTAAGCTACTTAATGAGGAGGGGACCTGGCAGTCTTTGCTTAGGAATAAATACCTGAGTTCAAAATGTTTATCCCAAGTTCAACTCAAACCTAGAGATTCACATTTCTGGAAAGGAATCCTAAAGGTTAGGGACATTTTCTTTAGTTGTGGAACATTTCATATTCAGGATGGTTCACAAACTAGGTTTTGGGAAGATAAGTGGATGGACTCTAAACCACTCAAAGAGCAATTTCCTGGTTTATTTAATATTGTTAATCGTCCTCATACCACGGTGGCAAGTGTTATGACGCAAATGCCACCAAAAATTACTTTTCGGCGTGCTCTTGTGGGGGATAAATTGTCATCGTGGCATTACCTGGTAGCAAAAGTTGCCAGTACTCAGCTCATATCTGGCAGGGACACATTTACCTGCGATTTACACCGCCATGGTCAATTTTCAATAAGATCTATGTATACTTATTTAATGAATCATGGTATTCCGTTCAATAGTAAGTTCATTTGGAAACTAAAGGTTCCTTTGAAAATTAAGATTTTCCTATGGTATGTTCAGCAAGGTGCGATCTTAACCAAAAATAACCTAGCGAAAAGAATTTGGACAGGGAGTTATAAGTGTTGTTTTTGCAACAGTAATGAAACAATCAAACAATCAAACACTTATTTATTGATTGCCAGCATGCCAAAGATATTTGGCGAATTATTCAAATTGCTACTGGGATAACTGCACCATGCTCTATGTCGCACATGTTTGGACATTGGTTATCAAGCTTTGAAAAGACAAAGAAAAGAATGATTTTTGCAGGGGTTGCAGCTCTCCTGTGGGCTATTTGGTGCACACGCAATGATTTACTCTTTAAAAACAAACAATATACTTCTTGTCTGCAGGCTATCTTCAGAGGGACATATTGGTTGCGATTTTGGGCACGATTGCAAAGATGAGAACTCCAGAAACTCGTCCGGTTGGCGAGTACCATTCGGAAGTCGTTGCTACAAATTTTGCCAAGAATGGATGGAGACATAATAATAGACTTTGTCTTTGATATTTGTTTAGTTATCGGTTTTCCCTTATTTCGAGATAAGCTTGCGTGCTGAACACTTTGTAAGTTGTAATTTGGTCGTATGCATTCTGCAGAGACCGGGATTTTACTTCCCTTTATCTAAAAAAATCACTTGTCTTTAGGCATGTACAATGGTATGATATTAGTTATCTATATGCTTTGTCACATGAGATTTTTTGTTAACATAGAAGAGATAATACAATTGTCTCTTCATGAAGAGATGACTATATAGACAGTATAAAACACTATTACGTGAGTTATTATCTATAAAAATACTTATTCATGTCATAATTAAAAAATGTAGAATCTCATAGAGACAACCTAAAATGTCATCTATTATAAAAGCTATCTATAGTTTTGTATTCAGATGACATGTAGGAGTATACATGCAATAGTCGTCTCTACTACTGTATATACTCTTAGTCTTGTCTATTGATAACATGGGTGTCTATTATAGATAACTGCCGCCTGGAACACTGTATGTAGGGTATGTACAATGGTGTGATGGTTGTCTATATGTTTTGTCACGTAAGTTTTTTGCTGACATAGAGGAGAGAGAGTATAGCTATCTTTTTTTTGAAGTGGCGATCGTGTAGATAGCACAAAATATGAATGTATGGATTATTGTCCAATCTTATAGAGACAATCTTAAAATGTTATAATTAAAAAGATTGTGGAATCTTATAGAGGCAATCTTAAAATATCATATATTTTTTTTGGATAAAGGAAGCTTTTATTCATATCAAGAGCATTACATCGAAAAGATACAAAGATCTTGAAAGTACTCCCGGCCTTTGCTTAACAAGAAGCACACAGCCAAATAAGATAAAAACAAAGACTATCAATATATCATATATTATAGAAGTTGTCTTTAATTTTGTATTTAGATGACATAAAGTAGTATATAGATAATAGCAGTCTCTATTAAGGTACTACTCTTATGTTCTCAAGTTCTGGAAGTACTTTCATAACGATGATTTCCTCCCGACATGCAAGAAGAATTCATCGCATAATTGGAGGGTTATTCTCTGTGGACGGGCTGCATGGACCATCAATTGCTATGTGGAAAGATCCTTAGACAGCACCGTCAGGGTCGCGCCGACCAAACCCAGAGACGACTAGCTACCAGTACCGTACTACCACTTTATTTTATTTTTTGAACAGAAAACACTACCACTTTAATTACCAAACGGCTAATTTGTGTTACTGTGATAGTGTTCTAGTGTAGTTTGTAAGGAACTGTAACTTAAGTAGTTACTTATCGTAAGCACAGTTAAACAGTGTGTTGCTACTATGTACTGTGTTCAAGTGAAGCTTTGAAGCTGGTGCTGTACAATCCGGTGGAGTACCAGGACGAGTCCCTGCCGTGGACGGAGAGCCGCAACGCCGGCAAGGGATTCTGCTGCGTTCACATGGTGAATTTTGATGCCTTCCACGGCAACAAGGAGCACGGCAACTTCGAGGCAAGGTTTCAAATTTCGTTTTTAACTATATCTCGAAGGGGGACTAAAATCCAAAATTTCGACGAGATTTTAGAATTTCGGACGAAATCTAAGTGAAACTCAAATTCAGTCCAAAAAACTTCAAATTCAGCCAAAATACCCGAAATTTTAGCTTTTTTTATCCCTCCGAAATGGTCTCTAGAGGCTAGAAAAAAATATCGTTCCTCAAACTGAGTACCAACATGAGATGGCTGAGGTGATCAGGAGCTATTGTAGTCCTTGTGTCCCATTCTCAGCACTATTTTTCATATTGGAACAGGACTCTAACCGTGCAACACTATAATGGTAACAAAGTCCTCTGGCCACCTGAGTTATGTCTAGATCTTGTCATAATATGTATAACAATATTACGAGTATATCTCTCTTCTATATATAGAAAAGGTGGTTGAGGGGATTCAAACCTAGCTCTCTCGGTTGAAAGCTGATTATCTTGACCGCTATGTGCTCCAGTCCTTTAGATACTAAATCCGGTCGTTTATGTAGTAATTTCGGTCCAAAAGGCTGAAATCTCAGTAAAATTTGCTAAAATTTCTCAAAAATACTATAGCAATTTATTTGTATTAAAAAAACATCCACTCAAAATTTAGAATCACATCTATAGCCAAAATCCAAAATCTTGACTAAAATTTGGCAGAGATTTTGTACTATGCGTCCAGCACAACACAGAGATGGTGAT
Organism: Guadua angustifolia; assembly: GCA_036346375.1. Classification (NCBI taxonomy): domain Eukaryota; kingdom Viridiplantae; phylum Streptophyta; class Magnoliopsida; order Poales; family Poaceae; genus Guadua; species Guadua angustifolia. Next base: position 1,250,702 of record CM070521.1, on the reverse strand, counting down.
GTGCAAGTGGTGAGAGGGAGCATTCGAGATTCCAGTTACGGTCATTATCTTGACCACTATATGCTCCGGTCCTTTAGGTACTAAATCCGGTTGTTTATGTAGTAATTTCGGTTCAAAAGGTTGAAATTTCTCAAAAAATACTATAGCAATTAATTTTTATTAAAAAAAATCCACTCGAAATTTAGAATCACGTACACAACTGAAATCCAAAATCTCGTTTAAAATTTGGCCGAGATTTTGAACTATACGTCAGGACAGCACCGAGCCACCGAGTGGTGAGAGGGCCAAAACCGGCGCTTCCACCCTTGGGACTGGGCCTGGAGGTGGACGAACGGCCCAGTAATGTTTCGAACCGCAGTGGCACTGACGGAATGAAGCTGTCTTGCCGTATGGCCGAGTAACAGCGACGGCCTGGGCCAATTTGAATCTTGTCCATTCCGGTTACGATCCGAGAGTAGTCCCATCTGAAACACTTTATGTCGGCCTTCTTTTTTATTGGTTTTACTTGTTAATGCGAGAGAATGTATGCTGTGCGCAGATAGAGTCTCCAGTGGCACTACGAAAACCTCAACAACTCCACAACTAAAGACGTCGCTAATCTTGCCTTGGCTTCTTCTCCGTCGGTTTCGTTTCTCTTGGGTACATCTTTTTCTGCTTGATCGCAACGCAGCAGAGCACTCGAGATTCCGGGCTCCACCGGCCGCCTCGTGGAAGCCACTAGCTAATGCTTGCTGTCCCGCCAGCAATAATGCTATAATAGGCTCAAAGATTCCTCCCAAAACGTCCATGAAAATCGAATCACGTAAAGCTTCTTGGTTCTCTTCGGCACTCACTTTTCCCAGCTAGTGCCGCATGGCATCTTCCTTCCTACCGATACCATGCACATCGATCGCGCCGACCAAACCCAGAGACGACTAGCTACCAGTACCGTACTACCACTTTATTTTATTTTTGAACAGAAAACACTACCACTTTAATTACCAAACGGCTAATTTGTGTTACTGTGATAGTGTTCTAGTGTAGTTTGTAAGGAACTGTAACTTAAGTAGTTACTTATCGTAAGCACAGTTAAACAGTGTGTTGCTACTATGTACTGTGTTCAAGTGAAGCTTTGAAGCTGGTGCTGTACAATCCGGTGGAGTACCAGGACGAGTCCCTGCCGTGGACGGAGAGCCGCAACGCCGGCAAGGGATTCTGCTGCGTTCACATGGTGAATTTTGATGCCTTCCACGGCAACAAGGAGCACGGCAACTTCGAGGCAAGGTTTCAAATTTCGTTTTTAACTATATCTCGAAGGGGGACTAAAATCCAAAATTTCGACGAGATTTTAGAATTTCGGACGAAATCTAAGTGAAACTCAAATTCAGTCCAAAAAACTTCAAATTCAGCCAAAATACCCGAAATTTTAGCTTTTTTTATCCCTCCGAAATGGTCTCTAGAGGCTAGAAAAAAATATCGTTCCTCAAACTGAGTACCAACATGAGATGGCTGAGGTGATCAGGGAGCTATTGTAGTCCTTTGTGTCCCATTCTCAGCACTATTTTTCATATTGGAACAGGACTCTAACCGTGCAACACTATAATGGTAACAAAGTCCTCTGGCCACCTGAGTTATGTCTAGATCTTGTCATAATATGTATAACAATATTACGAGTATATCTCTCTTCTATATATAGAAAAGGTGGTTGAGGGGATTCAAACCTAGCTCTCTCGGTTGAAAGCTGATTATCTTGACCGCTATGTGCTCCAGTCCTTTAGATACTAAATCCGGTCGTTTATGTAGTAATTTCGGTCCAAAAGGCTGAAATCTCAGTAAAATTTGCTAAAATTTCTCAAAAATACTATAGCAATTTATTTGTATTAAAAAAACATCCACTCAAAATTTAGAATCACATCTATAGCCAAAATCCAAAATCTTGACTAAAATTTGGCAGAGATTTTGTACTATGCGTCCAGCACAACACAGAGATGGTGATGTGCAAGTGGTGAGAGGGAGCATTCGAGATTCCAGTTACGGTCATTATCTTGACCACTATATGCTCCGGTCCTTTAGGTACTAAATCCGGTTGTTTATGTAGTAATTTCGGTTCAAAAGGTTGAAATTTCTCAAAAATACTATAGCAATTAATTTTATTAAAAAAATCCACTCGAAATTTAGAATCACGTACACAACTGAAATCCAAAATCTCGTTTAAAATTTGGCCGAGATTTTGAACTATACGTCAGGACAGCACCGAGCCACCGAGTGGTGAGAGGGCCAAAACCGGCGCTTCCACCCTTGGGACTGGGCCTGGAGGTGGACGAACGGCCCAGTAATGTTTCGAACCGCAGTGGCACTGACGGAATGAAGCTGTCTTGCCGTATGGCCGAGTAACAGCGACGGCCTGGGCCAATTTGAATCTTGTCCATTCCGGTTACGATCCGAGAGTAGTCCCATCTGAAACACTTTATGTCGGCCTTCTTTTTTATTGGTTTTACTTGTTAATGCGAGAGAATGTATGCTGTGCGCAGATAGAGTCTCCAGTGGCACTACGAAAACCTCAACAACTCCACAACTAAAGACGTCGCTAATCTTGCCTTGGCTTCTTCTCCGTCGGTTTCGTTTCTCTTGGGTACATCTTTTTTCTGCTTGATCGCAACGCAGCAGAGCACTCGAGATTCCGGGCTCCACCGGCCGCCTCGTGGAAGCCACTAGCTAATGCTTGCTGTCCCGCCAGCAATAATGCTATAATAGGCTCAAAGATTCCTCCCAAAACGTCCATGAAAATCGAATCACGTAAAGCTTCTTGGTTCTCTTCGGCACTCACTTTTCCCAGCTAGTGCCGCATGGCATCTTCCTTCCTACCGATACCATGCACATCGATCGATGGTCGTCTCGCTCATCAACAATGGAATACCTATCGATTGGGTCCTGAAACCCCTATAAATCCCATCGCCATGCCATGCGTACCGTGTCAGGGAATCAACAGCCAGAACAAGTGCTTAATTGATTGCCTTCAAAACACGCTCATCGCCAGGTTCGCGACCAAGTCACAGGCGCGGCCATGGACGTTTACCGTGAGAGCTACGGCGGGTACGGCATCGCCACGCCCGGGTACGCACCGCCGGTGCCGTACGGCATGTCCCAGGTGAACATCGACGGCAACGGCTGCGGGCGGCCGCTCCCGCCGCAGCCCACCGTCAAGGTCTACTGCCGCGCCAACCCCAACTACGCCATGAGCGTCCGCAACGGCGCGGTCGTGCTTGCGCCGGCCAACCCCAAGGATGACTACCAGGCAAGCTATTTGCTGGAAATAAGATTTTTTTCTTTTTTTACTTCCCTTCCATTGATCTTAATTGCAAGATGTTCTGCCTAGAAAGCAGCGATCGATCGCTGATTACTTATCCTCTGTGGTTAATCACTCGCAGCACTGGATCAAGGACATGAGATGGAGCACGAGCATCAAGGATGAGGAGGGCTACCCTGCCTTCGCGTTGGTGAACAAGGCCACAGGGCAGGCCATCAAGCACTCCCTTGGCCAGTCACACCCTGTAAGCAATTACCAATTTCTGCCTTGTGATAGTAGTTCGTCGTAATTAAGCTGGTAGAATTGATCACCGCGAAAAAAAAAACTCGATCGACCATGTCGTTAATTGGTCTGTATTTAGTTCGATGTACGTGATGACTGAGTTAATAATATATATATTATTCGTCAGGTTCGGCTTGTGCCGTACAACCCGGACGTCCTGGACGAGTCGGTGCTGTGGACGGAGAGCCGCGACGTGGGCAACGGCTTCCGCTGCGTCCGCATGGTGAACAACATCTACCTCAACTTCGACGCCTTCCACGGCGACAAGTATCACGGCGGAGTGCGCGACGGCACCGAGATCGTGCTGTGGAAGTGGTGCGAGGGCGACAACCAACGCTGGAAGATCCAGCCCTACTACTAAGACGAAGGCCGTCCCGTCCGTCCGTCTCCACGTCGATGAAGCCCGGGAAATAAGAGCTACTTATGGCCGTATACGTACGGTACCATATGTTGTACGTACGTGTAATGTATAATAAGCTTCGTGACAATAAAGTGCCTTGAGCGTGTTTGGCTTGGTAAATCAATACCTACGCATATTCACCTCGAATTCCGTATTCTGATATACTCTCTCCGGTTCATAAAAACTTATGGGTTTAGGATATGCACAATCAAACCTTTCAAACTTTAGCTATTGATATCTTTGTAAGTATTTAGATTGGATCTCAAAACGAACTTTTATAATATTTTAAAGTTATTAGATTTTTAAATATATTATAATAGAAATTAGTAGTCAAATTTGAGTTCTAAGGATCGTGTCAATTTCTAAAATGACAACTATTTATGACCGGGGAGTACTAAATAAACTATTATATTCAGGAGTCTGATTTGATTTGAAGGCAGATTTTTCAGAACCCTCGATTTCATTTGTCGAAACCATTACAGAATCTGATACAGACGTAGTTTCTTTTCGTTCGGAGGACAATTTATCGTGTAGGCATGAATACAAGGGCTAAGCCTACCACACACACACACCAAACAATTGCTACCAGAACCTTGTCTGAAACCAGCCTTGAGGAAGTAGCTCTCAGGTGATTGAAATCACTGTAATCTCCATTGCTACCAGACCTCCATTGCAGCCTGCCTGACGAAGGCGTTCATGAAAGCAGTTATGGATTTATCATGGAAGATACCAAAAAAAAAAATAGTATGCATACACATGGCCGCATATTGGTTATGGTTTTCTAGACGACATAGACTGCAGAGTTAACCATACGTAAATCAGAGAAGAGAAAGGAGAAACTCAGATGGTCCGGTCAACCAGAAATAACAAGCATGGACAGGACAGAGCAAAAGCTTAGATCAGCCGAACGAGGCAGGACAGGTTGACCCGAGGCCAGGCCCATTTGGCCCGGATGCTAGCGATAGCTCCATGACTACATGCTAGCCGTGCTGCGGCCTGACGGACGGGTAGTGCGGGCCGGGCCGGGCCGACCAAGCTGCCATGCGCATGGTCTTCTTCCAACCCACCGCATCGACAAACGCACGCTCATGAGGCCTTTCCACAAACTAGGCTTTCAGATTTCTTCGGCCTATTCTTCATTTAAAAGAGAATCTTGGGCCGGGTGGATGTGCACGGCTCGCCCAAACTTAATTTGTACCGCCGCCGGGACACTATCTGCTGTAGCCTCTCTCGCTAGCTCTCTCTGTCGAAACGGAGGAAGAAGAAGAAGAATATCTGCTCTTAGTGCTCTAGCCTCTAGCGAATCCGTAGTTTTACGAATTTGCCAGTTCGGTTCAGATCGAGCTAGCTGCCATGCCGTGTCGTGTCGTGCCTGTATTCCGTCCCCTCCTCTTCTTCCACGAATCGAACGTGCAAGCGTCGGGTCGGCGCCGGGGGCAATCCATACCAAAAAATCCTGTGATGGATGGAGATGGTAGACCGTAGGGTCAAAGACTACCCAAAACATGGACCAATCTGTCTGCTTCACATGACACGAACGAGCCCAGCCTTCGCACGGTCAAACGCAGGATCCACGATATTACGGGCCATCGCTACCTTCACCGCTTTTCAGGACGCACGAACGAACGAACGGGAATAATGCGCTTTTAACTAGTGCTTAGGTCAAACACAGCATTTGCCTATGCCAGACTAGCTAGTCTCTGACGTGATAGAATGGCTTATCACACTTCTTCGCCTCATACGTAACTTACACTAGCTTACTGCTGCCGAGGAAACATACAATCGCTAGTACGTGCTACCAGTTTTGCGACAAGTGCACGCAGAGACGAGTGTACAACCTACCCTGGGTCGAATCCCATCCGGTGGGCGGCGCCCAGCTTCTTTTATTCACCTGTATGTGCCGTGTCCATTCTATTGTAGACTAGTAACATGCATGCATCAACAAAGTTGATGGAACTGACATGACATTTGTGTTTCAAGTATATATGCTACTGGCACCAAAGCGTATATTGTGACGACAACACGCTGGATTGAAAGAAACGTCGTGTCAATGCCTCGTAAACTCTATCATACATTATGAGGGACTCCCACGCGTACAGTATAACCAAACACACTACTACATATCAGACCTTTCATACCGATCCATCAGTCTCGGTTGGATTTGAACCCGTACTCATGAGGGCTTTAGTACCAGTTCATTGGCTACAGATCGTGAGCTTTGAAGACGGTTCGTAACATCGAACCAGCATCAAGTATTTAACCTGCATCGATGCCTCGCTTTGAGAAAGTTCAAAAGGAATGCATTCCAGGTTCAAGTCTTGGGTTCGCTATATTTTTTAGATACTTTCTACACCGTAGGAGGGCTAACCGACTAAAGATAGGGGTGGGCATTTTAAACGAAACAAAATCAACGAATCAATTAACCTAAAATTTCGGGTTTTTCGGTTTTCGGTTCTTGTTCGTTTTTATTTTAGCACTATTCGGTTTTCGGATTATGTTCGGTTTCCATCTTTCAAAACCGAAAAAACCGGTTTATGCAAAAACCGATTCTCTCTCGTCGGTCACGAACTCACGGACTCCACTCAAAGATATTACTCACCGCCAACCCCCAAAGCCCATTCCCATTCGCAAGCCCAACCCAACTGCCAAGACCAAGCCACCAACCCTAAATCTACTTCCCCAATTCCCAGAAGAACCCCTGGCGACGGCGCCGCGCCATTCTCGCTCAAGACATCCCGGCCCTCCCAGTACAGACGCCAATTTCAAAGCGGCAATGCAGACTCCGTCCTCCCGATGTAGTGGCAAGAAAGCGGCTTACAGAAGAAGACCAAGCGGCACTGCTCCAAGCGCGGCCAGCGCCAGCATGCACTTCAGCGTCGGCGGTAAGTCATGCATCTCTCGTCCTCCCGAGTCCGCCAGATGCAATTTCCGGACCGTCGCACCTCTGCGGCTCTGCTTGAGAAAGATGAAGCTCTGAGAGTCTGAGGTCCGTAGAGAACTCGATAAAGATTCTTTGATAAAATCTACTGGTTCAGAGTTGCATGGTGCAAAGGTACATTAGGATTTGGTTGGTAGTTTTGATCTTGTTCTGCATTTTACAGTTGACCAGAAAGTGATGCCATTAGATTTGCTCATCTTGACATCTTTCATAAGCCCATAAGGATCTCACTTTAGTTAATCCGTGCTTGTATCACCAATTATCGATCCGTGTTGAACTGCACTGAAGAAAAAAAAACATGTGATATGCTGATTTGAGGTTCTAACTACGCTGCTGCTGGTCATTCAATGATGATGTTCTGGGGGGATTTGATGATTTGCCCCGTTTTTGTGGGTGCAATTGATCATTTGCCCCGCATGTCTCACTGACATGTGGTCCCATGGCCCGCATGTCAATGAGACATCACAGGGCAAATGATCAAAGGCAGAGGAACTTCAGGGCAAATCATCAAATTTTCCGATGTTCTGTGGGTTAAACAAGTACAAATGCAAGCATGAATTGGTCCCTATTTGCATATTTCTACTTGATTAAAAATATATGTTTCCATCACCGTGTTTCAGTGCCATGTTGAAGTTGCCTATGTGTCGTTCCTGATTTTTTTGAAATGTTAATCGATAGATTCTGTCATCTTGTATTGTAGCCTGCTATGCATAATGGTATTGCTTGCATTTAGTTTCCATTTTCCAGTCGCCTGAATGCCTGATGGGTGATCGCCACTCACTCACTCAGGTCTCAGCCGGCTTCCAAGATAATTCGGTTTAACCGAAAACCGAATTAACCGAACCGATTTGATTCGGTTAATTCGGTTCGGTTTTTATATTATTTCGGTTTCGGTTCGGTTTTGAAAATCTAAAAACCGATTTTTTTTAAAACCGAAAAAACCGAACCGAAAAAACCGTAAAAACCGATTGCCCACCCCTAACTAAAGATCTATGACCTTCAGTCCCGGATGAGCTGTCCCGGTTTGGCAACCGGGACTAAAACCAGTTGCCAACCGGGACTAAAGGTCATTCCCTGGTAGTGACAACCAACGAAACACCTGGACCTTAATTTAAAAAAAAAAAAAGAGAATGCCAAAAGCCAAGTGATCATTGCCACGATGCATACTAAATAACCTAGGGAAAAGCATTATACAAATCAGCAATCTAGAATATTTATTGCAAGATGTATTCTAGCTTTGGAGTGTACATATCCAAGTAGTATGTAGTACCTTTGTTGTTTCTTATTTCATTTTCTTGAGGTTGTTGTGATAATAACGAAAAAAAGCTTTGAATATTTGCGTGCAATGATGCACTGACTTAGACATTCTGGTAGACATGCATGTCGCATCTTGAATTCCCTAAGATTATGGAAAGGGCGCCAAGTTTTCTTTCATCGAGAACATTCACAAATTATATATTCTGTATATTATTAGCACAAAGCGTATAGACTTGCACTACACACATCCTCCTTATGAGTGACGGTTTCGCTCTTGCGTGTCATTTACGTTGGTTTCGGTTCCAGTTAATTGCAAAAGATGTGATCGTTTTGGTTATTTCCCGTCCTTCCTCTCCGTAATCATTTGTATTGAACGTTTTGACGAAATAAAATTGTTTAAAGTGAAATGGGATCATCATTTATAAAATTTTACTCTCTAAAAGAATAAATTAAAACCTTACTAGATCAAATAAGCGCAGAAGAAAAAAATTCTAGAGAAACTCGGTTCTAGGGTAACACTAACGCTCATATATAGCCGATAATACTGGGATAAACAATAAAAATAGGAGTATTGCTTTCATGCTTTCTTTCTCAATACAAGTTGTACAAATCTTGAGTAAGCGAAGAGGTAAGTAATCACCATCTACCCTTCATTAATGCTTTAATATTTGTACAACTTTAAAAAAGAAAATTATGGAATAACCTCTCTAAAAATAGGCATGTAAACAGTAAATCAGCATGACTTTAAAAAGAAAATTGGTGTATCTTTTCATCAACTAATCGAAAACCTACGAAACTTTGTATGCACCTTCTATAGGTATCAGAAACCTATTTCAATCTTCAATCTTCAATCACAAGATTGACATCAAAGTTCTGACCTTTTTTTAATTTACCAAAAGTTGCATATCAAACCTGGTTAAAAATAAAAAGTTTGTCCTGAATTTGCGGGTGGGGATTTGAGGATCAAGATAGACATAAATGATCTCTCACATATCTAGCAAACAAGAACACCAAAAACTGAAACGAGCTCAAGTCACTTGACTATCAAATACCCTTTTCCGTTTCCGCTTGACTACAGCGGCATGGGCAACTATTGTCGTCGATTCTTTCGATGGTAAATCCCATGCACTAGCGACGAAACTTCTTTCAAGCACGATGCGTGCAAAGGACTGTCCTTGTATTCGACTATTAAACTTGAGCACGACCATACTGCCGTGCCCGTGAAACGGGACAAGCGTACCTTGTGTACAGACAGGTGCAACACTATGCATCTTATATTCAGAGAGAGAGAGAGAGATAAAGAACAATAGCAAATTGCTGCAGTGACTTGTTTGACACGTGTTCAGCTGGCAAGCCCACACATACGTGTGACATGCATTCTGGCATTCTACTCGAAGACTGGCTCAAACTGCAACTAAACAATGAGCCAAAATTAAGATGCCTACGTTTCTCTTTTAAAAGCTAGTTCCAAGATAATTAGGCCACGCACGCGCGCGCATCACATCCTCATTATGCCTAATCATATCTTAGCAAAGAGTCCCGGACGACCTAAACACTAAGTTAAACACGAACGTTGAGATGCGACTGATATCCTGACCTACTAGACTTACAGAGGTGCACTGTAAAGATTCCTATATGAATCCTAATAAGATTATGAATACTACTCTATGTAAAAGTGAACTAAGAGCACTACACAAAACAATAAGAGGTCGTCGTAGAGAACTCAAGTCATAAACCAACTTATATAAAGCAAGAATCGCACGAGAGGATTAACGAATAGATTATTATTTATCACTAGATTATTGTATAGGACAAGGATGCAAGAGTCTTCAAATATTCAATAGGATTATGAGAGAGCGATAATTCTTTGTACTCTTTTAAGATTGTGCTTAAGGAATTTGCAAACAAATTCGCCAAATCTTTCACTCTCGTCGTAATTGTTTCGACATCGTTATTTCGGTTGTCTTTACAGATTCATCTACTTCATTTTTTATACCATGCACACTCGTGTCATATCTTGCATCGCTAACCTGATCTAGGGGCTGTTGCACATAAAAAGTAGTAACAGGGTATTGGGTATAACTATCAGAGCCTTGGCCAGATTAATCTTATCAATTTGCGAGAAGGTAAACAAAACATCTAGTGGCACAAAATCAAGATTGATGTCAACGATGTTGAATTAAGTAGAGAAATTTGATGGTGGCGGAATTTCCTCGTGTAGCAATGTGTGATAAAAGATGCCCTTGCCTAGCAAGGGTTCATTGATGCTCCTGGAAAAAAAACAACGGAATCTTCATTATCGGGTGATCAAGCATTGGTTATGTTGTTATGGGTGTTGTAGGCAAAGCAATAGTCACGAGAAGAAGGGCAAAATGAAGGCAAACATGTATGCTATCTATACGACGAGGAATATTTTTGAACGAAAAGTGACAGGAGCTCTGCCATGCATTAAAGGAGAAAGCAGTTTACACCCAACCGAGAAAGAGAGCCAACGACGTGATCGAACTGACAAGACAGGAGACGAAAAGGATACAACAAATTACTGACGGCCTAGCACAAGAATCAACAGACCCCTAACCTTTGTGGGTCGCAATTCTAGGAGGCTCTGAACCAAAAAACTGAAGTGCACAAAGGGGACCGCGTAACACAAGATAGGCGAGGCTGCTGGTTTTGTAGCATGGAATCCCGAGAAGACGCCAAGGGACTGTCATGGACGATGACGATGATGAATCTCCCCTGAGCGCGCCAAGAATAATGCTGGCCAATTTCCACCGACCTAGAATTCCTAAATTTGGTATTCCCCATTTGGTAGGGGTCTCTGTCGCATCACTATTCTTGTGGTATCCGCATCTTGGACAATTCGGCCGAACACCGAGAGAAAGGGATGGTATTCATTGCTGAAAATTTGTACATTTCTTTCCTTCCATAGATTCCAGCAAGTGTATATGACAATGGCATCCACCTATTTACGCATGTTGCTTGGCGCCGCTTGTCAAATTTGCTGCCACCAGGATGAAGGCGAGAGACCTGTGTGAGGAATGATGGAATTAGAACCGATCCGCTGCAGGACCTTCCTCCAAACCTGTTTGGAGTAAGGGCAGAAGAGTAGAAAGTACGCTGCAGATTCAAGGTCTGATCCGCATAAAGGGTAGAAATAGCTGTGATGCCAAACCCTAGTCGCTAACCTGTCCGCCGTGAGCAACTTGTTTTGAAGGAATAGCCATATAAAAAATTGCATTTGTTTTCGACTGCGGCACTCCAAATAATCGTGTAGTTATTGTCTCGCACTGCCCCCTGTATTGCACTAAGTAAGCTGACTTTACTGAATAATGATGATCGGGCGTCCATTTCCATAGTATGTCATCTGCAGTGTTCAATCGAAGATTAACCTGCTGTATGGCCTGCCACAATAAAAAATATTCCCACAGCTATGTAGCTCCCGCGTTGCTATCCAGGAGTTGTTAGTCAGCTCATCATAAACCGATCTGTTTCTCCTTCGCACCAACTGGTAGCAATGAGGTGCTATGTCCTTTGGCGGCACCCCATTGAGCCATTTGGAATCCCAAAAGGACGATGTCTTGCCATCCCCTAGAACTATGGCAGTGGTTGCCTGGAAAAGCGCCCGGTCTATGTCATCACAAGGGGTGTCCAATCAAACCCAAGCCCTTTATCTATTTTTCCATTGATGCCACAACCATCGTAGACGTAGTGCTCTGCCATATCTATCAAAATCCTTTAAGCCTAGGCCCACCAGACTTTTCGGCCTGCAAACCTTCTTCCAATTTACCAAACAATGACCACCTGTACAAAGTTGTTCCCCTCCAAATGAAATTCCTCCTTATCCTGTCTAATTTGTTGATCGCCCATTTAGATAGAGACAACACCGACAAGTGATAGGATGCTAACGATGTGAGGACCGAGTCTGCTAGAATAAGACGAGCTGCCCTCGATAGCAGCTTACCTTTCCATCCTGCCAGTCTTGAACCTGCTTTATCTATGATAGGTTGGAAGTCTATCCTTTTCAACTTATTGGGACGTAGCGGCAATCCCAGATATCTGCATGGGAAGACCCTCCTCTGAGCTGGGAAACTGTGGAACACATCTGCTAAGTCCATTCCTTGGCATCGTATTGTGTAGATTTCAGATTTTTGGATATTTGTGTGTAAACCTGTGGCGTCCCCAAAGATCGCTAAAGATGCCGAAATGGTGTTCAAGTCCTGTATTGTGGGGTTTGTGAAAAGCGCTATATCGTCCGCATACATGGATACTCGAATATGAGCTGCCCGCAAAAGCAAAGGGGCTAACATTCCTTCCATTGCCGCTTTGGGCAAGATACGCTATAATGGATCGATCGCTAGAATGAATAGCATCGGCGATAATGGGTCCCCCTGTTGAAGCCCTCTTTTATGAAAAATCGGACGTCCTGGCATCCCATTTAGTAGGATCTTAGAGGTGGAGGACCTTAATAAAAGCGAAATCCAATCTCTCCATCTTTGGTCAAGCCTAAAATTTGTAGCAGCTCAATGAGATATTTCTAACTAACCGAGTCGAACGCCCTGGAAATGTCCAGCTTTATAAAGAGGGACGGAACTCTCTTCTTATGTAGCCGTTTGGTCATGTTGCGGATGTAGATGAAGTTCTCTTGAATTGGTATGTGCTTAATAAAAGTTTGAAGTAATAAATTATCCAAGTTTGAAGTAAATAAAGGGCGTATGCTCAGTGGTAGTAGCGAAAGATTATTCAAACATATTTGTTGTCAATAATTAGGTACGTCTCATAGATAGATATTAGATTCAAGTTCTACTTCCATGTTTATTTGGCAAAGGAGATATTTGACGAATGATCTCTACACCCAATACATAGAACTATTCACTTAGCGGATTGCAAGCAACATGCAATTACTGGGTGAAAACGGTTACATTTGAGATATATAATGGAGCATATCGCATATTGACGGAAGTTCGGTATATTCTGATTTAAAGAAGAATCTAATATATGTGATGTTGCTATTTCTCTCTTATCATAATTATTTCGATTTTCTCAACGAAATGCATCTACCTAGTTCATCGTACCATATAATCATGCCTAATCATGTCTTAGCAAGAGTCCCTGACGACCTACACACTACGCTAAAGTCTAAACACGCATATTCCGATGCCTGCCTACTTGATTCCACCAATGACAAGATCAGCATCCATTCGATCGATCGAATTAAGCACATTATTTGACCGTCGTCTACTTGTATATGTGAGGACAGCACGATGCTGAATGGCTTGCCGAGGCTGGCGTCTTGTGTTCTACCTACCCATGTGTCGTTTTCTGATCGCCTCTGTCAATGGCATGTGCTGATTTTGGTCACAGGCGACGGCTCCTCCGTACGGCGGCAGCGGCGCCGCGCCGGGCATCGCGAGACCGCCGCACAGGCGTGTTCGGCGGCTACGTTGTCGATGCTGAGAAGTCACCGGCCGTCACCGCGCGCGCGCGCGTGCGGATAACAATGGGTTAGGAGTTGAATTAACCCGCTTTCACCTAACAAACGCAAGGACGGTTGCATAGAAAAAAATCTGAATAAGCTAGCGGCGATGCATATAATTGGTGCACAGGGTGACATGAAAGGAGAGGACGGTGTGCTCAGAACCTTTTTTTTAAGGATGTGATCAGAGCTTTTTGGACACGAGATTCTGGGCATGCATTTGCTCTCCGCTCATCGGGTATGCAATAGTAGTAGATTATCTGGGGCAAGTTGAACCTTATACAGTGAGTTATCTTAATGCCAGTGTTAGAATTGTATCGCGTGCATCAGGCTGTACAAATTAAAAGTGGAATACCGAGAATCTACTTTCGTTGGCTGTCGGAAAAAGTCTGAAACTTGGGGCACGAGTCGCTTAATTCAGAGAGGTAGCATACTTATTCCTGCTTTGTAGGTCACCTAAACCATTGACTCCATCACTTGTACATCGAGATCAGGAATTCAGGGTAGAGCTGGCTGCTTTATCTTTCTCCAGAGTCACCACTTTGGCAAAGAGCGAGAGCAGAAAAAAAAGAGAGCAACTAAGACGCTATACCGAATCATAGCATCTAATAGCAGTTCATTGGTCAGTTTGATCTGAGGTTTCAGTAAGTTTCATGATGTTTCAGGATAGGTTTCATGAGTTTCGTGAGGTTTCAAGTTTCATACGGTTCGTATGTCATTAAAAAGTTTTATAGATAAGTTTCAACCAAAGGTTTCATCTGACAAAGACAACGCTAACTTTTTAATGAAACATAACCGATGAAATCAAACTAATAAACTCACTAAACCTATCCGTGAAACATCACGAAACTTATGTGAACTCACCACAATCATGAAACAGATACCGTTGAAGTGATTCAAGATACCGCATTGTAGCAAAAAAAGGGGGCAGAAAAAGTCAGAAGTATGGGAGTTCAAGTTCAGATCTGGATTAAAAATGAAAAGAGGATGCTTTCCTCTTCTTCTTTTTCAGTTACATAAAAATTAAAATCACGCGTTTAATTGATCACAAACAAGAGTTACAGCCGTCTCTTTTCCCTGTCGTCGTCTGTGCTAGGATGCTAGCTCGAGTCCCGTCCCCAGTGACATGACACATGCGCACACGGAATTAAATATCGAAAGGCTGGAGGAGCATGATCACTGAGCTGTGAGCCTGTGACACGAGACCAATCATCACTCACGTCACAGCAAACGTAACGCTATGCGACCCTTGGATGGATGGAGACGAAGACGCACGGTTGGTTGCATTGCAACGGAGGCGAGCGAGAGACAGACAAGTTGCTGGCTTGTGGCATCAGCGTGCGTCATCTGATCTGGTAGCCCGCGTACATGAAAAAAGAGAAAGGCGTATTGGATTGGAGCCTTCCGTTCCGTCGCCGCGTAGGGCAGGGTTGGATTGGTGGTTAAGCAGCGTGACGTCCTCCTCACTCTTGGCTTCCAAGCACTGCACACCGTCCTCCCCTGCTGCTTCTTCTGCTCGCACCTCCGTCTCCAAAAAACAGCCTCCTCCCTGCTCCTCGGACACCACTTGCTCGTAGGCAAGCCGCCCAACTGGGCCACTAGCTGCACAGCTAGCCGCCTTCCTCTAGAACGCTCTCTCGAATTAATTTGTCGTGTAGAATTATGTATCAATCACAGACGCAGATTACAGCTACTGAAATGGACGAAAGATGAGCTAAATTTTCCTGCTGTAACAATCCAGCCCATCGCATCGTGAAATCGGATAAAAAGGGTGCATTCCTCTGGTTACAGCAAAAACGAACCCGTAGTCGATCCTCCTCTTGTAAATAAGTCGAGACTGCATAATGTAAAATGCAAGTTGAATGGATATATATGCTCATGAAGTACCATGGCATGTTCCGGGGTGGGGGTGGGGGTGGGGGGGCTAGTCTACAAGGTTCAGAGAAGGTAGCATTTCCCATGCTTACTAAATAAGGTAAATTCCCTTGTCACCGACGGTGCAGGAGAAGCTCGATGGGGGTGAAGCAAACAAAAGAAAAACTTGTTGGGTTGGGTTGAGCTGGGGTGAGCAGTGAGCTGGAAGCCGCGTGCTCGCAACAAGTGCCACACAGCCTTCGACCCGAATTCCGGCCGACCTCGCCGTCCACCGCAACCCCAGGGACGGGACCCACTGCTGCGAGATAGAAAGGCTGTGGCCGTTTCTTCCTCTCTCCCCTTTTGGCCCTATCTCTAACTGACAAGAAACTTTCTGCGGGGTATACAGTACCTGCTGCTGGTTGTTTGCACCACAGTACAGAACTGTTTCTTACCAGTGGATTACACCCTTCATGCACAGCACGAATAGCACTAGTATATCCGTGTTGCAGAAAGATTGTGCTGCCAAAAAGATTTGGTATATGGCTAAAAGGGAAGAATCAAGCAAGGAATGGCCGATATCGCTTAGCAAATCCTTAGCGGGGAAGGCTTTTTCATCTGCCATGCATTCCCTTCCCCTGTTTCTGCCCTTGGGGATCAAGCAAATTAATCCCCCTCCTCGCCGGCCTTCATGGCAATCCACAGCCGCGTATTGACATTTTATATTGGCCGGCCTTTAATTTGGAGTAAAACATTTCCAGGGAATCTTCTGGTCGATGCTGGGATTTTAAATGTCAGGCTGGGAATTTTAATAGCCAGAAACGTTCATTTCATTTCATGTATGATCGATCTTGAGCAGCAGCTTGGAGTACTTTTTAATGGAGATGGCAGGTACAGTGTTGCTGTCAAAGAATGATAAGGTAGACTTCTCAGCCTCCAAACTTATAATGTGGTGACAGGGACTCCGATGAACAGGTCCACCAACAACATATATGCGGAGATTCTCTTGCAGCTTCTAGTAACAAAATTACGATGATAACTATCGTAAAGACCAATTATACAGAAGAACTCGCTAATTTCTAACCTTCAACTTTGTTTGAGCTGCTTGTCGACCCACTAGTTTCTGAATGGTCGTCTGTGAGGAAACTGCTGGGTTTTGCATGCCAATGAATTGAGAATTTCAATGTTAGTTATGCACACAAAAATTAGATGATGGCCTTTTCTATTCTGTACTAACATATACGCGTATGAATATTTCAGTTCTGAGGAGTGGCTCAAGCATAGATGAAGAAATTTCTAGGTCATTGCCTGTTTCAAACTGTAGCTAGCTTACTCATGACATACTCTGTTGAATTAATGCCATAAGTTTTGCACTACAGTCGTAAATTTGTTGCAATTAAGTTCTGACTGGAGCAGACAAGGCATGCGTTAGCCACTATTTGACTCAAGGATTTCGCAGCGTCGCGTAAGAGAATTGGTGACTGAATTTTCCGTAGCACGCACTGCATCTGAAATTATCACATAGGAGTGCTTGGGTTCATGAAAGATATTAAATTCCTTAAAGATTTAGTCTTTGCAATCGAACTAATCTCACAAATGAAATATGTTTCTCGACTCATTAACATAGTTATTCCACCCGATTATTAATCTTTTTCCCATTTGGGCAGCTCTTAGCATATACTTTAGTATTGGGGTATCTTGATGTATGCACAATTGTCAAGGTAGGGTTAAGCACAGTTAACCATTTGGATTTTAGTGCGTCATTTACCGTTTTATTACCGCTAATAGCTTTTCTGTGGTTGGAGTGTCAGTGACAGGACAAGGAGGCTTTGTCCCTGATTAGGCACCAGACAGACAAATCTCTCGGGCTTTGGTTTGGCCGCATACGGCTTCCATTACACATTAACTAGCTAAACGTTAAAGCTCGTTGTTATTTTTTCTTCTTGCAAATATCTTTGGAGCATGCAACTTAATTTAGAAGAAAAATCTCGGACGAAACATCACCAATTGAGCAGCACAGCACAAAAAGAGTTGACATGTACTGCTCACACGATCGACTAATCACCAAGCTCGGCCCGTTGAATTCTTCTCGCCGTTTGCCTTGAATTAATATTCCAAAAGGACCGGACGTAGGCCCTTTGAAAGCTCCAATCCGTTTAAATGTCAAACAGCGGGGAAAGGGAAGGATTAGATTAGATGAGATAATTAGGAGCAGTACTAGGATCATTAATTACTCATTAGAAAGCTATTTGGACAGGCAGAGGCGATCATTACGATATTCCGGCGTAATCGGTAGTCAGTAATTACCGGTTAGCCATGGCTGCAGTAAGAAGTGATCAGATGGAGCTGGTAACTAGCTAGCTAGCCTTTAATAATGGGCGGGGGGCTTGTGCGGCAAGCTGCCTTCGCCCGCACGGCACTCGAACCTTATATAAGCGCCTCATCACCTCACCCCGCTTCAATTCCTTCCTCCTAAACCCACCTCCCGTTTTCACACACGCAGCTTCTCCCCCTAGCTTCTTCCTTAGCTCTCTCCGTTTGCGGTCGGCTTCCTGAGCTTCGAGTTGAAGCTAGCGAGAGCGAGAAGCGGCAGCCATGTCGGACGTGTCGGTGATCAACCAGGGAGAGGAGGAGCCTCGGCTGGAGCTGCCTCCGGGCTTCCGGTTCCACCCCACCGATGAGGAGGTCGTCTCCCACTACCTCACCCCCAAGGCGCTCGACCGCCTCTTCTGCTGCGTCGCCATCGCCGACGTCGACCTCAACAAGTGCGAGCCATGGGACCTCCCGAGTAAGTCGTAGTCGGCGGGATTAATTCGCCACCCGTGATCTGCTCTTGAGTAGTAGTGGTCGTTGATTCGAACGCGGGCGGTGCAGGCAGGGCGAAGATGGGGGAGAAGGAGTGGTACTTCTTCTGCCACAAGGACCGCAAGTACCCGACGGGGATGAGGACCAACCGCGCGACGGAGAGCGGCTACTGGAAGGCCACGGGCAAGGACAAGGAGATCTTCCGCGGCCGCGGTGTCCTCGTCGGCATGAAGAAGACGCTCGTCTTCTACCTCGGCCGCGCCCCGCGCGGCGGGAAGACCCCCTGGGTCATGCACGAGTACCGCCTCGAGGGCAAGCTGCCCCCTCACCTACCCCGCTCCGCCAAGGTACATCCATGGATTCCGCTGTGATTTCGATTCCGTGACGATCGACTCATGAGTCGTGTTCGATGTGTAGCGTATGAGCTGCCGGCCACATGTCGCGCTCTAATTTTTCGTTTATTTTTTCCCAACCTGTTGCGTGCAGGACGAATGGGCCGTGTGCCGGGTGATCAACAAAGACTTGGCGGCCAAGAATGCCCAAATGGGCCCGGGCGGTGGCGCCGCCGCCGCCGGGGGCATGGTGCGCAGAGACTCGCTCTCTTTCCTCGACGACTTCCTCGACACCGCCGAGCTGCCGCCGCTCATGGATCCGCCCTTCGCCGACTTTGACGAGGTCGTCGACTTCAAGGGCGCTTTCACCGCCGGCCCCTCGGCCACCACGCCGCCGGACATGGGCTACCAGCCCGTCAAAGCGGAGCAGCCGGCGCCGCCGCAGCAGGGCCCGTACTACTTCTCCCTGCCGGCGGCGAACAACAGCTCCGGCTCCGGGTACTTGCACCCGGCCATGGGGGACCAGGCCGCGATTCGGAGGTACTGCAAGGCGCAGGCGTCGGCGCTGCTGAGCCCGTCGCGCGGCGGTGAGATGGGGCTCGCCGCCACGGACATGTCGTTCTCGAAGCAGCACCTGGAGCTGGACGATCTTTGCCCGGAGTACTCCAACATGTGGAGGTTATGATGATTTCATTGGACGGAGCTTGTTGCTAGCTATAGTTTGATGGTTTGCTGCCGCTGTTTAATTACTTGGTTTATTAACTTACAATTAAGGTTTGGGGTAATTAGGTGATGATCGAGATCGGGTTTGCAAGATTAGTCCGCGCTGATCAATCTGTGCAGACCAGAGTCGATGATGGCCTGGCGTGAGTTGATTAATCTTAATTAGGGTGTAATATGTCTGTCATTGGTCAGTCTGTGTATAGTTGTTATCTGATCTGATTGGCATGACACAGATTAGCGATTCGGGGATGGAGTGTGAGATCTTTAGATTTGATTTGTTAATCCGATTTGTGTGTTGACCGAGTGGGCTGGCTCGAGCTTAATTATAACCCCTTGTAAATGTACCGTTAATTTCTTAATCGAGACATGTCATTGTTGATTTAACCTTCAATTCGCCAAATTTTTCGCATTGTCCACGTGGGTCTTTGCTCTTGTTCAACTCGATCGGCATGAGTTGTGGAGGCCTAACGAAACGGACCGAGAAACACTGGAAGGCCGAGTCGTCCTCGTCCAATCCACTTGGGACCCAGGTAGCTAGCATGCACATAATTAAGCCTTAACTCTACAGGCTCTTATTAGAGCAAGTAGCTAGGTACTCTAAAATGATATGGAATCAGAGATAACAATCGGGCGGCATGCAAGAATAGATAGATATATGCATGATTCAGGTAAGGACATGTTGGAGCGACACGAATCAAGATTAATTCGCACGAATCGATCAATCGCCGATCTCTAATGTGAATACTAGGAGGGACCTCTTGCCCACTCACCGTTGGGTCCGGGGATTAAGATTCGGGTGAGCTGTCCGTGTCGCCATGGGATGCGTGACGTCGTCACATCCTTAGGCTAGCATTAGCATCCCCTTGAGCTCGGTCACCCTCTCCTGCAGGACAGAGATAAAGGTGCAGTTGCAACTACAAAACTGCACAGTAAGCAACTGCACCTGATCAATATTTGGCAGCGATTTCGCAAAACATCCTTGTTAGGCTAGCATAGAAGTTCTCCGTCCAAAGAAATCCGATGGGACGATTCCGACCAGGGAATGTACAAATAGATTTCATCGGTCCTGACTCCTGAATAGATGCAGGTCTAAGATATTGCATTTCCACTGAATTGCACATGCACAAAAGAATACATTGATACTCTTCGTTAGATCACTTACTTTTCTTCAAATAGTGTGTGTCTTACTCTTATCCATACCAGCAAATAGCATTGAAAACAACTAAAGTAGAGAGATATACAAGGAAAAGCGGTAAAAAGTTACCTAAAAATTATATAATAGATATGTATTTAGAAACAAAATTTGAAAACTATAATAACGTGAATTCAAGAATGGAGAGAGTAATTTGATGGAAACAAGAACATACTAGCTATCGACAGCCAGCCAGGCAGGAGAGGACCCTATGCAGTTGCTATTGCATATACAACTTAAGCACCTGCAATAGCACTACAGGATCTCAGATATGGACGACTCAGATCATGTGAGGCATAGCGGCACACCCTTTACTATAGGAAACCAGAGCTGTAGCACATGGATCTAATGCTATTATAGATAGGAGTATATTTTATCGATCTGGACCCACGTGTTAATGGCATTAGGACACGGTGGTTTCGTAACGAGACCTTGCATATGTCGTTAGAGCCAGTGGCGGAGCCAGAAATTTTTGAAGGAGGAGGCCTAAAAATGAAATGAACCTCTACTAATGATTGATTCATTGATATTTAAAGTTTAATATATAGTAAGTACAATATGTAACACTTGTAGCTTACAAAGATTTAGGGAACGTACCACTTAATATGATAAGTACAATATATAAACGCTTTGGAAGGTATAACTGTAGCTTAAGAATTGGACTCTTGTGTGATCTCACCGACGTTAACCCTGTACATGCTATATGAGACTTCTTTAACCAGAGAAAACAGAGGATACATATACCTACATATCTACATGCCCATACTATCTATTTGTAGCCTCAAATTCTAATACAAATATATACCAGTCCAAATGTTCTTAAAGTAGCCTACTTATATTCTCTTGTGCCAGCAAATATTCTAAACTAGGTTCTTTAATATGAGAAATGGAGCAAAAAAATATGCTAGGAGACATTCTTCTTGGTTATCCTTGTGATTTGTTGGAACACATCGATTCAGTATTGTTCTATAGTCTGCTCTGATCATCACAGCCATTAGGTAATTAATTAATTACTAATGGATGGAGTATGTATGAGAAGTAAGCAATTAAATTTTTGTTGAAGTCAACAATATTAACAGGCTAGCAAATGCCGACGGGGGGCCCAGGCCCCGTCACGCCCCCCCCCCCGGTGGCTCTGCCACTGGTTAGAGCAGTTTAATTATGTAACTACCTAGAGCCATCGAATTCATCGCGTTACGAGGCCGAGCATGCATGCGTTCCGTTCCCCCTGGATTGATTGTTTTTTTAAAACAAATTGATTATGCCTTGATGATGCCATTCATTTAGCTTAATTAGTACTCCTAGTGTAACACTCCTTGCATGGTGGCTAGCTAGCTTCATGTCCAGGTGCCTGTTGCTTTCACTTTGATGATTGGGATCGATGGATTGAGAGAAAACCCAATAGCAAAGATTATTTGGGAATCTATCATTTGGGAATCAATGTGTGACGACCAGTGATTGCCTAACCAGAGGTCACACACGTACGCACACAAACAAAAAAAAATGCATCGCATCAGAATGAGGTTTGTGTGATTGATCAGCTATTGTGCTTTTAGGGGGGGCCTATGGCTATATATCCGATTGAAACATGGTTAGAGAATAATGGCGTATCTCTGATCACTCGTAATGTGCCACGCAGCTAAGTACGTACATCCCTTCTCTCTCTCTCTCGTTGTCCAGGCGCGAGCGTGCATGATTGATATGCAGAAAGATACCTCCTACGTCATATCGATCTTCCATTCACGCAGGAACGACGGCAGAGCAAGATTAATCGTGCCCTACATGCATGGCTCTTCCCAATTAATTAATGATAGCTAGCTACAAGAACAAGAACGACCTTCCATCGACGGCTATGATGTATGGCTAAGCATTTGACATGACTCGCTAACTAACGACCCCTGAAAAGAACCACGGGAAGAGATGTACAAGAGCATGCCATATATGCACATGTCACATTCGATTGCCCGCTGAAAATTCAAGAGTGATCATCAACATACATACACACGTACGAAAATGTGCAGCCAGTTAATTGCGTGGTATATACGAGAGAATATCTTCCAAATTAATCTACGTGGATATTAATTAGAGTAAGTGCTAATAATGGCTGGGATATTTATGTCCGTACGTAGGAAACTGCGGCGCAAGTAATTAACAAGCTTGCTAGGCGCTCGTTTGATCCTACCACCAATCCTTGGTTGAGAAGATAATCCAGTGACTTTAGTTTGGTGTTGCTTTTGGAGATTCTTAATGTGTCTTCAGTGGTACGTAGTTTTCCTCGATCCACTACATGAGGCCACACGTGACACAACACAATCCAACCTCTTGTGTAGTAATTAGGACATGTACAATTAGGCCACTTCAGTTTCTTTCTTAGCGTCTCACGTCGGGCCATTATATGTGAAAGAGTAAGAAAAGATGATAGAGAGAGAATGATTTCTTATTTAAGAAGAAGATCGCATGCGAAAGTATAGATATATTAGTTATGTACAAAAAAAGAATACATAGTTAATGCACAACATCTAGAGTCAACTTTTAGTGATAACTATTGTACGAGCTGATTTTAGTGTTTACTCTAAATGACATAGATAGAGAATGAAGTAAGCAGCTAGCTTTATTATTGTACTTGCCCTTAACTAGTGAATTCAAATCCATGTGCGTACTAAAACTACGAGTTTAGATCACTTCCTATATAAAAAACAATAATAAGTCCTTGTACGCGTATTTGATGAATTAAGGCATACACGTAGAAGATAGGGCTTTGAGATGTAACCACCAACAAATAAGAGTAGCAATGCCATGAAGACTTGACAAAATCAAATTCAGAGACCGAATCAAATCGAAAATTTTTATCACGCTGCTGTCAGCTCTGCAACTGTTTCGACAAGACGAGCAATCAAAATCCGGTAGGCCACGGTACGTAGAGAGCGGTAACCACGCTCGACGTTTCTCTCGTGGGCCAAGCCAGGTATATGCTGGCGTCACGCCACGCGTGTCGACGTGTACTGGCTGTATCCATCCACACCCACGTCCGCCTCCTGCCCCTCCACATCACTCGTCAAAGCGGAGCGGTGAGCCCATGGGTCCCACAGGCCATCGCCTATTGGTTGGGCTAGTTATTGTGTTCAAGGAAAGCAAATCGCCAGGATGAGATGTGGATGCCACTTGGACCCATGCGTCCATGTACCAGAAAAGACCAGCGAATGTACTATACAAGAGATGGGGATATGTATGTCGTCATTCCAATAGCCTGGAATACCCATGGATATATGGATGCACGCTACTTTTCCATTTCAAAGGCGTGGGACATCAGTCAAAGAAAACCAAACATATTTAACTGATAACTAACCTCTCGGTTATTCGTTAAACATATATATTGCATGCCGAGTAAGGCAACGTACAGCACGCATCATGTTATAACAATAGGCTGTAATATCTTGTAACGTATGGCACCATGTAATATCTTGTAATAACGGCATGTTTTAACCGTTGAACTATAGTAGGACTATTAAAAATATAACGTCGTAGAAGGCTCAAGAGATTTAAGTTAACACTTTAACACAATATGTTGTATATGTTGTACTCCACTAGTATTTGGTAGGACAGCAAGCAATACAAGTATCCCAATAATACTCCGATCGAATAGTGGCACATGTGATCTCTTTTCTTTTTTTTTTTGTAATGAATGCAGCAAAAGTAGTGCAAGATAGGAAAAGAGATATTTGCAGTTAGAAGAAACAACTTAGAATCAGTCACCAAACTCACGCTTGGCTTCCATGGAACAGCTAACGAACCGTCGGTAATTTAACCGCGAGCGAAGGAAACCTAGTCAAGCGATATTTTTGTCCATGGTTGATCAGAAGCAAGACCGTGAATGAACGACGGCTAGTTTAGGTTCTCTTGTCCATGTCAAATGCTGCGCAAGTAAAAGATGGTGAAAACAATTGATGCGCGTGCGAGAGAAAAGATCCAAGCTAGGCCTCAAGTGCACTTCTGAAGAGTACCACTAGGCTACTACTACTCTGTGAAGCTGACCGTACGTAGCCTACAAAATTCGTACATGTCGATTCACACTGTTCAACTCAAGCTGCAGAGTTTCACAAATCTCAAATGCTCTGACTGTTGACACTGTTTGATACAACTCTGCCGTTTTGCCTTTGCCACTTCAGCTATTTCGACGTCATGTCCACGCACACATTCCATGACGTAATTATATGTCAGTTAAATTAAATGATTAGTTTGCGGTGTTTTTCCCCCAGCCATAGATACCAACATGCTCCTAGTCCTATCCTAACAATCAGGCCAGGTACATGGAATCTCCGATGGCTCATTCATCCATGGAGTCGGGGATATGGTCTTCCTAGCTTGCTGCCCAGCTGCCACGTTTGAGTGTGCCACTTGGGCACTCTTGATAGCCCCCCTTCTTAGCTTCTCCGGTTAACAGGTGTCACACACATGGGTCATTCACTGATCTTTCTCTATATGAAAGTTGTGCAAATCTTTTTTAGAGTTTGAGAAGGATGGATTTGACCATTTTTTTTGGTAGGTGTGTACGTATTTTCCATAAACATGCGACGAAAGCGCCTTATTTAGGCAATTGTTAATGTGCCGTTGTGAATGCCATACGGAGGTGTTTTGATCGAAGAGAGTTTAGGATTAGATGTAATGAATCATCCGGTGATGGCTGCGGAGAGGTGTTTAGCGAAGGCACTCAACAAGTGCTAATTAGCCGGAGCCTTTACCCACCTGGAGACTTCCCGAAATGGACAACACGTGCATGCCTTTCCCAGTTCTAAGTTCCCATTCGCCCAAAAGTGTATCCTGGACTGGAGTATCCAGCTATCCTATATCCTATCCTAATGGGATAGGAGTCACATGGATGGATCGATCAAGTAAAAGGCTTATGAAAGCATTGGATTGTATGAAAGTTTGAAAGCAACGAGCACTACAAGCATATTCGTGCAGCTGCAACTATCGAACAATTAACCAGCATCTACAGCAGGAAACGTACGAACTCGATCATATCACCCATCAAGAATCGATCACCATGTATATATTGTGTGTGTGTGCAAGCTAGCTAGACGAGTAAGCAGCTAGCGCACTGCAATAAAGCGATAGCTAGACGAAAATGCGTCATGTGCAGGTGCAGGCCAGCCAGATCGATGATTACAAGCAGAAGTGACGAGAGAAAGATTTCGATCGATCCCTTGGTGACGGGACGACCTTTTTAGTTCTCAATCTGGGATAGAGAGATATATAGATGAACGTAGCTAGCTAGATTTATAGCCCATAATGCGTGTAGTAGTAGTAGTAATCAACAGGTAGGCGGTGATGCATGCCGGCCGCGGCAGTAGCTAGTGGCTGAAACGCGGAGGCGTCCAGCTGATTCGAACATGCCGGCCGGCCGGAGATTCGATCGAGTCAAAAGGGCAATCAATCGGTCCCAGGTGTGGCCGGCGCCTTATTCGCGGAGAATCAGGTAATTAAGCGTGAAGTGATCGATCTTTGCTGGATACTCACGCAGCTCACCTCGATCATATATATCGCTTGTCCTGCATGAACTGGATTAAGGTAAGGCTAGCTAGCTCAAGATCGAGAGGCCCATCACTGGCGCACGGGACAAGTTGCACACAAGTCACGTGGCGCATATCTTGCACTGTTCGGCCATAGATTGGCTTGCACACTCGTGCTTTTGCAGTTATATATGCTCGTCATGCCGTACTGCGACAGGCATAAAGGGGTATTAGCTACTAAGTAGGCGTATGCCACCGGCCATGGTTCCGGCTCCGGCTGCCTTAGGCCTAGTTCCCGCCCCTGTGCGACAGGCAGAGATCAACCCAAGGATTTCGCGAGTGGTGACTGCAGTGCACCCGCTTGACACAAGCACTCGCACAAAGCAATGCAACCATCATATCGCATAGCCAGATGACGGCCAGTGAGGTGGCCTAGCAGCTACGAGCAGCATTCGAATCAATCAAAAGGTGGGAGGTGCTCCTTGATGAAAGGCAAAATTAAGATAGAATTTAGAGGGAGGAGTACATATATAGATACGCTGTCTGAAGTAAGCTAAAGGCCCAGCCCAATAGCCTTGCAAGCATTCCCAACTGAAATTTTTGTCATAAACTCACCCCCCGCGCGCTCTTCTCTTCTGGGAAGGCCAACGGAAGCACCCAACATTTTCCTCTCCTCCGCGCGCAGCCCTCAACGCCGGCCTCGAGCTCGAAGCGAAGCCACCGTTCGTCCTCCATCTCCGGCCAGGGCGGGCCTTGTCCGTCGTCAACAACGCCGCACGACTCAATGACCCAGCGGCAGTAGTACTAATTAATCCTCCGGCCGGAGCTTCGTGACCGGCCGTAGCGCAGACCGCCGCGAACACGCACATCTGCGGCGAGCTGTTACACGGACAAAGGAAGAGAGGCGTGCAAGCTGCGACCGTGGTAGGGTGGCGTAAACACGAGGAAAAGGCCAGGGAACGCATGGGCCTGCATGGTGGTCGTGATCAATGCAGCCGACTCGTGTCCGAGTCAGAACCACCTATATATGTACTATATATCTCTCTGTACAGTCGGCTCGATCAGGCGGCCCACGGTATTAAATTTCTCTAGTAATGTTCTGCTGGCGACGAGAGAGCCACAGTTAGTCCGTCGCATGTTCACGTGCGCCTCGTTGTTGCGATGCACTCACTGCGTCGTCTCGCTCCATTTCCGTTTAAATAACAGGCATTTGGCAGATCTGGATTTCGTTCGGTTCCCTCCTGTTTCGCTACATACATGTATGGCTCACATACACGTTCATATTCAGAGATGACACCCGTATATGCTACTAGTACCCTGTTTGGTCTTGTCGATGCTTCGTGGGTTTGTAGTGAATAAGATGAAAGAAATGGTATGTGGGGATTACTTTTTTTTTATTAGCCAAAACTACCTAACAGAATATATTACAATATTTTTGAGACTAAAAGTATTAGTACCAAACGCGATTCTAATTGTCGCTAATTTCGGATTGCTCATTGCTCTAATGGTATAGATAGGATCTCTATTTATGTTGGATGAAAATGCAATAGATGTTCTCTATAGAGGCATCGTGTAATCGAGAAGTGTCTTCCTGTCAAATGATGACATATAGAGATAACTCCCGATAGTTACGTGTATTTATCAGATAACTGTCCTCACGGAGACATATGCGGGGATAACCGATTGTCTTCGACCAGTTCACTTGTCAGGGTGACTATTTTATTACTCGGGAGCGACTAGTGTGAAGCAAAGTTATTGACCATATTGACCGAACTAGTCAGAGATTTAACCGTTTGAATAAGAGTGGGCTCCGTTCTATATATTATATGCTTTATGTATTGTAGATCTATTAATAGAGTATAGTCATAAACAATTGATGGCCCACATAAACAACCGATTTTTAATCCTCGTTGGGTCTCATTTGTTGTGATATAACTAGACTCTTGGTTGTTGTGATATAATCGGACTTTTGATTGTTGAAATATAATCATACTCTTGGTTTTAGTTGGTGAATTCTAAAAATACCCCTAAGTAGTTTTGGATATAAATACAACACCATATTGTACAAAAAATCAATATACAATTAATAAAGAGAAAAGAGATGAAATCCTCTATATCTTGTGTTTATCTATTCTATGATTGTTTGTTCTTGGGCTATTCTCAATATTCTTGTTTTGTATTGGGGATTATCTACATCAATCATATTATTCAATACATTATTAGCAGGAGTTTTTCCAAGGTCTAACGGTATGTTGTTTGATTCCCTATTTTTTTGTCCCATGCTATTTCATTAATCCTATAGATTAATTTTTACTCTTTAGACCTTATATGGTTTTCTTGCTAATTAGGGTTATAGATTAATTTACTATATATGGGATTATTGTTCATGGCTTAGTCCATGCGTGCACGTCGGTTGAATCGCGCGCACCTTCACTAGCCATCACTTGAGATTTAGGTAAAACCAAATATTATTTAAGCCCGTAACTAGATCATTTTTCAGAGAAATTTTTGTACACCAATTTACCTATACCAAGATGGTATTGAAAAATCCAATATAGATTAATATCATCTTTTGAAGACCCCTATAGTAATAAGATCCCTTGAAGTGGATAAAGACTTATCCAGACCGATGATGGAAAATAAAGAAGTCTTAGGATCTGATGTTCCATACTTAAGCGCCATACGAGCACTTATATATCTTGCGAATTGCACTAAGCCTAATATTGCATTCATAATAGATTTGATAGCTAGATACAATGCAGTTTCAATCAGAAGGCATTGGACTTATATCAAGATTTTACTCGGATAATTCCAAGGTACAAAAAATCTTGTCTTATTTTATCGGAAAGACCAAGACTCAATGATAGTGGGATATACAAATGATGACTATCTATCTGATTCCTATAGTGCTAAATATTACAATGGGTTTGTGTTTCTCTACAGGGTACAACCATTTCTTGGTGATCTTTTAAGCAGAACTTGGTAACTACCTTGGCTAACCACTTATAGATAATAGTATTATATGAAGATTCACGTTAATGTGTTTTGCTAAGACATGTGATTAGTTATATCCGGAAGTTGTGTGGAATTAACACTGTTGATACCCCACAATTATCTATGAAGATAATACTGCTTGTGTTGTACAAATGCAAATTGGTTATGTCAAGAACATTATCACAAAGCATATTGTTCCTAAACTTTTCTATCCTCATGAACTCTATAAAAATGGTGAGGTAAAGATCTTGCAAACTAAGTCATATAAAAATTTAACTAATTTATTAACTAAGTCTTTGCCAACATCTGATTTCTAAAGATGTGTTCGTGGTATTGGAATGAGACGACTTAAAGATATAAAGAGTTCAGGGGAATAAATCGTTGAATCATAACCCGTAGTATGGTCTTGAAGGTACTACATTAATCCAGAATTTTATAAGTTATACACTTTTTTTTTAGAGAGTTTTCTTGAAGTTTTCTCATATAAATGTTTTTAATAAGGCAACAAGTATAATATAAATATGCGAATGTAATGTACTCTTTTTATCCCGTTGGGTTTTTTGGAATCATTCTTGATGAGGTATATGCATTACACGGTATTCGTCTAAGAAAAGTATTGAGATATAACCAAACTCTTTGTTGTTAAGATACAATGAGGCTCTTGGTTTTGGTAGTCGAATTTCGAAACTATCCCCGAGTGTTTTTTTAATAAATATAATACCGTATTGTGCTAAAAAACAACATACAATCGGTGAAGTGAAAAGAGTTAAAATCTACTGTATCTTATGCTAATATAATCTAGGATTGTTTCCGAGTGTTCTTGTTTTTTATTAGTATCGAGATTGATCTATAGTTATCAATTTATTATCCAACGTTATTAAGAATATCGTCTTGTTTTCTGATAAGCTAAGAGCATCTCTAATAGTGCCACTTCAGCTAACTATAAGGGTGCCATTTCAAAGATTTTGCTTAGGTGAAAGAGAGAAAATGAGAGAGATATAGATCTACTAATGTATAGCCGCTATAATCGATCCAGCACTTATTATCTATTACATGTGGGTCAATATTTAATTTTATAGACAATGCTATAGCTAATTTATTGAAAAAGTTGTCTATATGCTATCTATAGATGACATGGACATTTCTTATATTAGTACCATTGGAGATGCTCATGCTCATCTCCAATGGTGCTTCAACTAGTATAAGCGTCATCTCAGATTTTGCTTGGTGGAAGAGAAAAATGAGGAGAGAGATATGACCCGCTACTAATGTATAGTCGACTATAATTGATTCAAGACTTATTATCTATTACATGCTAATATTTAATTTTATAGACAATGCTATAGCTAATCTATTGAGAGGTGTCTATACGCTATCTATAGATTTACATGTACATTTTCTTATAATAAGATCATTGGAGATGCATACAACTCAATAAATAACAAATTATTCTCTTTTCCTGTGTGCCGCCGAAGAGAATCCCGTGGTCTCGTCCGGATGGTTTGCCGGCCACACATAAATTTTGTCGTGGCCATAGGATGACGTGATCCATAAAACGAAACAATGCATACATACAGTTACAGACACAAAAAATAATAATAATAAAAAAGACACGGCGCAGTTCCCGTGACCGTGAAGGCTGCAGTGCAGCAGCGCCATCACCGGCGGCAGCAGCAATAGACCACTGCCATCTTTCGCCCCCTGCCGAAAACAACCATGCATAGACTTGGGAGTACGTGTTGCTCAAACAGCAAAGCCAAAGCCTTGTTGTTTATGGCTGACGAAAACGTGCAGACGCTACAATTAGGCATTATTGTTACTGCAGATACGTTTACCATCAATAGGAGCCATGTATGTATATCCAGTTAATTAGCCAACAATAGAGGCACACGCCACCTCCCCTAGCTGTATAATGACCTTAAACTGGATGCAAATACAGGGCGGCAATCAACGTTCAATCTCACCGCATGTCATGTATATAGAATTAGCCCGTGGAAATCGCTCTTGAATAGTAAACGGTGCAGCTAGACCCACGTCTACGGTCTACCTAGCGCCAGCCGGTCTAGTTTGCCTAATGTAATTTTCAAATCAAAGTAAACCGTCCAATTTGCTGTGCCAAAATGTGCGCCGCGTAATTTTTCTTTGGAGCAAAATTATCGTACAGTTTGTCAACGGAAATCAGTGCACCGACAGCAGTGTATGTACAGCGTCGGCGCCAAACACACACCAACACTGAATTGATGGGTCTGTTCAGGTCAGCCTAATGGAAAATGTACTGCTGTTTTACTTGTAGTAATTTTAAAACAAGAAGTATATTACAGCGTATGTGAATAAATACTTGTACTAGTACAGTAGGAGTATTAATTACCCTATCCTTAACCAAAGGAAATCGGTGGGCCATCCTTTCCAATCACCTTCGCTGTACGTGGTCCCCGCCGAAACCCCCACCTTGACCGAAAGCACATTGCCACCGATAGCTCCTTGTCTATTTTTTTTAAAAATTGATATTTATTCAAAGAAAATTGTAAATCAATCGGGAGGTAACACAAGTCCTACCGTAGTATAAAATCAGGGCTTGCCGTGGTACAAGAACGTGACAAATCGACTGGTACAAGCAGAGAAATGCTGCTTCTATGTTTGGATAGGGAACAGATTTGCAATTTGCGTCGAGATAAATTAGACCAGGAGACTAAAAAAAGACAAAGATTCCAGGCTGCAGGTGAGGCCCAGCTTTAATCTTATCCAAAATATGTCCACTCCGCAATTTCAAGCTTTTACACCGGCAAAAACGGTCCACAGCACCCATCCCGTCCGTCGTCGAGAGAAAATTACCGCATGTGAAACTACTCTGCCGTTGCGTGAGAAGGTGAAAGGGGTAAAAAGCGTGCGCCTTTTCTCTCTTCTCTGCGTTACAAGGCGCTACTTTCCTCCCACGCGCCCGCCATTGTTTTCATCTCTTCTCCTCTGCCACACCCACACTTCCGTTCCATTTTGTGTGCTGTGCTTTCTTCTCTCGCTCGCTCGCGGAAGGATTCGATCTGAGGGGGCGAGAGACAACCATGGCCGAGGCCCTGTACAGCGGAAGCGTGGCGTCGCCGTGCGGGGACGTGGGCGCGGGGATCGCCGGCCGGGTGAGGGGCGCCGCGGCGGCGCTCCCGGAGTCCGTGCCAGTCGGTGGATACTGCACCAAGAGTTCGTTCCACGGCGGGAGGGTGGCGCTTACGGACAGGAAGACGAGGTCCCTGCCTCGGAGTCTCGAAGAGGCGCCTGGGCAGGTATGTTCGTCAGTTAATCCGTGTTCTTCTTTCCGTCTCAAGACTGCCAATTCAATATTTTTTACTTTTAGTTTTAAGTTTTAGGTTCTTCGCGTGCACCGAATTTGCTATTGTTAGCCCTCGTATGGTTGAGATTTTAGCTGTTGGAGACTGCTGAGTTGTGTTGGATGCATGCTAAGCTTTGAGCTTCGGTTGGTTTGGTTTGTGCAGATGAACCTGACTATTGGGAAGGCCATGAGGTGGTGGGAGAAGGGGCTGCAGCCAAACATGAGGGAGATCGAGTCAGCGCAAGACCTCGCCGATTCCCTGCTTAACGCCGGCAACAAGCTCGTCGTCGTCGACTTCTTCTCCCCCGGCTGCGGTGGCTGCCGCGCCCTCCACCCCAAGGTAGGATTCAGAGCCGAAGTTTGTGTAGTTCTCGTTCCAACAACTGCAAAGGTTGATTCTTTCGTTTGTGCTCGGGATAATTGCTTAATTCGGCTGTGCAGATTGCTCAGTTTGCTGAGAGGAACCCGGATGTGCTGTTCCTGCAAGTGAACTACGAGCAGCACAAGTCGATGTGCTACAGCCTCCATGTCCGTGTTCTCCCTTTCTTCAGGTTTTACAGGGGAGCTCAGGGCCGGGTTAGCAGCTTCAGCTGCACCAATGCAACTGTAAGTCTCCCTAAATTCTGTTCGGAAAACAAAATTCTTGCATCTTTACAAATGAATAGCGAGTTAATGATGTGTAACCTTGCTATATGCTTGCTACGATTGTGTTTACAGATCAAGAAGCTCAAGGACGCGCTCGCGAAGCATGGACCAGATAGGTGCAGCCTCGGCCCGGCACGGGGGCTCGAGGAGTCGGAGCTCTTGGCGTTGGCTGCAAACAGGGACCTGCAATTCAGCTACAACAAGAAACCGGACCTTGTTCCAATTGGAGATGCCATCAAGAAGGAAGCTGCTGCAGCTGGAGGCCCATGGCTTCCATTGCCTGCGACCGCGACGCAGTTGTTCACTCAGGGATCTGAGAATTCGGTCTTGTCATCTGGAAGATAGACAGTCGTTTGGCAGCAAGATCCCTCGTTTCTTTACATAGACTTATTTTTGGTCTGATGTATGAGATATCGAGATGCAGAATCGCGCAGGCTTAAGCTTTTAGTTTGTAAGTCTGGTGAGTACAATTGTGTTGTAGCAAGTCCTTGCTCAAGCATAAAAAATCCTTGCTTGACGGACCTGTATGCGTTTTGATTGTATGAATTTGAGAATTCCGACATGCTAAGCTCCTTCACGAGTAATTATCTTCATGCTTGAGCTACCTCTTCTATTTGTGTTTTTTTTTTTTTTTTTTTAAGATTTAGGTGTTGTGAACTTGAATTCTGAATTGTGTCCTTGGCGAATTGCTGGTACCTGAAACTAAAGAAGGCCTGGGTGCTTTTGAATGTGTACTTCGAATGGTGTTTTTCATAACCTTGATGTTGGGGAAGTTGTCTGTTGGTAGGGATATGTGTGGATGCAGTTGATTCAAGATAATTCTGTTGCATCAATTGGTCACGATGATGCTAAGCATTATTGAGAGTTTGAGAGTTTATGGATAAGGTAGAAGCTTTAGGGTCTGTTTGTTTTTGCTTTTGATACTGTATTCTGACCCTAAAAGTAGAATAAAAAACAAACAGATCGATTCTAGAATCCGATTCTCACAATCCAGTTCACCGATATACACTAGAATCTACAATTAATTTTATATGTGCTTTTGGATTTTAACTTTTGGAGAATCAACTTCTCTACAATCATAATCCAAAAGCAGCTTTTAGAGAATCTAAAAGAAAAAAAAACAAGTAGACTCTTAGTCGTGGAACAACCAACGACCTACACCATTTGTTATTGGGAGTTGGGAGGTGTTGTAGATCATGAATTCATGCCAGTGTTATCTTGTCATGTGCAGGCCGATATGGTGGTTAGGGTATGAAACAGTGGAATCAGGCATACACTTGTATAGAAAAGTAGAAATCAATGAATGTGGTCTATCCTTTGAGGTTGCTGTTGCCGAGGGAGATTAGAATCACAATACTGGATGTGAATACGTCAGAATCAGATTGACAACATTTCTTTTTCTTTTTGGAGAGTCAGAAGAGCCATTTCTTGTGAAGGCGATTTTGATAGCAATCGAATAGACTACAGATAGCGTCGGATGAAATATATCAACTTCAAAACAACAATCTGAAGAGCTATCCAATTCCTAGTTGAGTGTCAATTTTTGATGCCGTCGATGCTGGTGAGGCCACGTGTTGCATCTACTGTCACTGAACCATGGAGGCACATTTAACTGGAATAGTAAAATGTACGTATACAACTGTGATAAGCGTTTAATAAACCAATCGGCTCCGCAAACGAACATCACAGCACTTCCTGGCCATTCTTTTCTTTTGCAAAACAAGCGGTGTCCAGAAAATTTCGAGTGTGTTCAGAAAGGCAAGGCTTATGCAGACACCAAATATTTTGTTACGTCAGATTGACACTGCTAACGTAAGTACTGTGTGTATCTACAACTGAAACAATAGCATATTTGTCTACAATATTAGGAAAAATATAACGCGTCAGCATAGCTAGCTTTCGAAACAACGATAACAATAACCAAGCAAGCTGTATATAGTCCACACGTATCTGCCTGTGGCTTATGTTGGAAAGCATCATATACTTACTTCACTGAGAAGATTTGGTCGATGCCATTGATGTTTTCGGGATTTCGGTTTTTGTCATTGCTTTTTGCCTTATTGATTTTACACCATGGGAATTACAAAATTCTTTTGAAAATGCCACTAGTGACTTAGCTTTTCTCGAAGGGATTTGATAAACATCAACCGGATGTTTTTTTGGTTGAAATCACCCAAATCTAGAACCATTGGATCATTGTTGAGATTCGGGAGTATCGATTACATCCGATCCTATGATTTGATCCAACGGCCCGGTGAATTTGGATCCGATCCTATGATTTGATCCAACGGCCCGGTGAATTTGGATGTTTGGGAGTATCGATTACATCCGATCGTATGATTTGATCCAACGGCCCGGTGAATTTGGATCCGAAATCCAATGGTTCTAGATTTGGGTGATTTCAACCAAAAAAACATCCGGATGATACCTATACACTCCCTATTTCTATCTTCTTTTCTAGGTGTTTGTTGAAATGTTAATTGGTACGTGAAATGACAATTGGATACAAATTTTATGGATTGGAAAAGGGCATAAGGATCATTTCAGCTTAGTCCAAGGGCTTTGACCTTGCCCGATTGGCATTTATAAGAAGAGTTTATAACACAGTAGGTTGAGTCGGCATTAGCGAAGGGATTAGAGCCGACAACTTCACCGCGTTTGTGTTTTGCGCTATTGAATAAACAGGATATGTTGGTAACGCTTGTTGCGGATCGAGCAGACTCGCAGATGCAGCCAGCTCTTGAGCAATGGTTTTCACGCTATTTACTATCATTGGCTTGAGTGTAGTGACCATGGCCGATGATTGGTTAATCAATGCATAATAGATGGATTGCTCGATCATAACCGATAACTCGGCCTGTGCAGGCATGTATCGATTTACCGGGTCACTCGAGACTCCTGCGTCACCGAGCGGATTCAGCGTTGGCAAGGCAGTTTTCTAGGTAACCCACGTCAGATTTTCTGGTAGCAACTCAATATCATCTCCTCCAAAACAGCCTTTCTTGGTAACCCCACATCAGGTTTTCTGATAGCAACCCAACATCATCTCCTCTAAAATCGTCCAATGTGGGAACGATTGTGGCTTCGATGTTGAGGTCGACTGGTGGAATCGATTTGCCTATCGAAGACATCTTTTTGTTGTCCCATCGGGCATGCCAAGAGTGTGTTGGCGCCAAAACCTTGAAGTAGGTTTTCGGCTACAACACACCAGACGACGAACACCGGGTTCAGAGTATGCCAACCGATTTGACCTGCAATCGTTAAGAAGAAGGTATGAAATCCACTAAAAGCCGATCTCGTTAGACGATCGGCTTAGACCTGATCAGCTAGAAGCCAATCAAATCAAAGATAATCTAATTAGCCAATAAAGCTAACCAAAGGGTAAAGGTTGACACTTTGAAAAAGGCGATGCGCAACAAGATCAGATAATCGGACCTGAGGCGTAATCGATGATGACCAATAATCGGCGATGCGCAACTTTATTGATCAAGGTTGAATTACAAAAAGAGCTAAATTACAGAACTAATCCTAGTCGACGGCAAAAATAAACGTAGATGCAAGCTTGATTGATGTGTGTGTGTCTTTCGTCGGCCCTGGTTCATCTTTTATACTCATCGGCCGATTCGAATCCTATTACAACACATAAATAAGTAGAATCCGTATCGGCCTCTATTTCCTTAATAACTCCTTTTATATCCAAATATCTTTAAGCTGTGTCCTGTCTGTACTTCATTGACCTCGCACTGCCGATTTTGACCGTACGTGCCAAATTTGGGTGCAAACAATGCCACTAGTGACTCAGCTTCTCTCAAAATGAAAGAATTGCCCTTACCATATTATTTTCCTCCTTCCCCCTCGTGTTCTCCCCCATGATGTCTCTATATTTCTATCTTCTTTTCTAGGTGTTCGTTGAAATGTTAATTGGTACGTGAAATGGCAATTGGATACAAATGTTATGGATTGGAAAAGGGCATAAGGATCATTTCAGCTTAGTCAAAGGGCTTTGACCTTGCCCGATTGGCATTTATAAGAAGAGTTTGCAATCCGGATGGCATAAAACCAGTAAGACAAAAGGATCGAATAGCATAACCCAAAAGCCACAGAACATAAACAAGTTTCTCAACTTCATTGGGCCTGGCCACTTGTCACCCCTCCCAAACAGGGGATTCGCCTGTACATACTCCCTCCTGTCACATTCCTCCTCTAGCAGTAGCAGGAGTTGCCAATTCACAGGCCGTGAGGACAGGCTTAGAGGTTGGGCTGCGTGAGGCTAGTTTGCACTGCTATTTAGATTTGGTCTCGGCTGGGAGTGGAGGCTCTCACAATATTGTATTTGCATCCGACCGAGGCCCAATGTTTCACGTAGAACCGACCTCTGCTTCACTCCGTCGTCGATCCATCCATCGCTCGCTTAGGCCAGAGCCCAGAGACGAGACGCGATCGACCCACATGCACTGTCCGACAAGCATCCATGCCTTTTCCTAGATAGCACCTTTGTCCACAACAGCAATATATTAGTCGCTTCAGATAGCAGCACTAGTGGACTGACTACTAACAGTAGCAGAAGAACACGGCCGAAAGATATGAATTGCAGCACCGATTGACTCGATCGTGCCGTGCGACTGATCTGATGATATACGTGCACTCCTCCTAAAGAATCGTTCTTGATCAAGACCAAAACTTTATCTATTATTCTCCACGAGGCCAGGCTATGTGTAGCCCTCTCTACTCTACGTACGTAGCATCTATACTCACGTACAAAGATGCGGTGCGCAAGTTGTTGTGGACCTCGGCTTGTTCCTTGGTGTGCAGACACGCCAAGAAGAGCCTAATGGGCTAACGCATGCTACCTGGAGTGGACGCTGGCGGTGGAGGACCCCGCGCCGGTCGACTCCATGCCTCTTATTCATCGCTCCACCTTGGCCAGACCGGTCTTATCCTTGCCAACCAAACGACTAAACCTTCACTTCTTTCGCTTCTCTGCTCCTAGATCTCCAGGTTTTGTCCCCTACGACGACAGACGCTTGTCTGGCCGTGCAACGAGCGTTGCCAAGCGAACAGTTGATTGCTCAGCAGCGGCCCGCGCCGACGGCTAGCAGAGCACATGGAATCCTCTGCCTGCTGATGGTGAAGTGAACGCTGCTGCTGCTGCTGCTGCCTGTAGGAAGGAACCAAGATGCATTCATATGCATCAGGCATCGAGAGCGGCCGAACTTGGACCGTGTCACATGCATGCATGCAACGCGCGCGCTATCTTTATTTGTCCCAAACGCCCGCGCGCTGTCTGTACAATTGTCGCTTGTTGTTCCACATCAATCAAAGACAGCTGCATATATATTTATATGTATATATGATGTGAATCGATCCTTAGCTAAATCAATTATTAAGCGGTACAGAGGCCTCTGTATTTCAGCGGCCTAGCGCTACTGAATTACGGATCGGATGATCGAAGGATGAGACACCACCTCCCAGTTCAATTCGCGAACCTGCGTGCGATCGAGTCTGCAACCGACGGTAGCCTCGCCTCCAAAGTTGAGCAGAAATTAAAGGGAGCGAGCGAATGCATGGGCGCAACACAGATTAGGCCAAGCAGCATTCGCTGACCATCGATCTAGGCTGTACTGCTAACAGTACACGTACTATATATATATCCATATGCAAAAGTAGCGCAGAGGAAGCTAGGATCGATGCGTACGTAGGCTTGAGGTAGCAAGCAAAGCAAAGCAAAGCAAAGCAATTGAACAACGAAATACCGCGCGCGTTTTGTCCGGATGCATATATATTCTGCTGCTCATCATGCGCGCATGTTTCTTCAGGCTCTAGGGAGCAACCAACCCCTCCGGTTTCTTGTCTCTTGCTCCTTGTGGCTCTCGTCGAGTTTCCAGCTCGGGACATCGCACGGGGCTCCCGGTTTGGCTTTTGGGGCGCCCTGGTGACTTCTAGAGCGCGGCGCACTGTCTGCTGGCCTGCTCCTCCGATCCGCTTTTACGAGCCGCGTGCCGGCCTCCTTCAGGTTCAGTTCCTATCCCCTGGCGAGCTAGCAGGAGCCACTGCTAGCTACCTACCTGTTCCTCGATCGTCCCTTGCCCGGCCGATCGATCGATCCATCCATCCATCGCGAGCAAGGACGGCCGGCCATCGATGTATCGTTGTGTGCATGCATGTTTTTTTGGACGCCACGCGACAGCGGCTCGTGCCGGTGTCCGCCCCTTGCCGAGCCCTTTTCACCTGATTCCGCGACGTCCTTCTTGTCTTCACGTCCATCCAGGTCCCAGCTAGCTACCTGCAGGCCGGTTCCTTCCATTCTTCCCACCGATCGAGCAAAGACGACTCAGAGACAGACAAGATGAATGCATGTGGGGAATTAATTTAATTGTTTTGCCTGGAGCATCATTCGTTAAGTTAGCGTTATTAATTAATTATTAACCGCTGCAAAAAGGGAAAATTTCGACCGTGTACTTAATTCTGTGTGTATCTTCCGGTGCCTTCTCCACTTTTTTGCGCATGCATTCTCTTATTCCTTTCTATTCAGACTTGTTTATTTGTGTGCACGGGCAATGGCAGCTGGCCGATCGAAGCTAAGCTGTTGGATCCTGTTTGCTGCTCCAACTAGGCACTCGCTAGCTCGATCAGTGTGATAAACAAGGCACCTGATCGGCTAGCTTAATGATTAGTACTAAGTACTCAAAGCAAAGCTTAAATTTCTTCAAGATTCCAGCCCAGTTGCTTGAAAATATAGCACGTACTTGAATTAATAATTGAGTTGAGCAATTTGGCGACATCATGTGGATTAAATATTAGCTATTTCCTGGCTTATTATGCTTTGTCATGATACACGAGATGGATGATCGATGCCTGAGTTAGTGGCTTCGGTCGTTTTCAAACAGCTGATGAAGCTATGTGGATTATTAATCGATAAAAACTGCAATATTCTAACAGTGCATACATGCAGCTAAGCTATAAGACACTAATCAGCTAGGCACCAATTGTTCTGGATTGAACATCATTATGCGTCCTAAAGCTAATTAGTAATGCAAGTGACTGCTCAGGAAAATAACAGCTTACTCCGACATGAAGCCAAAAGCGTATATGTGTGCATGCATGATCCTCGGGTTCATCTCGACCATGTAAGTGGGTGGAAAGTCCACTAGTGATGCGTTGGCTCCAAATTCTGGACCTCCTGTTGGCTTAATTAACGGAGTCTCCCCACGGGAGTCGGCTCCAAATTGCTTCAAACTTGTCCGGAGATTAGGCAAGACAGTACAAGAGGAGATAGCTGACCGGAATTGGTTAAGACCACTGCAGCGAATCAGTTTGCAAACACAGCTCAATGAATTTATGCAGCTTCTATGGCAAGCCATCCAACGAGTTACCTTCCATTCAGATCAGAAAGATGACATCGTTTGGAAATGGATGGACAATGGTTATTACTCGGCTAGCACAGCTTATAGGGCACAGTTCCATGGCGCTGTTTTGGAGTAAAACTATAGGAAAATTTAGCAAAATTTAGCATGCCAGCGTAGAAGGACGTGCAAATTCTTCACATGGCTATTCATTCAAAACAAAATTCTCACAACAGACAAACTGGTCATTAGGGGTTGGCCGCATAGCACACTTTGTTCGATGTGTGGTTTGGAGTCAGAAACAGCCATCCACTTGCTCCTTCTTTGCCCGTTTGTAAAACAAGTTTGGAGGAAAGTCTTAAGTTGGTTACAGTTACAACCACCACCTGCACGCCCTTCCACAGTGCCTTGCACCGCTTCTACGTGGTGGGACTCTGTTCATCTCGATTGTGGGTCTTAATCTACACTTTTTTGAACCTATGGAAAGAAAGTAATAACAGAATCTTCTAGAACGTCTACAGCACAAGTATAGCTGGTTTTCGAAAGCGTTGCCCAAGATGTTCAAAGTCGGCAAGCTGCCCTGGCAAATATTTAAACTTCCCACTCTATTGTCTGGAATTCACGCACAGGGAAATGATAACTACACTTGGCCAAAAATTTCAGTCCACAGGCAACACTATCAAGTCCATTTTCACTGTAGAAGGATTCTGAGAAGTCTCTTTTTCTGTTATTCATGGCCAGCAGTAAAGATATTTTGTTGTGCTCTGTACCTCCGTCTAGCTACAGATCACTGCTTCGTAAAGTCTAGCCACCTATTGCCTTAGGCACCCTGTATCTAGATTGTTGTTTTTTTTCTTCTACCTCTCTTAAATGAAAGGCAGAGCTTTTGTCAATTCTTAAAAAAAAGTAAAGAAACATTTACTAGTTTTACTATCTTTCTTTTCGGAGGCGTACACATATATATATACATACATACATATACATATACACATGTCTTTGAAGTTGAAAATGATGCTGTTAATTTTTTTTAGGGGAAACAAAGTTTATTGATTACGGTGTGGAAATGCTGTTTGCCGTTGCTTTGTTTTAGCTTGCTGATAAGAACTTGAAACAAATATGGCCAAGAGATAGTATCTGCAACAGTATGCGTGCTTATACAGTGAAGGTCATGCTAGTTCCCTACTAATTTTATTCAATGCCACTCCCTCCAATCATAAATGCTTGTTTTTTTAGACATATATGCAGTTAAATTTTAGAAACTTTGACTATACATTTGTTTTTAAACATTTAAATTGGATACGTGGAAATTATGTGTATATTTGTCTTAAAAGTAATATTATAATTTTATAAATATATTTACATTAAAAATTGGTGATCAAAAGATATGCATTTATGACCGAAGAGAGTACTAGTACAGGAAACCAATGATTGGCCCATATATCGATATTTGATTGCGCGTTGATTTTGACGCATGCTATGGAGTATATGAAAGACATGTTCCAAATTAATTATCTTCCGAAATAGTGAATGTCTGGCAATTGATCAGACGATTCACAATATTATTTATTGTACTTATAGTCATAGAGATGATTCAATGAATTTGCAAAAGCCTAGCTAGTTGATTAACCTCAATTGTGGCGGGCTTTTGCACAACTGAAAAGCAGAGGTGACGTGTAAGGGTTGTGGGTTATGTCAATGAACTAGGCATGAGGACAACCAAAAACACAATTTATTGTAGCCTTTTAAATACAACAATTAGGCATTATATAATCTAGCTACATAGCTGGTACAAGCTCTTCCACGAGTTTTTTTAGGTTGTCTTCCACGAATTTTTCAAATCCACCTATTGAGAATGTTACTGAAACCCCTCACATAACACTGGATGACCTTCCATGCATTCTAATATTATATTTCTTTTTTCTTTTAAAAAAAGAAGCCTATATACTTTGGATATATTTTTCAAAAATTCAGTTTTATGGTATATACTCATATATTACAATTCAAATGAAACGCATAACTTTGAAAAATATACTCGAATTTAGATATTTTGAACAAATTTAGATTATATGCTTTGCAGATTTATATATATAATCAACACATCCTACAATCAAACTATCTAAAAAAGACAACTCTAGTTCGAATTTCAATTCAAACTTGTATATATGAATTGGTTAGTAAACCAGTTAAACTCAACATGAAAAAAATTTCAAATTTTTTCACACGTAATATATAGGTGAGATACCCGTTATAGATCATGCTGCCCAAGCACCTTAGTGTCCCATGTAATTATAATGTGTGTGTCTCTTTCTACATGTCATCTAACGTAAAACGTGCCATAATTTTGGTCTACTTCGTGCCCTTATTTCTAGGGTCATGCTGGTGAATTTATTATTACTTAGCAGCAGTACTAGTTACATTATCCTCTAATCTCTGGAGTAACTTGTAGTAACAAACAAAAAAAAGGTGAGGTGTTAGGCAGGTTCGCATGATTGGTTTGGGTAGGAGTGGCAAGTGCACTTCAGCACTTGTAGTAAGTATTGAGGGTAGCTCGAGACGGCAATGGAATTCCTTTTTCCGGCCACTGTCGGTTTGTCCACTCACCGCCGAAATCCAGCTGAACCGATGTGATGTCGCAGGCTACTACTTTAGACTGCATATCGTCGTATTCGTTGGCACGTTGCCAGCTAGTGCATGCATTTCAGGAATGGGTCTAATCATACGAGTATTTGCAGGTGTGTCTTGGTGAGGACAGGTTTTAGCTAGGCCATAAGATGGGCATAATCAAAAGCAAATGCAGCATCTTTCTTACATTCAGAAAGGATGTGTTAACGGTGGGAGGGTTGACAACTAGCCCCACGGTAGAGAGCATTCGGTGAGCAGTAACTTCGGTCACACAGGCAGCAAAGCCACGGACGGAAGCATGCAGATTCCTCGAGCAAATGAGGATGTCTCTGCTTGGGTGCACCGCATGTAAGCAATCAGACACGACAGCGCCAAGAGACATGCAGGTGACGCCTCCCCGGCCGCTGTCCCCGCGTCGTCGTCTCGTCTCGCTCCTCTCTCTCTCTCTGCAGATGCAGATGCAGCTGCAGCTGCAGGTGCAGGGCAAAAACGGCCGGGGGAAACCGAACAATTGGCCAATCAGACGCGTCCCTCACTGTTCAGCCCTTTGTTTCTTTGGTTGTTCCGTCCGAGACGTGGAGGAGGTGGAGAACAGAGCAGCAGGGGAATTTTCAGTGCGCCACTCACCGTGCCTGCTCGATCATTTGCCTGCTTCAGATGCAGATTCCCTTGCTGCGTCCTCACGACGTACGTCAGTCAGTCAGTCGAGATAGATTTCTAAATAAATCTGCCAGCTTGCGTACGCCGTGGATCCTCTGCGCATCTAGTTCGTAAATTCTGCAGAAGAAGAAATTAAAGCCGCCTTCTTGTGCATATGCTTCTCCCCGTGAATGCATGCAACGGAAACCACAAGCCTCGAGTTTCAGGTGCTGCATGGCGCTGGTAGATGTCCTAATTCAGAGACGTCGCGGCACAGAATCTCATTTCCTTATCCACCGTCTGGACCAGAAGAACAAACGTTCCGATGGATCGAGAAGGGCGCCCGGGGCCGCGTGCATGCGGTGTGTGCTTCGGCATCAATCAACCCACCACTGCAACACAAGCACGCACGCAGCACCGACCAGACTAACGAGGAATATTAATTAACCTTTTTAAAGCGAAAGAGAATGGAGCTCTCTCAAGCCTCCACGCCACTTCTT
This sequence comes from Guadua angustifolia, assembly GCA_036346375.1. NCBI lineage: Eukaryota > Viridiplantae > Streptophyta > Magnoliopsida > Poales > Poaceae > Guadua > Guadua angustifolia. The sequence continues at coordinate 1,206,585 of CM070521.1, read as the reverse complement.
CGAGGTTCCGCAAATTCTCGCCCGGGTCTGTACCAAGCTCTTTCGCAAGCATGTCCTCGTGTTTCTAGTAAACTGCGACAAGACCAGGCTAGGCCTGGTTTTGCAAAAAGACATATGGCTCTGCAGATTCGCACACAGGTCTAAACTAAGCGTTTTTTAAAAAAAAGAAAGAAAAAACAGGTTTTAGAAAATTGTGCTGATGTTATTCTTACCATCTGAATAATCCATCAAAATTTTCGCTAAGCGTACTGATCTACCTAATATATCTATAAACATCTAATATACTTTTATCCTCCGTACGTGGCTGGGCACACGCCCGGTGCCGGCGAGGCAGCCATTATTACAAGAAATTAGCTAAGGAAAGCAGCAAGGCATGCACCCCCGCGCGCAGCTAAGGTCAATGCAAGCCAAACCGTGGGGCACACGTGTTCCCCCTCTTCCTTGTACGAGCACATGTGATTTGGACGCTCTTGCCTTTTGCTCCCTGCTAGATCTTCCATGCATCATTCCTCCTGTTATCACTCGCTGTGGGGGAGGCATCTTGATCTACCCTCGGCGAGATATATATATTGACGTCAGGGGAAAGAAAATAATAATGCTTATCTCATTCTCGTCTAGCCTGTGGCAGGCGATCGAGTTGCTACGCATGCGTGTATATAGTTTTTGTTATCCAGTGCATGTAGACGCCAGATGTCTCCTTTTTTCTTGTCAACAAAGAGACCTTTTTTTCGCAAGAAAAGGTTGAATAAATCTTAAAGCAAGCGGTTAAATAGTCACCATCCACTCTTTATTTATGCTTTAATATTTATGTAGTTAAAAAACAAAAATCGCCTCTCTTTGTATTATCACAAGGGCTACTAAGACTCGTCATGAACCATGGAAGGCCCTTCTTCTTTGCTTTATATCCTCCTCGGTATTGTCTCTTAGGGCACTTCTTTGAAATATATATCCTCCTGTTCCGTTCTTTCCAGAGGCTCCACATGATGTGGATTACTCATTGTTGTGCCATTGAAGTCACTCCTATTACTGTAGGGAACCATTTTAGCCGGCTGCTGCCACCATATATATATTCTTTTTTTTGAAATCGGCCGCGGCCGAGGTTTAATTAGAAGATGAGAAAAAAGTCAGAGTACAAAATGAGGAATACAAGGTGCGAAGGTCGTACCCTAAAACAGACAAAGGAAAGGACAACAAAGAGAAAAAGGAAGACCCAAGGAAAAGGCCACCATATATATATTCAGCTATGTTTTGGAACGTACTCTGTGGGATCGGGCGTCCCCGGCCATTTTCCTAAGAAAGAGCCCTCATGTATAGCAAATTAAAGTTGGTAAATAATCGATCATGCACGCCTCTTGTAGGATCGAAATATACTGATCTAGCAATCAGAGGGGGGTGAATGATTGCGCGGAAGCTAAAATCAAATTTTTGCCTTTTGAAACACCCCAAACAAACTCAGATCGCTTGAATTGTATTCAACAAGAACCTTATTGCACCGGACCAATTTTTCACGTGTATGACGGACAAAACTTGATTCGGATGAGAGTTGCTGCGTGTATGACGGACAAAACTTCTCATGTAGCAAAGGAGTTGCATGTGTATGACGGACTAAACTTCGCATGTGTATGCCGGACCAAACTTCGCTTCAGACAAGAATTGCATGTGTATGACGGACAAAATTTCTACTGTAGCAAAGGAATTGCATGTGTATGACGGACAAAATTTCGCCTTTGATATGTGTATGACGGACAAAACGAAAACAGCCTAACACACGTTCACTAAAATGATAATTTCCGAAGATCCAACCGTTGGATTGATGCGAACTTTTAACTGTAGAAACTAGACTTGATTTCCGAAGCTAACCCAAAAAGAATCAACTCAATCGGACCTACGAATCTAGAGTTATGTCCCTCGCAAGACAGCTGAAACAATTTCCGATCTAATAACGACGGACCAAATCAGACCAGTGACGGACAAAACTTAAAAACAAGATTATCGGAGATTCAACCGTTAGATTGACATGAAATTTTAACTGTAGAAACTAGATTCAATGATGAATCTAACCCAACAAAAATCAACTCGATCGGATCTACGAATCAAAAGATATTACCTTCGCAATTCGACCGATGCAACAAGTGACGAGAATTGAGAATCAAAGCAGCAACAGACCAAACTCTGTGATGTGTTCCTTTGTGCAACGGACCAATCTCAGAGAAAACACCAATTGCCACGCATCAAAAAGAATCGTGAGGAGCAATCACGAATAATTTCCTAGCTACCAAACGCAAGCAGAACAAAACTTTGGCCACAAGGCACAAAGACGCAAGATCCTCTGGCGAAAGATGAATTTCTTTATTTGATCTGTTACTGATGCTCCAACACAAAGAGTACAAACCCTAGACGCTCAAAACGCTCAACCATAAACAGGGGACACCTCCACCTATTTATACAGAGCAAGAATAAAGAGATTGAATACAACTCCACTTCCAACATAGAAAGAGTTCATATTCATCTCAATCTGGCCCAACATGACAAAAACAACTCTTGCACGCATGCAAGAACAGAAAGATTGAATACAACTCCACTTCCAACATGGAAAGAGTTCGTATCTATCTCAATTTGGCCCAACATGGCCAAAACCAAAACCTTGCACGCATGATCAGCCCCCTGCGCCGCACATCCGTGACTAACCAACCTTCACATGCATGTTCTCTAGCCCAAACGTCCCGCATGACATCCTTGACCACCAAGACCTTGATTCCTCCCCGAACCTAGTCTCGAACCTCGGTTCCTCCATGAACCTAGTTCCGGTCCCGTCATCGACCACGTTCGCCCTCGAGCAACACCTGCACATGAAGTAACAAACAACGCATCCGAGCACAAGTCCACGACTTGACTCAAGATTAATCCATGCAACCACTCACACGAGTGCATTGCATTAAGCAAAACCATTATGCTATCTCCAGCATAATAAACATATCAACATAGCACATGCACAAGCACCACACATGCCATAACCAAAACCACTTTGCAATGCCAATTTCACCATTCAGCCAATTTTTCATCACATGATTTCACAATCTCTATTTAAATTTCAAATTCTTGAAAGTGTGATGTTTAGAGGATTTGCACTAGTTCTTGCCTGCATCGATCAGTACTACGCACGTACAGTACGTACTCTAGCGATAATTTCAAATTCCTACGTTCCATGCGGAACATTTAGATGTACAACCGGTACTCTATTTGGATGGGAGAGCAACCTAATCTATCATGCTCATTAATTGAGGTCAACAGTGGTTAACTACATAACCATGTATACTACCATGGACGAAACTGAAGAAATATTTAAAGAAACTGAAAAAGACATGCACCATGTGCAAATTGCAATTCCATTCTTTTTAATTGTTGTTTTGGACATTGTAATGTCTCCGATACTTACTCACCTTTCACCGTTACTTTTTCTAATTATATGCTAGAAAAATTATTAAAAATTTAATGATACGAAAGCATTTTTGATTTAATTACGTATTGAAATTAATGTCATTTTTCACATGATAAATCTAAATGATTTTGTGCATATTACAGGTCATAGTTTTAAAATATTAATTGGCTCCACGCTTTCTAAAACAACATCTAGAAAGAAACAAGGGAGTAATTAATTAGTAGAGTAGAACTGCATATGTATGATTAACCAAGAAGTGATGAGGGTAAGATGAATTAAAGGCAGTGGTAAATTATAAAGACGACGAATCTTTTGTCCTCTCTGCTGTTGAACCATCCAAATTAAATGAAATTTTAGTGCTCCATGAAACAAACCACTAGCTAGTATAGTATAATATATGTGCGCCATGCTACCATCTATATATTTCGCCAAGAAAAAACACATGTGAAGTATGGTACACGTACGTACCATGGCCGCAACAAGTTATTTCCTCAAGGACATGCATTCCATTGCACCCTAACTTAAGCATGTAAAGCTAGTCCACCTTGTGCTATAAGTAGAGTTAGTACCTCCCACTCGCAGCAATCACATTAGTGTGCAACCAAGCAAGAAAGCAATCCTGTCTCCTTCCTTGCGCGTAGTGTGGCCAAGACCAAAGCGCGAGAGCGAGCGCGAGCGCGCGCGCACACTGACCTGCGAAAGCTCTCACCAAGTAGACATATATCGCTCGCTCGCTCGCATAGTCATCCAGTTCCGACCTGCGGCTGATAAAGATGGACGGCGGCCACAGCCCGGACCGGCACTCTGCGGCGGTGGCGGGGGAGCCGGTGCGGTCGCGGTGGACGCCCAAGCCGGAGCAGATACTCATCCTCGAGTCCATCTTCAACAGCGGCATGGTCAACCCGCCCAAGGACGAGACCGTCCGCATCCGCAAGCTCCTCGAGCGCTTCGGCGCCGTAGGCGACGCCAACGTCTTCTACTGGTTCCAGAACCGACGATCCCGCTCGCGTCGGCGCCAGCGGCAGCTGCAGGCACAGGCGCAGGCGACCGCCGCCTCTTCCGGCTCGCCCCCCACGAGCGGTGCCGGTCACGAGCCTGGCCATGCCGTCTCGGCCTCGTCTCTGGGGCTGTTCGCGCACGGCGCGATGCCCCGTCCTCGTCGTGGCCGTCCTCGCCGCCGTCCGCGGGGCTGATGGGGGACGTGGACTGCGGGAGCGGCGACGACCTCTTCGCCATCTCGAGGCAGATGGGGTACATGGACGGCGGCGGCTCCGGCTCGTCGTCATCGGCGGCCGCCGTGCAGCAGGAGCAGCAGCTCCGCTACTCTTGCCAACCTGGTGAGTCTTGCCATGCGTGCATGTCCCGCAGCACTCCATCGATGCAAAGTTTTGCCTTTTCGCATTTCTCTAACCATGAAAAATTCGTGCATTCATCATATATATGCGCATACATTAATTTTAGGAGCTGTTCTTGTGGTTTTAGAGCATACTCCTATGTATGCATGCATAAATAAGCTAACTCGCGGAATTCCGGATCGAATTGTTCGATTCCACTTAAAAAATTATTGGGTTTGCCTTGATGGTGTTAATTCTTGTTCTTTAATTAATTATAGGTCCAGAAATATATTGGTATACTCCATATTATATTCTTTAGTTCATCAGCGCTTTTTCGATCCAGCGCAAACACATAAGATCATATTGCATACTTTGATCCTTTGTTCCGGAGAACTCATCTTCATCTTTGTTTTCGTCTTGATTTCGGTCTTCTGGACTGATTGTCCAAACTTTTTACTTGTTCGTTTGGTTCAATTGGGAACAATAGCTAGTAGTTCATCATTTATTACAACGCAAAAAATAAGAGAAAGGGACCGGTGGAACATAAATTCATCTGATGTATGTAATAGCTCCTCGATCCAAATTCTTCCGTTGGATCAAATCAAGGATCGGATCCAAATTCAACAAGATCAAATCATAGGATCGGATGTAATGATTTAATCTCAACAATGATCCAATGATTCTAGATTTGGGTGATTTCAACCAAAAACATCGGTTGATGTTTATCAAACTATATTTATATACATTATAAAATACTAGTAGTTGATGCATGCAATATAGTACACATGCATGCATGCGTAGGCAGAAGAAGGGAACAAAATAAGTACGAATGCAGGATGTTATGGCAGAAAATTAATTTCTAACTACCGAAATGTAATTTAAGTACACACATGGTCGAACTGCCGATAGATCGAGCCCAGATGCATGTTCGATCTCGAAAAGAGTACCAATTTGGATGGTCAATTGACACTGCTATTAATTAATTGGTTTTGCTGCAGCGACCATCACGGTGTTCATCAATGGAGTCGCGACGGAGGTGCCGAGAGGCCCGATCGACCTGCGATCCATGTTCGGGCAGGACGTGATGCTCGTCCACTCCACCGGTGGCCTCCTCCCCGTTAACGAGTACGGCATCCTCATGCAGAGCCTGCAGATGGGCGAGAGCTACTTCTTGGTCAGTAGTGTGCATGCATATATACACACACATCACACATGCATATATCGATATCACATTATTTCGTCTTTCAAAAGAAGAAGAAGGAGGAGAAGAAGAAGAAGAAGAGATTAATTAATGTAATTAATTATATACATCTTGATACATGCATGAATCCACGATCAGAGTAATTAATTCCTACATATCTTACAACATGCATGCATTTGTCGTCTTAATTCTTTCCTAATCGACAGATCACGAGGTCGACTTGAGCCGGCTGTCGATTGAGCGGTAGTACCTTCGCTCGCGTTGAAGATGCGTGCATGCAGGTGTCAGTTAATCGTCAAGCGAACGGGAGCTACGGCATATAATGCTTGCAGCAGCTGGTCTCTGGCATTGATACATGCATGATGGAGAAGCTAGCAATGAAGCATGCATGAATGGTATATATATACAATATATATAGAGCGCGCAACAATACAGAGATTGCACCATCCATCCACACATATCCACCTATATATATAATCAATCAATTAAGCCATACCATTGCGAACAGCATTGCAACCGATTTACGATGATGGTGTGTACGTACGTTCCCTGTGGCCATCGGCCGGGTTATTCTTTTCCCTAGCTAGCTTAGTTAATTATATACTCCACTCCATTTATAGATATGTGCCTGTATTGTTTTGTAATGTACGCCGTCAGGCAAACGTACGCTTGCATGGAATGTAGTATGTCTTCTTATATATGCGTCGTAAATTATATGATTTTTTTAAAATTTCTAGATTGTCGAGCTCTCTCTCTCTCTTGCTCCTTGTGATTTCATCTATACGATTTAGTACTACAATGATTCGTTTTACATCCATATACACGCACACTGCCATATACGTACGTATATCGCTCGCAAAGATATTATAATGTGCTAGTCGTACGAACTGAAGAAGAAGAAGAAGAAGAATTGCTACTCGCCGAACCGATGGATTTCACACGGGTGGACGTGTCAAAAAGCAGCAGCCGCAAGTGGCGAGCTCACCGCCCGTGCCGACCAAAAGGAGAACAACGCGTGTCGTACGTTCCTCATCGCCTTCTTTGACGCGCGGTTCGGAGCTTTGGATTTGACATCTGCTGATCGATTGGATTAGTCAATTCGCGAAAAGAAATTAACAGCCCTAGCTACGTACCTGGTTTGGTTCAGTAAAACTAATTATCCCCGTTCGATTCAGAAACATAAGCCCTATCGATTGAATCATCATTGTTTGAAAATATAAGATTTGTATGTAGATTTAATTTAGCTTTTCTTATTATACCTCTATTTATTATCTTAACCATATGCATTTATTTATTATCATCCATATAAAATATTATCGCTATCTTATAAGATAATTAAGTATGATATCCAAGCTATTTTCTTTTATACATTTAATTCTTAGTTTTACCATAGCCTTAATCATCGTACGGAATCAAAATAAGTCTTATATTTGCCAAGCGAGGAAGGAGTACTGCTGATGGACTGACGCGCGTACATATGCTTTTCCGGTTGCCTGCCCAAGTCTAGCATTAGTATATGACACATTCATACTAAGACGCTACATACGTACATACGCTTTCCTGTTTGAAACTTTTGACAGTCATAGTAAGACACTACATACGTACATACGCTTTCCGGTTTGAAACTTTGAAGGCGTTAGAGTGGGCATGCTCTGCCTCTGCTTCCCTAGTTCTGCTCTCTGCCTAACATCGGTCTGATTAGATCAAAAGCAGGATGATCCCGTGCTGCCACGCTGGTGACAGTGCAATTTGCGAACGCCTGGATCAACCCATCAAATATGAGTACATATATGGTCGCATTAAAGGATCAACCCCACGATTACTCAAACCATTACATGGAGAGTGCTTTCCTTCGGTTAAAAACACCGTCTTTCAACAAGGAAGACATACTGCTAAAAACAATGCAGGACCTAGCATTTTCTCTGTGGTGATGTGCTGGTCTAAGCCCAAGGCCAAACGATCCATTTTTCAATGGCAGAGCTAGCAATGGAATGGAGCTGAAAAACAAAGGTGGTGGAGCATGATCTAGCATGCATACAAGGCGCACGCAATTCGCTGCACCGAGTCACTTGTCACATCTGCAAAGAGCCTAATGAATCATAATGGGAACTTTACGACTTCAGTCTTCAGATGTTGATATAAAGACAGCACAATAGAACACAAGATAGGGGCACCTCAACTAATCACAATACAAGTCTTAAAGGTAAGGAAGCACCAGTTCTGATCTACCACACCAAATGAAAGCTTATATTACTACTCAGTGGTCATCACTCATCAATGGGTGAGAGAGAGGCGCCAAAAACACAGGTGGCAAGAGAGAAGAACCCAAAACAGCAAGCAGTAGACATCAAGTACAGAAGAAACGTTACCCATTTCAACCATGAACCTCTTGTCAGGGATCTTATTTCTGAAGCTTGTCGAGTAAGCAGGCCATGTCATAGCCATTAACCACAACGCTGAGGGATCAGCAGAACACTAGTATGCTTTAAGCAAAGCTATTAACAATTATTCTTTTACAACCAAACACATCCTGACAACTTGATCATGAAGCCAGTGCACTGGTGCATGCTCTACAAGCAAGTAACAGAAAATATGAAGAATACTCTTCCAATAGTACAGTTGCGCTGCCTCCGATATGAGCAGCACCTACATAGCCAATCATTGTTCAGACTATAGCGTTTTCTTAATGTAACATCTTTGACAAATATCACACAAGTTCCACATCATGTTGTCTCCTGGAAAGACTGCGAGCGTGATAGAGCCGCTGGGTTCGCTTGCAAGACTCTAGCAGCACCAGATATCTGCTCTCTCCCATCAGATTTCGACTGAAATGGTCTAAACATGCCACGGTCACCAGGTTCAATCCCAAGGGTGGTCCAGATTGAACTCTTTGCGGCTTCATCAGGATCATCAATCCGAAGTGTTTTGGGAATCCACAAGCACTTTTCTGCCTTTTCATCACCTTGCTGCTTGGCATCCCTCGAGTGCTTTCCAAGGACAGGAGAACCACTATCTGAACATGTACTACTGATTGTGGGAGATGATGCTGACACGCTACAACTAGGTCCAAGCCATGGTGCGCTCCACGCTCCATTAGGCCAGGGACTGGGAGAAATGAATGGCCAAACAGAATGTGGCATTACTGTGAAAGGAATAGGTGGACCACAAAATCCTGGTACTGGCAACAATGGCGGCACATTCCATTGAACGTTACCTGCCTTGCCATTTTCTGAAGAATTTGCTGGTTCAGCTGGGGCTGGGCATACTGGTGCTGCCATGGGAGGAATACCATTCCACACTGGACTCCATGGGTAGACAAAAGGAGGACCTGGGAAGCATGGTATGGGAGTGACTCCATTGCAATGCCCAGTAATTCCATTTTGATGTCCACTGACTGTTCCTTTGACAGACTCATTCCGTAGATTATCTGAAGTTGTTGCTGAAGGTGGGCAGGTCTGGTTTTCTCCATTTCTGGGTTGTGCTGTTGAGGCAGGGTTGGCATTCTTACTCTTCTCTCCAACTTTCAGCACAGAAGTCATGGAGTTACAGAGAGGAGAATCAGGCCCAAATTTAACTGCTGCTTGATTTCCTTTTATAGAGAATGGAAAGAGGGAGGCATCGCCACCAGGAGCAGCTAGACTGCTGCCTGGAATCAATATATTGCTGCAGTTTGCACTGGAGCTCTTACTCTTGCGCCTACCAGCACCAACAGGGATGTTCCTCATGCTTCCACCTGCCGTCCAATACCTCTGACAACTCTTGCAAAAATGCCTTGGTTGGTTAATGTTGTAGTTGTTGTAGTAACAGAACTTCGTATCCATGCTGTTGCAACGGGACATGGCAGAATCTTGTCTGGCTTCTTCAGGACCTTCTCTCCACTCGATCCATCACCCTCGGTCCTAGCTGCCTTCAATCTGGACTCTGATCCAGTCATCTCATCATTGTTAGACGTCTGATTGTCACACTCACTGGAACTATTAAGGCTAGAACTATTCATTTGGCCAAGGTCTAACTCCTGATCTGCACATGGCTGTTCCCCAGTGATGCTCATGTCTCCTGTATCTTCACATGAATCCTGACAATTACATAAAGACTAAGTAAAACAGATACGCATCAGAAAAGAAGTCAGCTTTGTCAAAAAATTAGATCAAATAATTAAATATAGAGATCTAAGCACCACAAGCAATTTACATTGCTTACGTCCAAGCCATTCATAAAAATAGTATGTGTTTAAACAGCACATAATTACGTTACCATCTTCACTACAATCAGTGTTTAATTGTTTATCTTCAATCCCTTCCTTACATGTGTGCATAATTTCCTAGCAACTAGGCATGGCTTCTTTTGTGTATCATCTTATTTGGTAAGAGATGACCAGCGTAAAGGAGCTTGCTAAAATTCAAATTTTGTCAAAGAACTTGTTAGTTTGCTTCAAAGGTGAACATGGGTATATTGGTGGCATAAAATGTTCCATGAAGATTAGGGTGATGATGACGATGTTGATATTATTTTTGTTGCAGTTAACTTATCTTTTTTATATGGCATCATTAACAGTTTTTTCACCTGGGCTACAGTACATTAGTAATGTTTCGTACTACGGAGTGTTACAGCTTGTGGTTCTGAGGCATAATTTGCCACAGTGAACTTAAGTTTTTGAAACAAGCATTGGGAACTTTAATAACAGCATTGTGCGTGGAAGTTCCAGATTTAATTTTGTTTCAATATTTTAGGAAATTCGAGCTTCAGTCAGTACATTGGGGGCAACTGAGTCCGACACCTTATAAATGATACTATGATTCCTGCTGTGGAGCTATCAAAGATTCAACAACAATTAAGCTCTATAGGATAAAAAATTCTGACTTTGAAATCGTGCTTCTATGCAGAAGTAGATGCACAAATCAGGTATCATCAAGGTAGGAAAGTTCATCAGGGATTTCCATCTGCCTAATCCATGACTGCTTATCAACACCCTACAAGAAAATCTGTCAAAGTACAGACTGGTAACCGAAGAGGGATGTGCGTGGAAACAGGAAACTTTATGAGGGGTTTTCATTTAGACATCCTACTGCTATTAGTAGTCACAAAATCGAATTATGTAATTGCACCAACTGGCTTAATCCAAAAGTTTGACATGGTGCCTATATAACCTAGTCTAATCAATCATCACTGAAGATCCAAACTAGTAGAGGATTCGACTACAACAAGTACCTAGATAAGATCCACCACATGAACATATCGCAGTAGCAGCTATGGCGAAACAATTAGAACTTATCTTGCAGTACTAATTGGAATATTTAATATAACTCACTGACAAGAACTGATGCAGCAACACACAGATGCCGTTCCTAACAACTTTACCAATTACAACAGTTGCACATAGGGGAGATAAAAACAGTGCGAATCTATTTGGATTTTAAAAACTGCACCTTTTCCTCGAATCAAATCGCAAGAGGAAGAAAGAAAAAAAAATAAAACTTTTCAAGAACTGATGAAAGGGGAAAACAGAGGAGATTTTGAAATAAAAATAAGAGGACTAGGAATTCGTGCGACTTCACCTTCTCCGGCGGCTGTGGAGGCGGGCGGGGTGGCGCCACGTGGGATTCCGGCGGTTGAGGGGCGCGGATCCGGCGAGCTCCATACCATGTGAGCAAGATTCGACAAGTGGAGTTGGCGACGCAGCCAGAACTAGCAAGAAGATTTGCAGCCATTTGGCCTCGCGTTCATGCATACACACCCCTATGCCATTCCTGGAATTGCATAGTGGTCCTTGTTCCTAAACGGGTCGGAATCAAGAGGCTTTGTCATCATCATGGTGTGTGTCCAAGCTTGTTTTAAGTGCTATAAACCCACAAGCTCCTTTTGTTTGCACGCTAATCAGACACGTTAGATTGGACCACATGTACATAAGAAGTGTTGATTTATCGTTTGATTTATAAATACTTAATTCTACATAGTTATATATACGTCTAGAACAAATGTACATCATTGGGAAAAAAGTGTGTAAGCTAAGCAATATTCACATAGAAATTAAGTAGGGGGTCCTCAACTCATGACGATGATATGCGTACAGAAGTTTTTGTCTTTTTTAAGAGAAAACTTAAACTGGTTTCAACATGTAAAATGGTACAGTCCATCAGAGTTTGGACAGTCGTTAGCAAAGACCCAAGTCTTTTCAACTCACAGGGAGAGCTATAAGAATTTCCTGATGGAATAATAGGTTGGGTCAGGTGGATAGGGATGACATTCAGACTCGTGGATTTGGGTATCTATGGGTTCTGCATCCGATCAAGTCAGGTATGGGTTCTAATTTTTACTCGCGGATTTTTCGGGTCAAGTATTTGAGATAGTATTGGGTTCTAATTTTTACCCGCGGGTACCCATCGAATATCCAACGGGTTCAGCTCGGATTTTTTGGTTCGGGTTTCTTGTCAGGTCAGGTTTTACAAAATCCACACCTGATCCGACCTATTGCCACCTCTAGAACTTCAGTACTATACGAACCCGTCGGGTACCCGTTGGGTTTGGGTTAGGATATAGCTTTTTATCCGATAAGGTATTCGAGTTCGAATCGAGTTTTTCAATTGGAATTTTCTGTCGGGTCGGATTTTGTAAAACACATACCTGACCTGACTTGTTGCCATCCCTACGGGTGGACATGAGTACCGGTTGCTAAAAAATTGCAATGTAACGGTGGTGCACGCTGTGGGGGTTTGTGTAGTTATGAGAAAGGGAAGGGGGGCTTTGACAAAGAGATAGATGTCTGTCGCTCGGGTGGGTCCTAGTCAGCGCGCGGGCCGGGGCCCCCGGGGGGACGACGCTCAGCCACGAATCCCCAGCTCGCGGGGCCCACGCCGCCAAATCACCCCGTTTGGGGTCTGCGTGTGCCGTGCCGTGCCGTCTTCTTACACCGGGTGCTCGTACCCGACCCCGAAAGAGCATATCACTGTCGCGTGGGTCCTAGCATTGCTGTGGACCCGCATGTCTGTGATGATACGGTCGGTGCATTGGTGAGGCGCCATGGTTTGGGGAAGAAAAGTAACGGAGACAAGCGAGATTTCTCGGCTTTTATTGGTTACTTATGGAAAGAGGCTCGCTGTTAGTCTCAACGATGCTTCAACAAATTGCCCTTGATCGTTGGATAAAAAGTAAAGCTCTCGTTGAAAAACAGTTTTTTCCCTTCTTTTCAGCTGAAAAGTAGCAGTAATTTTTTATAAGAAACTATTTCACAAATAATTAATTTTGCTTAATAATAAGCTACAAAAATAGATTCAACCTAACTTCCAACTTTTACTAGTTACATATGGTTTCTAGTTTATGCTAAAAACCGTCTAAAAGCTGAGCTATTTAGCAGGTTTAAGTAATCCTATTTATACATGCAGTATATGTTCTGTCAGTAAAAACCCTAATTCACACATTATGTGCGCATTCGACGGCACAAATCCCCAATTTTAGCACAAAGATAATTAACGGGTCAACAATTTCATGGAGACGCTGGCCCTAGCCTTATGTAATCTTAAGATGGTGTTGTACAAAACACCATACCTTACGCGGTTATATTGCATCTACTGTAAATGTCTTCACCACGTCCTCTTCTAAATAGAGTAATGCCTTCGTTAACCAGTATTTACGCATGACATGCATGTTTCTACTTATTCTACGCTTTCAGTAGGTTAAAACCAGCCGATCGAGGTGGCCGTAATAGTTCAGAGCAGCATAATATAACGAACAAAACAATTTCTTGTAAATTGCACTATGAAAATTCTCTAGCCATAATACGCCATATCCCTTTCTCTATGTTACCGTATAAATTGACTCTAAAATAGATTGATATATAATATGTTCTGGGATGTTGAGGCAAACTTGCTCCGTGTTAGGCAAACCATGGACAGATAAGACCCTCTCGTGGATAACGCTATGAACGAAATGCCAAACTGGCTGAAAAGGAGACCTTCGTTTGTCTAGCCCCCTAACAGACATTTTTATATAATATACCCATAGTAGGCCAATTGACCATGGCAACAGTGTCAGACCTACTTCGATGTTGCGTTCCCTATCTCGAAAGGAGCTTGTGCGCTTGGCCCAACTCTTAGCAGCCCTCCTATCGAGCTCCTGATCCTCAGTAGTAGTCTTATTGAGCTCCTTATGCTCGATAGTTACCTGGAAAGCTACCGAGCTCCACGAACATGGTAGGTGACATGTGTCACTTGTTGTGTCTAAATTTATTTGAAAGAAGAACAGATTTATAAAAAAAAATTGTGAGGGACTAAAAAGGCAAATGATTCGCTGAAAAGGCAGCACATTTCCAGCTTGACCCAACACCCGGCCGGCCGACATGCTCACTCTAGCCTCTCAGTATTCGAAGACCTTTCTTGCTCCATGCATAATCTATTTTAGATCTTTTTGGCACAATGTATTGTGTTGCATCTATCCACGCATCCATCCTGGCTTCTCTGCAGCCACAAAATAGAGATATTTTCCTGTGCTGTCATTTCTTGCGCAATATAATAATGGTGGTGTGTAGAGAGAACTTGAGTGTTATACTAAATGATACTAAAATTTTAAGCTTTTAGAACTATAGATCCAATGGATGAAATCAATTTTCCTTCTCTCCTCCCATTCAAATACTATTTTGTCAAGAGGCACTCAGTTGTCTAGATATTAGATGCATATATGCCTCTGTTCACTAATTTGCTCTTTAGTTGTTAGCATATAATGTGTTGCGTTGAGGAATGCTCCAATACATATTATTCTTTTCTGCATGACATTTTTATATCAATTATATACTAGTTTAAAATAAATTTAAAGTATGTAAAAAACAACGTGACAATTTGTAAAAAAAAGTGAAACAAAACAAGTATGTAAAAAACAACGTGACAATTTGTAAAAAAAAAAGTGAAACAAAACAAATTATAAGTAGCACAACATACAAAAACTCTACAAAAAAACTAGCTAATGTTACAGTTCCGGCGATCATAAATAAATGGATTATGTTCACTCCGAGAAAAACTCACAAAGTTAAAATTATAAAGCAAAACATGAATCATAAAAAAATAATTAATAGACAAAAAAATTGAGTGCTTATAATCGGCTGACATTTAGCAAACAGCTATAATAATTAAAAGATCATACAAATTGCATCTTGCAGCTTGCAAGGTAGTAGTACTGATCACATTGATCATGATGGTCCTCTCCAAACTTGTTCAAAATTTTTGAATTTGTGTATATTTTTTTCAAAGGTATACGTTTCATTTGAATTGTTATAGATGGGAATATACCCTAAAACTGTAATTTTTGAAAATATATTCGAATGAGGTTTGAATCGTGCATTTGAAATCATAGTGCATGCTCAGGCACCATGGTGCCCCATTTGGTATATATAGTCCAACTGGTAATGCACATAGGATGTTGTGGCCAAGGTTTTAAAAACTGACGAAAATCGCTCGAAAACCACAGTTTTCGATCTTATCGCTCCGTTTCGAAATCCAAAACCGCTCGGTAAACCGATCTAATTAAAAAAATTAAAAAAATTATGTATTCGAAAACCGTTAAAAAACCGCAGTTTTTCGTGAAAATCCACGGTTTTCATTGAAAATCGCTCAAAAACTGTTTTTAAAGAACATTCAACTGGTCGGGTTAGTTTTTCGTGAAAACGAACGGTTTTCGATTTTTTGAATTTTTTTTGATTTCTTAACCCTTCGGTTTTTGACGGTTTTCGAGCGGTTTTTGTGGTTTTCGTACCGCAAATTTCGAACCGATTTTTTAAATTCGGTTTTTGAAACCTGATTGTGGAAATGATGAAATATAATTAAAATCCCTAGCTGTGATTTATGGGGAGTTGTATGTTTTGAAATCTGTAACCGCAAAGTTCATCTTAGATATATGCTAATCTAGAGTTGCATAATTTCGACGTATGGCATTATTAACTTTTCTGGACCACATTGCCTCTCCTTCTTCCTCCTCCCATGGCTGCCGCCATCGTGACGAGCACGGTGTGTCGTGGTGTACTTCTCCGATGAGAAATGTCATGTGGGCTTGAGACAGGCAGCCCAATGCGTTCACAGTGCATTACAAATGGGCTGGCCCAGTTAACATTTGTCGTCTGTACAGGGTTTCCCCTTTTCTGATAGAAGTATGTACAGAAGTTCATGAACCCTGTAGACAGAGAGAAATCGCCCGCCGTTAAGAAAAACCAATGTTGGAGTCCACCCAGTTGCAAGTTCTGCCCAAAAAAAAAGCTATTTAAACGTCAGTTGCAAGTTCTGCCACCCAGTTGCAAGTTCTGCCCAAAAAAAAAAAAATTATCAAACGTCATACTGAAGTCCGGGAAGGAGGGCTACGGTACTTCCTCACTGGGACCATGATTTGCTAAGAATCAGGTCAGGCAATTGGGAAAAAGCTATTTAAAGCAAATATATAGCATTGGTACAATCCATACAAAAGCCAATGTGACAAAAATAGCCGTAGTTACATATATCAGACACAGCTACAGACTTGCAGTAAAATCACATCGATCTGGGTTCTCAAAATACTGCCTCTGAATCTCCTCTACACGCATTATATATATATTCAGGTGCCCCTGTCGAGCAAGCACCTTACTGCCAATTCCATCACTTATTTGGTGAGCCATGATGGCCGGCAACGAAGGTAGCCCAACGGATAATAATTACAATGGTGCACAAGCCATGATGATTGGCACTGCACAGATTCTTCGGCTGTGACCATGTTCGTGACAAGAACTGCCCCCATTTCGATCACTTGTCCTCCCTAGCTGCTGCGAGGAAGATGAGACCCTGCCTGCCCGCTTCTTGATCAGTTCCAGCCTGATCCATTTAGGTCAATCTTGTCGCGGCTGCGAGGCCTGATGTTTCCGTCGTTGATGTTCAGGTCCAGCTCTGCTGTTGTTCGGAGCGTCATATTGCTGAAGACATCGTCCCTTCTGATCTCGCGCCGCTCATCCGAAGAATTTCCCCTGCTCGGCTTGTCAGGAAACAAGAAGTACTCCTCGCAGCTTGTGCTTGCTGGGCCTCTATCTCTACCCGATCTTTCCGTCTCAAATGGCGTGCCACTCTGACGAGCTGGCGCAGCAGAGAGGCAGATGGAGAGGATGTCATGATCTCCTCTCTGCGAGCCCTCGCACGCGGTTAAGCAGCTGTCAACCGATCCATCGCAGCGCTGCTGATAGATGATACTAGGCTCGTTCTGGAGGCGTCTCGCTGAGGCTTTCGAGAGGAGCTCTGACGGCTGCGCCTTTGCAGCTTCTGGACCGACGGTGGTGCCAGCGACGTTCTGCTTTTCGAGCGCGTCCTGCGCCTTCTCCAGCACTGACTGCAGGTACTTGCCTTGCGCTTCAATCCGGAGTTGCAGGTGCCTTTGCACCTGTCCAGGATCCATCGTCAGACATAAAGATCATCACATATGTAGGATAAAGGCTGGTGATCCATCGAGAAGAAAGGGAAAAGTTAAACCATGCTAAAGGACTGCGTGTAAGTGAGATATTACGAAGCAAATTCATTATGAATGGCACAAATAAATGAGGGCAAATCATCAATTTTTCCCTCGACGGAAGGGGTATACCAGGGCCACGGCGGCATCGCCAGGATGGGACCTGGTGTGGATAGTAACCAAACGTGCTTAAGTTGATATTAGTGCTTCTGATACTCATTGTTCTGTTATAGGTCTTTTCATGTTTATCCGAAACCCAATTTAGACCAAACATTTGGTCAAGACTCAGGACCTTTCCCTGCACCCACAATGGCTAATATGTTGTTAATAAAGTAGATTTAGATTATGCTGTTTGGTACCTCTAGTTGCTCATGCAGTCGTCTCTGCACCTCAATCTGCATTTGGAGGGCTTCGTTTATGTGCATAGACCTAGTAAAAGAGCCAAACTATATCACCTTTTGCAAAATATGAGTGGAATGCATAGCTAGCAAATCATATTTGCTTCTTACTTGCTTGTCTGGGTCTCTTGGTTCAAGTGACCAGCTGGTGATCCATTACCTACACATGGTTTATCTATCGCTGTCGTGCAGCCTAAAACTGAAAAATGAAAGCAAGGTTAATATCTCACTTTTTGGACGGTTAGTAATTAGGTTACCACGAAACCATATGCTCACCACTTTTTGCATGAACAGCATTAGCTTGAGCTTGGAGATTCTTGCTAAGCCTGTATTTCTATGATAAAGCAATCGACTCAGTTTCTGGCTGCAAGACATGTATCATTCTAGATATCAATAGTGAACTCCGTATGTACCTGAAGATGACTCTTAAGATGGTACAGAGTTAATCCCGGGATCCCCATGAGCCTCATGATTGTTTTTGGCGTAGCCTCTGCGATAGTTTTAAATAATGTAACCATTAGAAGGTAATTTACCATTGCATTTCTGCTATACATGGCAGACAAATTTTTCGATGGCATACTAAATATTTCGATGGCATACTTACTGTCAGGCCCTCCTAGCTGGTTTACTGCCCCGACAAAACGCTCGTGCAGCTCATTTGTCCATTTTAGCCGAGGTCTAGCATCAGTTGAGAGGACGAGCCCTGAATCTCCTCCTCCTCCTTGCAGGAGAAAGTGCTTCTGTGAAGGTGAGCTAGACCTTGAAGACAGGTGTTGGCTATGGTTCTGGAGCTGTTGCTGTTGCTGATGATACATCTGCCATCGAAGATCTCATGTCATGGTAGTATATATCATAGTAGGTGAATAAAATGTTTCTCTTACTTCGTTCAAGAGAAACCAAACAGTAAATGGATGCATATCTCACCTGTTTAGCCCCTGTTATGTACTGAAATGTCTGCTTGTAGGCTGCACATTCCTGACCGACAAGATCTTTTGCAGCTTTATCAGTACCTCTATTTCTAGTAACCAAAGACTTGGATTATGGTCGTTCGGGAGTGAGACAACCTTGGCTTCTCAAACTAAATTACCTACCTCTCACGCTTGTCGAGATCTTCCGCAGAGTCTCGTCTTATAAGGCAGAGGGAGAATGTGGAATCATTGGAACAAACACTCAAGACTGATCCAATCTTCGCAGCAACTGAAAAGAGATATTATCCTTTATTCCCTCTGCGTACTCGTGGACCCTATCCTCGCCGATCATTTTCTTTGTCACTCCCCTTCTGATTATACACCTGTACCAACTTTTGGTTGAAATTACTTGGCACATGAGAAGGGCGAAAGCGAAGCACAATCTTTCCTTTTCTTTTCTTTTGAGAGACTAGGGAAGCACCTTATTCTCATGACAGCTTTTGGGCTGGGGTCTGCAATCTACTGTCTTAGAACTTGCCGGCCTCTTCTCTTGTTAGATTCCTGAATGATATCTTAATTAGTTGTTGAGAACCAATTCCGGTCTCCCCACTGCATTTCTGGGCCTCTCCTCCGTGTGCTGAAATGAAAGGGCAACATCTGTGGTCAATCTGTAGTGGTTACGATTCCCTGTGATCTTCTATAATCACACGAATTTGTTTCTTGCTGCACAGGCGCAGTGTATATATATTCGGAAGCGTGCCCGCCTCAAAATAAAAATAAGAGTAAATTGCATCACGGGTCACTGAACTTGGCCAACTAGCTAGGTCCCCGAGCTCCCAAAATGCATATCCGTGTCGCTAAATTAGTTTAAGTGTGTCACTCTAGATCATTAATACATGGTCAAACTACAACCAATGAAATATCACGTTGACTTGTGCCACCATGGCACAGGATGCATATGAATTAAGACAGACATAGCCATTGTAATTTGATCTAATCCGCTAGTTTTTTTTAGCCTCTCACAATTCTCTCCCTAATTTGAAACCCCTATGAGCTGTGGCGAATGAGGCGATCGCAAGGGCGGTGGCACGTGTTGTTGTCTAGATCCTGCGACAGTGACTGGTACTAGTAGCAAGTAATTGAGACCGAGCAAAATCAACGATAGTGATAAAGGGCTCGAGCGAGGATGGTAGGCAGTGAGGTGTAGGGGGAGGGTGATTGGATTTGTGCTTTTTTGCCACTAAATGTGTACTTTTTTTGTGTTGATGTGTGCCTCATGCCACGGTGGCACAAGTTAGCACTACAAGATATGCATCTTTTCTAATAGGTAGAAATAAATGGCCGACGGTTCTAAAAAAATCTCGGTGATTTCTTAAATGACCGATGAATTTTCCATTTTACCAATAATTCTACAAACATATGCCAATCACTTTCAAATTTACTGACGATTCTTACCGATAATTCTACCAAGATACGCCGACCACTTTCATCTCTATTGATGGTGTAGAAACTCTCGCCTATTGTATTTACCGACGATAGTTTCTAAGAACAGTCAGCAATACATCTATTTAGCGACTAACAAATCTGACGGTAATTACTGATGGAGAGTTGTCAACCAATAGAATTTCCGATTGTTTAATAAAACTGCCGACAGTTTTTCACTCTAGGGAAAATGCATATGGTGAAGTGAGAATGCTATATATGTCATCGCTCACACCCGAATTGGCATGCTAATGACCTGACCTGGATATGGAGTTTGGGAGTTAAGTGACCTACTTGAACAAACTAAACAAGTTCGGTGGCACGCAACACAGTTTACTCAAAATAAAAATATTCAGAAACATGAGGCACACTTGGGAAAGGAATATCGGTTAAGAGGGCAGATCTTTAAAATTTATTTCTTTTGACTGCAAGCATCCGGAAGAATAATTGGGCAAAGTTTTGTATAGAGCTAAAGTGAAGGTGCTCATTCCATAACTCTTTGATGCCTTCTTGGGACTGCACAAAGGCAAAGAATGGAGTAATGGAATAAGCATAGAATACCCTTTTGTCTCCTTTGGTAAGGTTGGCACCTGTTCAGAGCTACCAGGCCAAAGAAAACTTGGTAGGGTAAGGTAATCAAATAGGCTAGCTGTATCCGTGTGAGCTTTGAAGCCAATGCTGTAACTTCACTATTGTTCCACATGTGGCGTAGAAAGCTAGCTTAAAATGAAGGTAGATATTGTGTGTGTGTGTCGTATGTTGCTTTCGCTTTATGCCTGCACTTGTATGTAGAACTGACGCCCCTTGTACTCCCATCGTTTGTCCTTCTCCATGCAGATGTTTATGTGAGCAACTGCATGTCTTTGTCCTTCACATGGCCATGTCCTACAGTGCTATGCACTTATGATGCATACGATCACATGATTGCATCAGCATTTTTAATCCTTGTAAAGACACCCAGGCATGCGACGAAGACAAAGCGTAGCTGCAGCATCTTTAGACTCGATGTTTCTTGTAACCTAGTGGATAGAGTTCTCTCTATAATCTGCCTTATGGTCTCAGTTTTATGTGATAATCCAGTTAGACCATGCATGCTATTGCCTCTCCTAAGGGTTTTGGGATTTTTTATAGGACCTGGTGTGATAACCCAACGTGTCATCGCTGTCGTTTTGTCACCAACAGTTAGTGTGGTTGCAGGTGAAGAGCGTAACATGTGTCACAAGAATGATGAATCACATCAAATAAATCAATTGCAGCCAGATGCTGTATGGCTTCCTGAAAAAGCTTGACGAGCTTGCAGATACAAAAAGAAGAGGTGTGGCAGAAGGCAGTATTTTCGCTGTTCTTTCAAAAGCCTGCACTTTGTTTGGATTATGCTCGTCGCTGTTACGTGGATTGACTAAATCGATCTGCTCTAAGTTGGTAAGGGAATATAGAATCGCTGTCACTGACAAGGTACTGGTTATCACTTATACTACTAAGATAAGCAAAGGGGGCCTTTGTGACATGGTGCAGGCACATATACCTGTATTTCCCTGACGAAGTGAGGCGCGCGTACGTGTGTGTGTGCATATGTTCTGTTCCAACCAGCTGCCTGATTCCCTGAGCATTGGTTGTGAGTTGTCAACAAAGATGACCTATCGATGATCATAAGAAGAAACTAAAACCATGTATATATTCCTTCAGCATTGGTTCGCGAGCAAAAAAAAAGACCACAATATGGAGCCTTAGCCTTAGAATATGGAATAAACTCCTCCTAGCCGTAGCTTTTCCCTTCTTATATTTGGCCAGAGATTACATGAATACATTCGGTTGTTACTTGTTAAGTGTTTGGTATCATATGCCTTTGCTTCTCTCCTCCTCCATCTCTCTGACTCTTCAAGCTCTTGACAGTTTCATCTTGCGCAGGCAGGCACGCGAACCCGTTCAAGTGACAAGGAATATATATCGAGGGAAAGTGAAACTGACAAAGCTGAAGGAATCGTGCGCTTTTTTTTTCTTTGGCGGAAAAACAAAGATCAGACGGAATATATAGCCTACGCCTGCTTCTTCTCTGCGTTTTGTTTTCTTTGTTGGGCTTCTTGGATTTTTTTTTATACTCGTTCTGTTTCCTGGAACAAATGAGCCTGAGAGGCAGACCTGAATATATATATATATATATGGGTTTTGCTAAACAGTACCTGAGTGTTTTGTTTGGTTTGGAGCACTAATTTTTTTTCCGTTAGTTGTTGTTCTGAGATTCGTACGGTAAGAGTATACGTGTGAATCCAACCGGTTTGAACATTGTGCATTCTTGAATACCGCGTCCTTAAATAAAAAACTTGAATCCCACCTAGACACCCCTATATATATAGCCTGGAAATCTGGAATGTAAGATCAAACAGATGTCAGTCCATGGGCCACGTGGGGGAAGTAGAAGGCAGTTGTTTTCTCTTCTGGTGATGCAGTGTCGTTGTGGAACGCAGCATGCGCTAGTGTAGAGCTAGCTGCTGGACCACAAAGTACAGTAGAACATAGGATAGTGAGTGAATGCATCTTTCTCTATGCACGAGACTGGTTAAGAACTCGAGATCTGATTGACTCTCATTTTCGAAGCATGATTTTGCCCCCCTCCCCTCCATCAAGAGGCTTTTTGCTGAAGTGGGGGACAGGTGGACGATGCAGGTTTGTAGCTAGGCTGCGTATTGTAGCATCTCTTCTGACTCAAAAGTCATAGTAAATCATAAGCCACCTGGCTTGGTTGGTTTAGCGATCTGCCTCTTAACACCGATCCCGATCCCCCCAACTGTGCTGCACTGCATTCCGAAATCGATACTACATACTTCTCCAGACTTGCTGACGATCCAGAATCTAATACTGATTGCGAATAATGAATCTTACACATGCATGACTATCGACAACGCCTATGCAACTCCAGTTTTCGTAACAGCAAGAGCAAGTGCTGTTGGGCACGGTGGTATCCGGTGTCCTTCCAAAAGGATGCATGCCGTCTCAAACTTCCAAGAACTAAATCAGGGTTAACTAGTAAAGCTGCTACAATTCTGAGAGGAAATGAAGTTGCTGCAATTTTCAATTTCTTCCTTGAAACACCGCTGCTTTCCAAATAGAACCATAAGACTATAGATTGTTTCACCAAACCATGCGTAAAGAACAATTGTGCTAGTCGGTAAAAAAGACGAGCATTCAGGTCACTGGAAACCTTCAGGGAGGACATAGTTTATGTTACCCTAAATGAGTATCAAACACCGCATGCCAAGATGAATGACAAGCTGTGCATATGAAGAAATATAACAGCACCAACGACATGAAAATCGAACACTACGGATGGGTACATTAGTTCCAAGAACAGGCTGAAGAACCCAATCAACAAATAATATTCCAGATTCCCTTGATGGTCACATGTCAATTAGCTGGTTAAATTCAAGCAAGCATACCGAACCAAATGGCGATAAGATGAGCCCAAGGATGACGGCAACCCTCCGATGAATTGTCTCCTTTCTTGCTAGGTCTTGCTAGGAGATCAGTGTTCAGGCTCGTGACTTGGCAGCCATTGCCATGGGCGTACATGAACTCAAAACCTTACCTACTCATGCATGATGACAGGTTAATCCCAACCATTAAGCTTGACAAATGTTCTACTATTTGGAAGCCGAACACAGCAAGCTCGCATAAATTTTGACAAATGCTATTTTCCCTATAAAATTCCAGAGAAACTTGTGTGTTTCAACCAGGGCCTGCTGTGAAGATGAAATGAACATCTTTGTTATTTGTGTAAGCCAATAAAAAAAGTTAAAGAAGTACACGGTCACTAAAATACAATTTTGACCATTAATTTCTATTATAGTATATATACAAAACCTAATAAAATTATAATAATATAATATTACATTTTGAAATAATCTACATGTATGATTTTTATGTATCGAATTTAAATATTCAAAAAAACCTATTGATAGCCATTGTTTTGAAGGATTTGTGGCCGGAGGGAGTCATAAACTCATTCTGCTGCCAGATTAACATGCACGGCGTGAGTCGATGACCGCATTTTCCTTGTTCGTGCGTGGCACAATAATTATCGTTTTCGTGTTCTGTTGCCATGTTCTCCAATGCAGCTAATGAGGTCCTGCTATATGTCATCAACTAACGATTCGGGCGTTTCTGCGCAGAGTATACAAATCGCGATTAGGAAAATTGACAGTGCTCAATTTGTTACCAACACCAACACCGCACACATTGATTTCAAGAAAATATTGGTAACTTACAATGAGCCTGCATCCACATTACCCACCTTTGCTGGAAAAAATGTCCGTAGGCAGTTTTCCACACCGTGCTTTCTAACCCAACAAGTTACGGTTTGTTGGCTAGCAGCTAGCTCTATGACTGCTACTGCACTGGCAAAACTCTTCACAGGAGGCCGCGGGCCTCACCGGACCTGGATACCGCAACAGGTGAAAAGCAGAACATAATTTTCGAAAATCCTAGTTGAAATCAGCATTGGCCCTCCATCTTAGCCGCAGCTAATGCATGAACGTTATCAAAAATGGAAGTTTTGATTTATACACAAGGGCCACAAATCATTCGAACCATTCTGCTGCACACGTGGAGCTTGGCGGTGCCTGCAAGCAACTGAACTACTTTCTCATCTGTGTCAAAAAGTCCGCTGGTGGTCTTCCAGGCCCAGCAGAGCCACTCGCACCAAATGCAGAAAAACCAGTCCCTTGATTACCGCCAAACACGCCGAATCCACCTTCCAATTCAACCAAATCGAGTTAGTTGTCACAAAAACATGCAGATGGGATAATAAGGCTCTCAGAAAAACAGAGAAATATTAGTGGAAGAACTTTAAAGCCTAAGTAGCTGCAGAACAAATTGAAATATAATTAAGCTATAAGATAAAACCGCCATTTAAAATCGCATTCTTCCAGAAGCCCAAACTGCTTATAAGTTGGAAAACCATTATATTAACTAAAAGGATTATATTAATGCCAGGCATTTTGCCAGTCAAGATTGATTGCACATACTCGTGTGGAACACCAAGCCTACTTTTGGAGTTAAAATGACAACATTAGTATTTCAGTTATAACTGATTGGAAAGGATGGTTATGCAGAATGATCAATGATTATTCAGTGAGAAGAAGTAACAGATTGAAATGGATTAGTTCAGTAATCATGGCTACGCAGCACATACTGATTGAAACTAGCCAGGAAAGATCTTAAATCAGCACAGTACTCCTAAAACTAAGACCAAACAATGGAGTGGAATCCAAGGTCCACATTTGGTTGTAGGCCGAAAGGAGTAAATGCTAGCGTTTTCTTTCCAGAAGAAACAGCTATTACATGCTAGCAGTTCAAGTTCAAATAATAGTCCGTACATGTCAGATTGCCTAAATTTCACAACCTTACGGAAACAACTATTTAATTGCTATCAATTAACAAGCTCAAATTGATTATCACCAGTCGGATAATTAGTTAGCATCTTAGTGACACGTCTTTGCACAAAAATGTGTCCACAACACATCTAATCATAAACATATAGATAAAAGGCTACAGTGCATTAGTATCTATCCAAAACAGAGCAAAAAAAACAGAGAGAGATCTCACCACCACCAAAGCCACCTCCCTGGTTTGCACCTCCAAAACCACCGCCAGATGAAGGTGCAGCAGCAAAACCACCACTTTTGGAGGCAAGAGCAGCAAACCCTCCACCAGTAGCACCGGCAGCAAATCCTCCGCCAGCAGTAGTAGCAGCTGCAGAAAAGCCGCCACCAGCTGCAGCACCAGCAAATCCAGTATTACTGGAAGATAGAGAAGCAAAGCCCCCAGAAGTGGAAGCACCAGCAAATCCACCAAATCCTCCAGCACCAAAGCTTCCCAACTGGCGTGATTGTCCAAAAGAACCCAGAACAGATCCAAGTGCCTGCTGAGCACCAAACTGTGCAGGCTGCCCAAATCCTGACTGCTGCCCACTCCCAATTTGTGCAGGCTGCCCAAAACCTGATTGTTGCGAAACCCCAACTTGTGCTGGCTGACCAAATCCTGACTGAATCTGTGCTGGCTGACCAAATCCTACCTGCTGACCAGCTCCACTTTGTGCAGGCTGTACAAATCCCGACTGTTGCCCTGCCCCAACCTGTGCAGGCTGTCCAAATCCACTAAGCCCACTTGAGAATGTACTAGAAAATGTACTTGAGCTAGCTGATTGAGATGGCTGTGCTGGCTGAGCTGAAGGAATGCTCAGTGATGCTGGACGGAAAAGCTGTCCTGGACTGTTAGTCAAAGTAAATGGTGAACTTGAACTTTTATTGTCAGATGTACTAAAGGAGCTCCCAAAAGGATTGGATTTTTGAGGACTTGAATAAGGCACAGAACCAAGACCGAACCCACCAAGGGCTCCCAAGTTGAGATCCGCACTTGCAGGAGACTCCTCTTCCATATCATCTTCATCTGATGAGAGATCACTTGGTCCTACATCTTTTCCTGTGGCATTGACTACAGCAGACTCTGCTGCTGTTGGTACAATTTTAGGCGCAGAGACAGGAATAGAAGGTAAGCCGCAACTGGTCACTGGAAGCAATGAAGGTTTGCTTTCAGCGGTTGATAAGCTTGAAGAAATACTTGCAGACACTGTGGTTCCAGTTACCTCAGATGTAACCACTTCAGGTTTAGATGCATTTTTATTCAAGCCAGATGATGACTCCTTAACAAGCGTCGGGATAGATGGTAGGGAGCTAGACACAGTACCCTCAGGTACTGATGGAAAGGTTTTTGGCATTGATTTCGGTGATGGAAGAACGGAAGAAACTGCT
The DNA here is from genome assembly GCA_036346375.1 of Guadua angustifolia. NCBI lineage: Eukaryota > Viridiplantae > Streptophyta > Magnoliopsida > Poales > Poaceae > Guadua > Guadua angustifolia. Next base: position 1,179,575 of record CM070521.1, on the reverse strand, counting down.
TGAGACAAAACATCTGAAGTCTTTACAGCTGATGCTTGCATAGTTGATGAGGGTGATGTAGCTGATGACGAAACACCTGACTTGATGGAGTATGAAGAGGATTGTGCAACAGGTGTTGGCGAAAATGCAGGAGGTTGCGTTGCCACCTCAGTTGTAGCTTTCACTAGGTTCTGCACAGTATCACTAACTCCACTAAGTTGAGCAGTCTTCCCATGTAACACAGCAGGCTTGGAAGATTCAGAAGGTAAAGATGGTTTGTTGAGATCTCTTAATATGCCACCCATGTTCTGTGGAGAAACACCAAATCCTTTCATGCTTCCTGAAGATGGTATTGCTTGATCATCCTGTCTGTTCTTTGTAGTCAAGGTAGATCCACCTCCAGATTCCCCAGGCAAAGTTTTCACAGGCAGTGGACTCTTCACGGAAGGTGACATATCTGGTTTCGTATTAGCATTACTTTTAGAAGCAATAGTAGTTTTGAAGGTCAAAGTATTTGATTTAGGCACAGTATGAGTTGTGCCGAAGGATGCAACATTGGATGAGCTGATACTATCCCGCACATCCTTCTGCGTGTAACTGAATGATAACGGAGAAGATGGCGCCAACTTTAAAGGCTGATCAGCACTTTTCATTTGCCCTGATAACTCAAGATGCTTTTGCTGCAAGCCTTGAGATGGCCCAACTGATTCCTTTTGCTCCAAGCCTTGAGATGGCCCAACTGATTCCTTCACCCATTTGAACAAAGAGTTGTGCTGGGGTTCTGATGGTTTTATTTTCTCATCCAGTACTGTCAAAAGAAATTCAAGCAGAAAGTTTTAACCAAGTATATAATCAGGATCTCCTTGATCTCAAATACCAAAATATCTATTCAGGCATAAGGCAAATAGAAACATACCTTCACTTGCAGAATGCAGCCTGCTTGCATATGATTCTACTATGGAGGAAGTGGGGCTACCACTAGACTTTTCCTGGTAGATAGCTGCCATTTGAGAATCAAATATTTTCTTGTTTGACCTGAATGGCAGATCACTGCTGATCTTGAGGCGTTGTTGTTGTGCTACTCTTTTAACTGTAGTTTTCTGAGGCTCCAAACTAGCCAGATTCTATTAAAAATTGGTAAGCATTTTGCCATTAGATTTGCCGTCAGTCCACCAAAGACAGCAACCCAAAAAAAAAAACCATATGTTAAAATAAAAAAATGGGGAAATAACGATCCACAACTTCTTTGTAATCATGTGCATATTACATATAAATGCAAAATTTCGGTCTGGGTTCAATAATTTACCCTATCCAGTGACTCTCTCCTCCTCCGTGCAGTCTCAGGCTCAGCACTCTTGGAAGGCCCTAGGATGCCCTTTGTGTGTTCTTTCACTGATGGAAACCTCTTAATTGACTTGGAAGGAATGCTGCCTGAAAAATTGGTTGCATCTGTCGCGTGGGCCAGACCAATTGATTCAAACAACTCTTTCGTCACTGACCCTCGCTTCATAGAAGGAGAACTTATATTTAGCGCAGATATTTGCTTTGAGAGGCATTCAGATAGTTGTTCAGCTGCTGCTAATTGCGAATTCAGTGCGTTGTACACGCTGGATAATTGTGTCTGACTGTAAAATAAATACTCAAAATCAGGTAAGAAGCTCACATACATGGATTCAGATTTGAGAAAAGACAGCGAAAAATGTCAAACAAACAAGTACAATTAGAAGACAAGAAATAGTACAGATTGGCAAAAATGATTTTCTGAATAAATTACAGTTAGATATTATTAGGAAAATGTCCACTAAAAATAGTAGCACAATTTATAATTTTATCACTATGGCAACACTACAACCAACAGAGAGATTGAGGTATGTTAAAATGAGAAGAGTACAAAATTAAAGCATTTTGAACAAGCTAATATAATCACAACAAGCGTGCAAACAAAATATTCCATGTTTTTTATGCCCAGAGAGATTTATGTATCACTCAGATCACAAAATAAACAGGGCAGCAAAGTGATTGATATCACTTTGAACAAAATTCATAAAAATAGTAGCTCGTTGATATTGATCCATTTTTGTTTTGTCATCCATTTGATGATATAGATTAAATGCATAGGAAATTTCTGGCAGATGGTCTTGTAGTTGAATACCTAGACCGTGACTTATTCGAATAAACAGCTCTACGACTGGAAGCAACTCGTCCTGTTTCACCGAATTTGTTCATCTCCAGATTATTGAAGTGCCTCTCCAACTCTACCAGCTGATTTGTCAAATTCTACATGATAAGAGAGTGCAATATTAGTTCACTGATATTTCAAAAAGAAAAGAAAAAAGGAGTCAGAAATTAGTACCTGGTTAGCTTTGAGAATATTTTGCCTCTTCACTTCAAATTCCGGACTCAATTTCTGACGGTTCCATATATCCCAGTACTGAGTATCTGAAGATTGACTGAGAATTCCTTTCATGTAAGCTTGCCTAGCAGAAACTGGAGAGAAACAGAAAATAAGGTTATTTAGGCCCTGTTTGTTTCAGCTGAAGATTGTGGAAAGCAGCTTTTAAAAGCTGGGAGGGCAACAAACAGCAAACTTTTAATTTAGATTGTAACAATCTGGAGGCCAGATTATAGCAATCCTACAATCCACTCTTCCCCAGCTTTCCCTAGCTTTTTTTTTGCAAAAGACCACAATACCCATCCAACTTCAACCAAAATTACCCACCATTGCCCCCAGCTTTCACTATTAAATTATGCATTTCCGTATTTTATAAATAAGCTACAAGTGCGAAAAAATGAAAATAAGACAACAAAACAGGTCGAGGGTACTAAAGTCTTTTTTCAAGCAGAAACAGCAATCCAAACACCCTATAATCTGGGTTACCAAACAGGCATGAGCTTTTCAACCTCCAGCTTTTTAACAATCCAGCTTTTACAATCTAGTTTTTAAAAGCTGCTTTCCACAATCCCCAGCTGAAACAAACAGGGCCTTAATGTGCTAGCCAAATGTTAGAATTTTCCCAAGAAAAAGGCTTGGGGGCAAAGTTCTTTTTTCCGTCTGCTGACAAAGGGTCAGTTCCATTTTTTCCTAGAACCTTTTGAAGGTCCACTTTAAGCCCTCAGGACCTCAATTTCCAACAGAGGTACAAAACAAGCCATCAGTTTAAAAGAGGAGAAAAACTGTTGAATTCGATAAGTCTCTAGGTCAGTATAGGTAGGACCCATCAATCACTTGGAAGGCTTGTTTTAGACCAACATCAAAAGTTGAGGACCTAAAAACAGAATTTTGAAAGGTTAAAGGTCTAAAATAGACCTAGCCAAAGTTAAGGAACAACAATGGACCTTTCCGCCTTCAAGTCTTTTCCCAAGCTTTACAGAAAGAAACACACAAAAGGCATTACCAAAGCAATACATTTGAATTGGATGCAAATATGAAATCTCCGAACTACCAAAAAAACAATATGATTGACTGCTTATCTCTCCTGTCTCTACACTTCCATGCTGACATATAGTTAAAAATAGCAGCAGGAACGTTAAAAATCTTTTCATCCCATACCATCTAGTAAACTTAAGTGTATTGTCTCTGAATTTTAAAATAATTGGTGATTCCATAAACTTGATAAACAGCACAACAGAATCAATAAATTCAATTTAAGAACCCTAAAAGAATCTTGTTAAAGCCCAAACAGGACCCACAGCAATAAAAAATACTTGGATATTGTTTTTCCGAATGAGAAAGCCTTTGGCAAACTCCTTGCAGATCTATTTTCCCAGACACACTAGATGTACCACATATGAGCTCAGATGCAACATTTAGGAATTCACAATCCTCAAAGCCTACCCCTGGACTGACAGCTTTAGTTGAATTATATGATGTTAAATATTTCTGTCTAAAAAATTGTGTTTTGAATCTCTAAATGTGCAGTAGTTATGTATAAGGAATCATGAAATAATCAAAGTTATGGCTGTCATCAATTGATGAAAAGATCCAGAGATACGATCTATCAACTATTTTTCCAAAAGCAAAAGTTACCATATTTCACTTTTTTAATCAACAACATTTGCTGATCATTCTGCTAAACTGATGTCCAAACAATGGCACCAAACCAAGTGTTTGCGGATTTCAGCTAATTATCTATTACAAACAAGCACAATGATGATCTAAATAGATCTATCCAACAAAAAAATGAATTATGATCAAGTTATCTCTTCCAAGCAAGGATTTAAATCGTGGTTCACGGTCTGTCTCGGTGAGAGAGATGAAAAAGAGCTATCGTCGCTATAGCGGGCTATCACGGAAGCAATGCTACATGTCACGGTTTCCTATAGTATACATTTTTTTCACTATTTCAAGTACGTGGTATCCGTAATTTATATGTAATGAACTATATTTAAATTCGGGGTACACGTTATGATCGTTATATATTAGTCATACAATGTGTAACAGAAAATCATCTATATAATTATGTAAATTTAAGAGATAGATTTGGATTTTAACTATTATTTATTATTTCTATGAGCCAAATTATGATGAAAAGAAGAACATCATAAACAAAACACAATTAATGTTTAGAAATATAAAGAGAATTGACACATGTAGCATAACAGAGTTATCACGGCTACAAAAATAGCAGATATAGCGGTCAATATAGCAGTTGTAGCTGTGTTTGAGGAATTTTATTCAATCATGTAGCGTTTTTTATGTCTGAAAAAGCTATAGCGGGCTATTTAAATCACTGCTTCCAAGTATAAATATATAAATGGAACTATGAAAGTACTGGGCAAAGTATGTCTATAGTTCCAGTTCATCACTGGAAAATAGAAATAAAATAACAGCAAGCACATGGCATACCTTGAAACATCGTATCCCGCAGGTCTTCAACTTTTGAACATTGATCCTCTACTTTGTTCTGGAGATCAAAATAAGCACATATCCATTTAGTAACAGGTTTTAAAAAGGCAAAACTGCAAAATAAACATGTAAAACAGACCCCAAAAAAGGTTCTGGGTGAAAATAATTATATTACCTTGAAGACCTGCAACAATTCCAAAAAATTTTGCAAATCACCCTCAACCATAGAAAGAGGACGCTGCTGGAAGGTTATGCAAGCGTCTCTGAAACCACCATCCTTTTCTATGCATGCTAGGAGGGTGTCTAACTCCTTGGTCATATCGTTCATCTGTTTAATGAAAGGGCAAGAACATTACTGGTCAAAACGGAGAAGATGCCGAAAGGTATGTCAGCAATAAACAGTAAAGTAGCTCCAAATTTCAATATTTAAAATATTCATCACATTGGAGGATAACATGTTTCATACAGTTATCACCTAGCCAGTTACAAGATGAATAAGATCCCAGCATGAAACAATCAAAGAGTAGAATCAAGAAATAAAACAGGTGTCTGCATTGGCGCAAAAGAACATAAAATGCTCTAGGTTTATATTCTAAGGGGGCAAAATATGTTAGAAAAGTTGTAAGCAGCATTTTCAGAAACAACATTTAGGAAACTCAAATCATATTGGATACTTATGATAGATATGTAGAACACCATAAATCAGAAAAGAAAAAAGACATTACAATCAGGCCACAGCGAAGTATAATTGTAGAAGAACATTATAACTAAAACATTTTCTGTTGACTTACACTGTAGAACTTTTTAGACAGATCTTGTTCAGTATAGAACATTGTGCCTAACTTGAAATTTCTAGAATAGTCCACTGCTGTATGTGTCCTGTTGTTATGTGATTTGCCAATGGTTTGCTGTTGCACAGGTGATCCACGGGAGGTAGGAAGTGCTTCGAGATTTCCTGTCCGAAATCCAGTGGATGAAGATTCAACTGGGGGAAGTTTAGCTGGAGAAATCACAGGTGATAGTGCAGAACTTAAGCCAGCTGAGGAACCAAGAACTTTCCTCTCAGTAGTGTAACTGGTTTGCGCAAAGTTACTTCCAAAACTAGCCTCGTTTTTTCCTCCAGACTTAACTGAAACTGATCCACCAGAGGTGAACACTGAAGATTTAAAACTAAGGCTACCACCATCTTTCTTAGAGTTCTGAGATCCCCCAAGTGCTTCCACTGGTTGGGCTGAACCCAGGCCTCCTTTGCCAATTTGGCTGTTTACAAAACTGCTGCTGCTGTTTGGTTGCTGGGAAGAAACTAATTCACTAGATCCTTTGCTTCCTGTTGAATTCACACCTATATTACTAACAGTAGAGAAACTAAAAGATATTCCAGGTTTCATGTTGCCTGTTGGTGCTAAGCTAGGGGTGGGTGCCGGTGGGGAAGCTGCATTCACTTGTTTGGTACTCAATGAATTCTGATCAGTAGAGGTAAACAACGAACTGCCAGCTATTTCTTTGTTTTTTGAAACTGAGGAACTGCTTTTTGCATCCGTTGACCCATGCTGGTCTCTATCTGCAAGGATACAAAAGAAGAGTTATTAAGTTTCCAAAGTACTTCGAAATGTAGAAAAGTAGCCACCGAAGGTGCAAAAGAGTAGCTCCTGCATAGCAGTCTTTTACCTGCTTGTGCACTAGATGGCTCAGCCCCGCATTCTGCAAGAAGACTCTTGGCCACTGAGCTTGTAACACTTGGAGTCAACTCCTTTCCAGATACAGTTGCAGGTGAAATTTGTTTTTTCACATCACTATCCTCAATGGTAGACATAGTTGTGTGAGGTAAATCAGAAGGGTCAGAAATCCTAAATAAGAGACCAGTGTCAAAACATCAGTATATAGGAACTGCAGTATATAAAGTATAAAGTGCCCTTTTTTTCGCGCACGCGTGAGGGTGGGGGGCAGACTTTGGCACTGCAAAGTTTCAACATAGGATACCTACCTGGCAAGATAATATATAATTAGTTTCCCTTCACTAGTCAAACAAAGTAAAATATGTTGAGGGGCAACATCCTTTTGTTCAGGTCCAACAGTTACAGTGATCTTCTGAAATAGGGAAATATTCTCCACACCAAACCCCAATATGACATTGTCATCACCGTTCTCTGAAATGCCAAAATTTGAGTAGAGCAAGCCCAAAAGTGTTTAGACTTTAAAAGAGAAGCACAGTGTGTTCTAAATTGCAGTTTCGTGAATTATGTCGTACCTTGTAGATCAATCCTAGGAATATATTTATCCTCCAACATTTCGAGATATACCACAGTTTTTTCGTCATCAGTTGTGGACGACAATTTCAAAAGTGAAATGTGTTCATCAATGCTCTTTTTATTGGAAGCTACCATGAGATCCCTGGGAAATAATAAATATTATCGCATACATATTTCAGTAAGACAATAAAATGCTAATAGAACCTAACAAGCAATACAATATTGCCATGCATAGCTGCCAGCGCGCACAATTTGAATAGACCCTACCTACCCCCTTCTTGTTCAGGAGAAATGTCATAGCGATTTTGATATCCAAATACAAGGGCAGAAACAACATCAGCAGAAGAAAAATGAAGTGTGGATTAAATAATTATCCAATTAGAAGAAGTGCATTGCACAATTTTGTTCATATGAACAACCTAATCTTTATTAAAAAAATCATTAACTTTGTCCACAGAACTCTCATAAAGTGGCCAAGAAACAGTTCTTTTCAGCTAAATAAATGTATAGATCAAGGGATTCCTTCCTGGCACCATGAACCTTTGTGTGCTGGAGTCTTACAAGTGTAACAAGATATATGGTGTAAATTTTGTAGCATGACAGAATCCATCTGCAAATACTCTTTTATATTTTATCTATCAGTATAGTTCAAGCCTGTTCAGGTTATTGCTCCCCACCACCACCATACATGCCAACAGCACAAGAGAAATATTTTTTATTGCGTACCAGCGATGCAGATAGCCTAATAGCAGATTTGGCCCAACTCCGGATGGTAGAACATCATCCATGATGCCTCGGAAAAAATCCACATAGGTAAAAACAACTGGCTTGCTTGAGCTCTGGGAGGGCATTAAGAAAGCAAAAACATTCATTTCAATCAATTAGTACTGAAAAAAAATATAAGTTAAAGAGGGCACAAATTACAATAATTATAGTTTTCAACCTTGCCAACGCATGAACTGAGAATAAATCATATATTAGGAAATAACATTTGTTATCTGAAACACAAAAATCATCACATATAGCTGAGTGTTCCTTCCAAGTTAAATATAATAATTACTGCACATGCTCTTATCCATTACCAGAACCTAATATATCTTTGCATATATGCTTTGTCCTTACATTCTTTCATAATAATTTGCTGCAAAGCCAAATATCAATTTACTAATTCTGGATAAACATAGATACATATAGTGCAAGTAGTTTACTAACTGACTTTTCAGATAATGGCGGTGAGTTATTCCTCTTCTTTTTTAAAAAAAATTCCATTTACTGAAAATATACTATTATTGCTCACTCTTAGTCTTGTACATGAATATAATTAAAAACAAATCCTTGACTGTTTGAGGGTAGCTTTCTGTAAGCATGTTCCCAACAATAACATTTGCAAATGACACATTTTTGCCAAAGAAACATCATGCAATATGAATTTAAAGAGGAGACGTAACCAGAACTAGAAGAACAATTAACCTCAAAAAATGAATTTCTCCCGCTTCTTATAACTTGGACCAGATAACCCTCCTCATTGTCTTCTTCATTCAATCGAACACAACCGACAACAATACAATCATTGCGCACCCAGCCAATGGAATCAACTGATGAAAAATAGAAAAAAGCAACAATAACAAAAAATATCATAACAATACTAACACAATTCAATATATTCGGTCATGTACCTGCATGGACAACAGTAACATAATGAATTGATAAATCTAATGTCCTAAGGAGGAAGATGCACACCACAAGGGCATGGAACAAATGTTGAAACCCAACTTCACTACATTGTTTTCAAATATCATCTCAAAGTTTCATTGGTCATTGATCTTCGATGTGTAATTTTACAAGATGACTAGGGTACAAGTTTTAGTTTCCTGTGCACTACATTGAAATCATATCTGTGGACTGTGTGCTGCTCTCAAATTTTGGTGAATATGAAGTTGGCATATTTTGGTTAGGGTGTTGTATCAGCAACCTGTGGTGCAAGTAGTATTCATGGAATGTGTGCTGTTCACAAATTTTGGGCCTGATGCTAACCAAGCTTGGCTCTATATACTAGAGATCAAAAATCAATTTTACAAGGTTGAGAACACACATGTTGTGAGTCAGCGACCAAACAAGTAAACTCTAAATCGCTAATGGTGATAAAACTTCATTCTATTATTGCTGCAATCAATCATGAGACCCTCATACACTACTGTAGTAATGTATATCCTTATACAATTGGGAAAAAACTGTGTGTAAAAAATAATAATAGCACGAAAATTGGAGCGATTCAACAATTCATTTTGTATCTGGAACATAGACCGCAAATGAAAGTGCAAGGTCCTTACCTTTGATGCCGGTGCCCTCTGAATCACTCTCATCAGACCACAACTGGAACAAGAGGGACATGCAACATGTTTCCTTCAAATCTGATGATAATAAGCTAAGTGTACTCTTTCTTGCAACAACAATATGATTTCCGTCCTTGCTACAGTCAACTGCATACATTTCAAACAGATAGCCGACTTCAGTTCAACAACCAAGACTGTGATGATTAACTTCAATTACAACACTGAATCAATGTTGATTAACAAAGAAACATATTAACAAAGTTGCAAAAGCTTCAGAGGACACATAATGGCCCCAGAAGTGAGGCGGTGACTGAAGGTAGCTGATGCACCCAAGCTAGCTACTACATTTTGCATCACTATTGCTATACAGCCAGCTAACAAAATTAATCCGGTTATTTTTTTCTAAAGAAGACTAAGCATTAGAGAAAATAGACCATAGAAAAAAAAGTGATTGCAATTCCCAAACAAGAGTAATATATGTGGTAGCACAAAGTACAAGATGTTTTTGTTAATTTTGATCCTCAATAATGTAGCATCAACAAAGAAAAGGGCATTTTTAATTCATTCCTGTCCTCTATAATATAGATCTATAACATACAGAAATTCATGCATGATTAACAACTAACAGTTTGCTTTCTAAAGAAAACAAATAAGAAGTGATCCTAGAACATGCTCTCCAGTCCAAACAGTAGCATGATGAATTAGAGCTATTAAACTTCGCAGAAGTAAAGAAAATCATTTTCTACAGGAGCAGTACTAAAGTACATCCGTTTGTGCCATATTTCACAGGCTTTAAGGAGCTTCCATTAGAACTCCTAAACATTCACAGTATGCACCTCAAATGAAATACTAGGAGGAATAGGATAAGACACAAACCAGCATCAACATTCTCCATTACATCCTTCGGACCTTCCCCCAAACTCCCATGAGATAGCAATCCACCATTCGAGAGTACAATATAGGCAGTAGAGGCATGATTTACCCACTTTAAATCTTTAACAGTGCCATATCCTCCCAGGCTACATGATGCAACCGGCTCAACCTCCTATGTTGCACAGTTATTAACAAAACATGAGAATCTTGACCAAAGCAATTGCCACATATGTAACGAAAAAGTGCAAACGAGTGATACTTAAAAATATGGATCAATAAACATAATGGATCTCCTGTTGACGAACACTACCATTTATTATATAGCAACACAGACCATATCCAGCAATGCAAAATCAGTGCAATAAAACTGGTATTACTAGGAACCACCAGTCTTAAAAAAAACTCAGTAAGAGGCGCAGATGCCATTAACTCATTATTAACCAGCCCGTTCTTTCATAAACATCTCACTCAGAAAATTGTTGCGAAAATGCAAGTAATCAGTTGCAACAAAACCAATCCTCCCATTCGTTATACTACTGCGCTGGTCTAGACTGAAATCTAACATCCGCACGATATTGTCCAAACTGAAGAAGATGAGATGACCTTATCAGTGAGCAGGGAAGCAGACGAGAAGAACTGGATCTCGCTGCCCGCGCAGGCAGCTAGCACGGACTCGTCGAGGGAGAGCTCTAGGAGAGAGACGCCGGGGAGGGGCACGTCCGCTACGCAGCGGTCCTGCGCGCAGCGGGTGCTGGCCTTGCCCATCTCCCGCGTCTCCTTACTGGCCTCGATCAACTTCTTGGTTCTCACGGCCATAAACCCTGGAAATAGAGTGAGAAACCAACCCTAGGTGGTGAGATCGAGATGGGAATGCCGAGCGGGCAGTTGGTCGCTGCTAGTTACCGTTGGGGTGGGCGAGGAAGACGGCGGCGTGGCGGTTGGAGACGGCGAGCGGGCGGGCGGGAGGGGACTGGAGGTCGAAGAGGGGGAGTGGTGAGGAGGTGGTCGGGAGGAGGGGGATAGGGTCGCCGGCGAGGCGGAAGACGAAGTCGGTGGTGCCCTCCTGCTCGCCCTCGACCTCGTCGGAGAGGTCCAGCTCGTGCGGCGGCGCCATGGGCGGAGCGCAGTGAGGCGGTGGTGGTCGGAGGTTAGGGTTCTGGGCGGGAAGTGGGAAGGGAAGGGCAGGCGGAGATTGTGTACTACGGCGAGGTAGCAACGGGGCTTTTGGAGAAGAGAAAATGCAATCCAAATATTGCCTATTCAATTTTTGCCACTCTAAACATTGTAATACAATCTTTGCCACTCAAAACAATTACCACTTCCATATTTGCCATTTTACCTCACTAATCTCATTTTCCCTTTTTCTAAATGAATTTAGGTACTGAAATTTACGGTTTTACCCTCCACCGCATATTGGGTTAGATTGAGGGAGGCAGAGGGGCGCGCGAGGCGCGCGAGAGCGTTCTTCCCAGACGCCATTTCGAAGCACCGCCGGTCGGCCCTCCCCAGACGCGAGAGCCTTCTTCCCAGAACAGAACAATTGAATAAGGCTTCAGGTATTTCTTTGGAAAACCCTGTGATTATTTTGGTGCATACTAAAACATAGAGCAGAAATTGTTTGGCCATGGATTTGTTGAAACATATATAGTGCTCAACAATCCACTTAGCACATAAGTATAGGGTAAATACTGCAATTTTCTCATTCACGTACTGAACTCATGTATTATCCTGATTTCCATAATCCATACAGTTTGATTCAAGCTTTACATTTCTTTTTTTGCTCCCCATTCAGTTTGCCATGTAACTCAATATATAATAATATTATAACTTTTGAGAGTGGTTGTAACTCTTGAAGCATTTTTTGTCAGGTCCACCAAGACAAGCAGCTACCAAATAGAGAATGAACACTCGGAGCTGCTACAGTTTTGAGACAGCTTGTTTGTTGCAAACTACCGGGTGCTTCCTCAATATTTTTCTCGTGGTTGATCTTGAGAAAATGTCTCCCAAAACAATCTTGTGGATCTTCTTAAGTGGCGGCATCTGGTAGAAATTTTCCATAGGCAAGTTTAGAATCCAGTAGCAAGAGCATAACATCATACTCAGTGGCGGAGCCAAAAAATTTTTGGAGCCTGGGCAAACCTCTCTTTAATGGGATTTTGGTCAGGCATATACTGTCACGTTGTGAAGAAATCCTTCTATTTATATTCTCAACCACCAAGAAACAAAATCAAAATAACTCGTACTCAGATATGAGGTGACGGCTTCCTTGGTTGTTAGCTCGCCGTGCACAAGTCACATTGCACTTTGACCACCTAAAGCCCCCGGCAGTGCATCCCATGCTCGATCGCCTTGGGCACTCCTGAACACGAGCCTAAACACCTTCACCGTGTGCCCGATAGCCTCCGACCTAAACCTTGCTGCCTTACTCGTGCTTGTCTCAGTGGCAAGAAGCCAATCGATAGCATTATTTGATACTATTTCCAAGTCAATTCTAAATGGACTCTTAACTCTCAAGTTTGAATGTGAAAGATGTTTGCTGCTGTCTGTTGTTGTGTATAGTCAAGGCACAATTCGTTGTGCTGAGCAGTCACGAACAAAAGTAAACAAACAAGAATATGCACACATTGATTCCATCATGTACATCGAACATGAGATTAACTACTTCGACCTCCTCTGTCCATGAATGCGCCGTAACTCCGCCGGTCGGAAAGTGGTAAAGGTCACGGAGGGTCCGCCGGCGAGCCCGGGCAGCTGCCCAGGGTCGCCGGGAGGTGACTCCGCCTCTGATCATACTAGTATACCAAAAGATCAAGAGCATAACATCATACTAGTATACCAAAAGATTGTTTCACATTGAAGATATATAATTGAGGTTATTAGCTCTTGTTTTGTTTTCACCATATCATACAATTTTGCAGAGGGTATTACAGCAATACAAAAGCGTTCATTGGTTGTGGCAGCTGGAACAAGTACATTGGTTATACGGCAAATTTACTAAATATATTATCCTGTGTTTTTTATTCCGGTGTCAGTATGAGCCTGTGTCATTCTTTGCCTAAAAAACCTAAGAATAACCTAAGAACCTGAGTGTCTGTCTGATTGTGCATCCTGAGTGTTTGTCTGATTGATCTTGTTCGTTATGGCAATTGTGCAATGTGTAGTGTTCTGATTTCTTTAACTGTCTTCTGCTGTTGTTTGCCAGTATTCGTGGACATCCACGAAACTTATTCTGTTGACCAATAACATTTTTCGATAGCCTTTTAAGTGAGTTTGCTCTCTGCTTGATTCATCAAAGCCATTTGTTGTCTATGCGTTGGTTTTGATAAAAGTGTGCCACAGTAACCTTTATCCTGGTGATTTCACGGTAAATTGTCAGTGTTGAAGACTTATTATTCGGCAGTGTCTCACTTCACGTATCACGTATCATTGCAAGTCAGCCAAACGTTTCTAGACAGGAAAAATGTCATGTCTTAGATATTCTAGAGTTCATACTGAGCTCTCCTTAGATATGTTCTTGTCCATTCCAGTCTACGATCCTTGGCCCAGATATGTAGTAAACAAAAAGGAGTCAGCAGCAGCATACGGTTAGCATTCGCGTCGTTCTGAACTCATTTTGTCAATTCCTGTGCTACAAGTTTAGCGTATGCTACGGGCTCTCGCGTCTGGGAAGAAGGCTCTCGCGTCTGGGGAGGGCCGGCCGGCGGTGCTTTGAAATGGCGTATGGGAAGAACGCTCTCGCGTGCCTCGCGCGCCCGTCTACCTCCCTCAATCTAACCCAATATGCGGTGGAGGGTAGAACCGTAAATTCCAGTACCTAAATTCATTTAGAAAAAGGAAAAATGAGATTAGTGAGGTAAAATGGCAAATATGAAAGTGGTAATTGTTTTGAGTGGCAAAGATTGTATTATAATGTTTAGAGTGATAAAAATTGAATGGACAATATTTGAAGTGGCAAAGATTGCATTTTCTCTTCGGAGAAGCAGATGGCTTGGCAACGTTGGCGTCGCGGCGGAGGCAAGAGGTTTCCCGGCCCGGCGCTGGCAATGGCATGGTGTGGCGTGGGCCCCTAAATAATTGTGGGCTTGGGTTTCTTTCACCAGCTTGCATGTGGCGTGGGCCCCCATTGGGCTTTTTCTTTCACCAGCTTGCATGTGGTGCGGCGCAGTAGAACATTGTGCAGTGCAGTGCTACACGAACTGACAATCTTGCAAGCAGAAGCTTACGCATGATTTTGGGGAGGATCACCAGCCAAGCCCAATTAAAGATTTATTTGGCAGAGCTTCAGATTCTGATTCTACAACTCTAGTTTTTTATTTTCTATAGAATCGATTCTCTAGTAGAAGTGATTCATGTCTGAGAAATAGTTATGAACTTGGTGGGGAGATTCATAACTGGGAGGTTGTGAATCGGGTGGGGAGCAGGTTTTTTTGGCTCCCAGACTGCAAGTCAAAAAATATGAATCACTTCCTCGGATTCCTATGTGAAACTGGTTGATTTTTTCTTGTTTAGTAGAGTTTCTCAGTTTCTCATAAGGAAGCTGAAACTGGAAGCTCTACCAAACGCACCCTAAGAAGCTGCCAAACTCACAAGCAAGAGCAGACATACTAGTAGTTTCCCAGACTGGGTACATATCGATTTTTTTTCGCTTGTAGGTCCTTCAAAAAATACGTAATTACGGGTAGATCCTTTCCACGGTTTTTACGAAAAGGACCTTTTAGTTCAGAAAAATCGTGAAACTTTCGTGGAAGAGCCCTAAATAAATACCCAAAAAAAAGTAGTTACGTTCGGATCGTTCTAGCTATTTTTCACGAAAAGGACCTTTCGATTTAGCGCAATCACGGATTCTTTATAAGAGGACACCAGATAAGTGAAAAAAAATATGATTGCATTTGTATCCTTTCAACTGTTTCACGTATTTTCTTGACGATTTAAAAAAAATATCATCGAAAAAAATAAAATTATTTTAAAAAAACCAACACATGTAATGTATCACACGGTGAAAACTATGCTAATTTCACAGAAGCAACGGAGAATTGAGAGAGAGAGAGAGAGAGAGAGGGAGAGAAAAGCTCGGATGCAAGACAGCGACACGATAGCCAAGTAAGCCGAGGACACGAGACAAACGCGCGCACGAGGCATCGCTCAACGCTTGCTGCCTTTCTTCCTCCTCCGGGACCAGCGCAACGTGGAGCAACGGCCTACGCACGCACCACGCCCCTTCCAGCCTTACGTCGACTGCGCGCATCCTCTCCCCTCTTATTCCCCTTGCCTTGCCACCACTGTTTCTCCCCTTCCCTTCTGGCCTTCTCCATCCTTCGCGCCACTAACCGTCTGCCCCGACGTACGGACGATGGCCGTGCTTACACTCAAAAACCTCTCGTGCTCCATGTGGACGAGAACGGCCATCGGCGCTGCCTCCACGGCGCTCGCCGCCGTCGTCTTCGGGTTCTTTGACGTCGTGGACGTGCTCCTCTGCTTCGTGTACGGTGTCCTCGACCGCTTCTTGGAGGAGCGCCCCATGAGCTGCTACTGCCACAGGAGCTACAGCGCGGCAATGGAGGACGAGGAGATATCGGACACACTGTACGTCCGGAGGAGCGCTTGCAGAGATGCGCTGATGGGGCTTCTCGCGATGGTCATGATGACGAGGAGGAGCAGGCCGACGGAGAAGGAGCGGTGCAAGGGGCGGAGCCCGAGGTGGTCGGACTGCGGCTGCGAGTCGTGCCGCGCCTGGCAGAGGAGCGGCAACGGCGACGGCCGGCTGCACTTCGTCGTGAAAGAGCCGTCACCAAAAGGTTTGTTCTTGCTTGCGCACGCAGAATTTTCTGTTATTTCTGTTTTCCATGTGTCAGTCCCGCGCCGCGTGCACACGATCGAATGTCGCCATCGAAGGCGTACAACACGATTTTGATTGCCGTGTCAGGAACGCTAACGGTTGCAGGTATACGTGCAGATGCAGAAGGAATACAGAGTCAGAGCGATCATGAGACCAGTAGTGAAGACGCCATCTTCATACACGGGTTCACGTCGTCGTCTTCATTCTGGACCGAGACCGTGTTCCCTGAATCAGCCATCCTGAACTGCAGATTGTTCGCTGTTGATCTCCTCGGCTTCGGCGATAGTCCCAAGCCGGCAAACTGCATGTACAGACTGAAAGACCACGTTGAGATGATCGAGCGGAGCCTTGTCGAGTCACTCAACTTGAGTTCCTTCCATCTGGTCAGCCACTCTATGGGCTGCATCATCGCCCTTGCACTGGCTGCGAAGTACCCAGGACGAGTTAAATCGATCACGCTGGTTGCACCAGTAAGTAGTTGCAGATGAATCATAGCTCTGAAGCCTGGAATAATTCATACTTTGTTGCTCAATCGATGGTGTTGTTTGCACTTTGCAGCCGTACTTCCTACCATGCGAACAGAAAGCCAGCCAAGTTGCGCTGACTAGGCTGGCCGAGAAGAAGCTTTGGCCGCCTTTGCTGTTTGGTTCAGCAGTGATGTCATGGTATGAGCACATTGGGAGGACAGTTTGCTTCTTCGTCTGCAAAAATCACCTAGTATGGGAATGGCTCTTCAAGCTCCTAACAGGAAAGAGGTAATCATGGTTCAGAGCTCAGACATCAACATATTAGGATTCATGCTAGCTGTTCCTATGCTAAACTACAGAGTTGCACAGAGATTCATCATTCATCATAAGTGCAACTCATATGCAACCCTAAAGATGTTCCTAAACTGAATTACTTCTCTCCGGTGCCATGCTCATGCATGCAGTGATGTAGATTTCCAGCTCAGAGACCTGACGAAGCACACTCACCACGCGGCCTGGCACACGATGCACAACGTGATCTGCGGAGGGGCAAGGCTGCAGGACAGGAACCTGGAGGCCATCGAGGCGGCCAGCATCCCGGTGAAGGTAATCCACGGCGGCGAAGATCAGGTGGTTCCAGTTGAATGCAGCCATCAATTGAGAGCAAAACTTCCGCGTGCAGAGCTCCATCTCATGGGTGGATACGACCACAGGACGGTGGTTCTAGGCAGGGAGAAGGCCTTTGCACAGGAGCTCAGAGCGTTTTGGTCAGGTTCTCAGAAGCCATCTTTGCATCAGGGTGTGCAGGTTAATGGATGCTGATATATAGCCACAGCAAGATCCATTCCATACGTGCTCCTCAAAACTCGTTCCTTGTACACATACAGGCAAAACGGAAGAAGAAGAAAAAATGAAAAAAAAATTCAAAAGGAAGTGTGGAAAAGCGTAAAAGTATCTATATTACAAATCTCGCTAGAACGGCTGTTTTTTCATCAAAAGCTTGTGATTTAGGTTTTAATGCAGCAAGCCAGGGAAAAAGCTTCTTAATTGTTGAGCATCAGCTACAGTAAGAGCTCGTTGTCATTATGTTAACTAGTTAATTGTTGAGCATCAGCTACAGTAAGAGCTCGTTGTCATTATGTTAACTAGTAGAGTGACCCATACATTCGTACGGCTATATTCTTAAAAAAAGATTATAGTATCAAATGATATAACTTATATGTTTGAGAATATATTAAGGTTTTTTATAAACTATTTAGATTTTAAGACATCGTAAACATTAGAAATGACAATAGAAGTTTGAAGAAAATTCAACTTAAATAATGTAATTGAAGTAAGAGCTTTGATGGAAGAAAATCATTAAGAATAATAAGTTGTTGGAGTTCTTAGAAACACAGCAACTCTTCATCTTGCATAGATCATATAGCTATATACTCTTTTTCTTTCTTCATTAGTAACCTTTTTTCAAAATATATGCAACACATGCACCTCTACTTAATCTCAAATAATACGTTGATTATTTTACATGGTATTAGAGTACATTGCTCACGTATACACTGATACCTCATGGGCAATGGCGGAGACAGAATTTTTTAAAGGAGGGGGCCTAAGAATGAAGTGAACCTCTACTAATGATTGATATTCAAAGTTTAATATATAGTAAGTACAATATGTAACACTTGTAACTTGCAAGGATTTAGGCAACGTACCACTTATTATTTTACAAGAGGCGATAGTTGATATTTACGAGCTCTCATGTTCTGAAAACGCTATAAAATATCTTCCATGTCTTTCTTTGCAAATATATCTCGCTCAATATAACAAATCATAAAATCATTCAGCCAGTCATCACTTATCTTATTACATAAATTTATCTTGATAATCTTCATTGCCGAGAAAATCCTTTCAACTGTAGTTGTGCTCACTGGTAAAATAAGTGCTAATTCAATCAATCGATAAACCAAAACAAGCATAGACATCGTACACAACATAAATTATGAAGGTACCTGCACTGGTTAATCATATTGTAGGGAAACGCACGATGAGCTATAAGTTAGATCGGTCTAAATTACTGACGATCGACCAAGGTCTTCCATTAATTCAACGAAAAGTTACACACGTAAAAGCTAGCTTTGAATCATGCACGATGCTATGCGAATATGCGATCGATGCAAAATGGCCGTCGTGGCTTGCTGGGCGGTGTGACCGTCTTGCATGCAAGTCCTCAACTCCTCCGCTCGATCGCCAGTAGTGATCACGTAGTCGACAAGGAGCAGAAGAACCATACTCTCAGGTCATGGGCCGACAGGGGGCCAGCCCCACCACGCCCCCTCGGTGGCTCCGCCTATGCTCATGGGTGACTTACTTTGAAAGTATATTCCTCACATGCTGGCTGATCCGCAGAACCATATGTCTTATATCTTTTATTGATTGCCCACAACTTTTCTGCTTCAATCATCAATAGTAAGCCCAATTTTTTATCGATCCCTCTCAACTGCTACCATTTTAATGCAATACTCTATCGTAAACCTATCTTCTATTTCTCTCTAATTATTACTTAATACTAAATGTTACGATATCAACATGCAATGCATACATATACAACTATTACTTATCCCTACCAAGGACTAGGGGTGCAATCGGATCGGATTCGGTCGGATATCACTCTTTCCATATCCTAAACCATATTTTTTTGTCGGATTCGGATAGCACCGGATACGGATACGGCGCGGATAATATCGGTAGCGGATTCGAATCGAATATGGAGCGGAATCGATACGGTATCGAATAATTTTTGTCGGATAACGCGCAAAAACAGATACCGCATAAAGCAATATCTTCCTATGATACCTATCTTTAGACCCTCTTTGGTATAGCTGGAGCTTATGCAGAAGTTTGCTTTTGGCTGGCTGTCCTGAGAAGCAGCTGGCTAGAAAAGTTGCTGATCGAAAAGCTCTTTGTTTGGTAGTCGACTTCGAAGGTGAATGACTGCTTTCGAGTTGTATATGATGATTGAAATGTCTGAAATACCTTTGAGGAGTCGATGTCTTGTTAAATCTACTGATTAGAAGATTTCAGGCACTTCGTTCGCTACCTAGTGCCTCCCAACAAGAAAGAACCCCAACTTACTCCTTTGAACAAGTAATATAACAAACTTTTGCGTCACAGTTGTGTGCGCATCTCAAACCAAAAACTGACAAGTAGCTCCTCGTCTGCACGTTCGAAACAAAGAATTTTCTATGTGTGCACGTCTTCTGTCTCAAGTTCATAAATAGTTTATTTCAATGTGGGCACAAATTGGAACTGCCTTCGATATTTCATAAAAATTTGGATGGTGGAGTAATGCACAGCATCGTGAGCTGGGTTTGCTGCATCAGAGCGGAGCCTTTTGGTTCTCCAGCTCCGTCAAGGCCCAAGGGCAAGGCCGCAAGGGCAGGCCGCAGTGGGCCAACGCCAGGGAGGCCGGCGGATATCCAAAACGAAATCCGGATATATCTGAAAATTTTCTCGAATATATCGATCCGACGGATAGTACTCTCGAATCGAATCCGAATCTGAAATAAAATATCCAAACCGAATCGAATCCGAAAATTATCCGAAAAAAATCCGAATCCGATCCGAACTGTCGGTCGATTGGACGATAAACAAAAATCTGATCCGATTGCAACCCTACCAAGGACATCCATCATGCTCTCACTAGTTGTGCTAAACCTATTATGCTCTCACCAGTGGCTCTAAGTCTATTCTATAGAGTAGCGTCGTCTCTACTTTGAGCTTTTTGCAATTTGTTTTAATTCAAACGAATTCATGCATACATATATACATGCAAGATATTATATATGTTTGATTTACACTTGTCTCATATCGATCGTTTCTCTTATTCGACGTTAGCCAACTCAACAATATTGCTCTTTAGTCGTTATCTAACAATATAAATAATTTTTTTACCATCGCACGTGATGTTATGTCCCTCAGCAGTGTTGTCACATTTCTAGCAATCCAATGGATATATATATATATACTTTGTAGCTCGTCTTCCATGCAAAGCTCCATCTCCTCTCAACAAGGCCTCCCCATTATCAAGATTTTTTTGCTACTGATTTCTTCAACAATGCACACGCTCACCACTCGTCATCGCAATTTTTGACTCTTTCAACTCTGGTCATTCTCTTTATATTTTATTTTTATTCTAAATTTCACTTATTTTTATTAAATTTATACATAAATTCAATAGCTAATGTTCTTTTAATTTTTATTTGGATTATATTTATTTAGGGATTTTATTTAGAAATTCATATGGAAATTGAATTGGAATTCTTATGGAAAACATATTAGCATTTTTTGTTTGTTTGTATTCTAAATTATATTTGTGTACTGTTGGATCATACATGACATAGATTTTTTAATATAGTTTTGGGTTGGTATTTTTATTTTAGTTTTATTCTGAATTTAAGCTATTTAGAGATTTTACTTGAGAGTTTGTATGGAAATCAAATTACTAATTTTATTTTTGTTTTTATTCTAAATTTTAGTTTTAGGTTGATATTCATATACAAATCCAATTTAAGCTATTTTAAAGTGAATTTTGGTTTTTTATTGTATTTGATGTGGACTCTTTCTTTTAATCCTATGAAAATGAAAATCTTATTTTTTATTTTTCATTCCTAATTTTAGTTTTTTAGAATTCATATAAAATCCAACTACTAATTTTTATTCCAAATTTTAGTTTTATTTTAATGTTAGTTTGAAAATCGGATTACTAATTACCTTTTTTATTTTGATTTTTTAAAATTTTATTCTGACTTTTAATTTTATTTTGATGTTCGCATGGTAGTCAGATTATTAATTATTTTTTATTTTTAGACTCACAATGATCAAGTGTGTAGATCTTTTTTTCTCCTATTAATGTAAGAATTTCTAGTCTTGAGAACAAATGTGGTGGTTTATTTTGCCTCTACTTTAATATTATAATAGATATCTTGACATATTGGAATTCTTGATCATACACTGTGTACAATTAAATTTGTAAAAATGCAAATAGTTACATTTCACATATTTGTCTTGTCAGTCGTGAGAACTACGGCTCTAGCAATCTTCCCCTTTCTTTTACTTTTTTAATAATTATTATTCCCTTTTCGTTTAAGGTCCACTCCATGGGACGGACAATAACCTCTGTTCAAGGTTCCACAAAGCAATCATTCTCGATAAAGGGTAAGTTCTATAGAATAGCAATTAGATTTACGATGTTGTACAAAGTGAAATATTGAACGATAAATATAGCATGTATAGAAGATAAGCGTAGCAGAGATGCAAATGCTATGATAGATCTGTGGTCATACAAGACAAGATCAAATCTATAATAATGATATATATGATAAGGTTGAGATAGCACCTATTGAAGAAAAGAATATCCAAAATCACGTGAGATGTTTTGGATATTTCCGACAGAGGCCTCAAGAGACACCAGTGTGTAGTGGGATTTTAAGTAGTCTCGAAAACATAAAAAAAAAAGGCACGGATTGACCGAGACTAACGTGGGAAGAAACAATTAAAAAAAACTTGAGGGATGGGAACGTTCCTCAAAAACTTATTTAGGGGTTTTGTTGATTTTAACTAAGTTTCTTTTCTAGTCTACCATAACTTGTTTAAGACAAAAAGCTTGGTTGTTGTTTTTTTGAAAACGGCGAACACCGTGAATTATATTAGAAGATGGAAAGGAGAGCAGTTACAAAGTGCGAAAACCACACTCTTAGGGTGAAGGGGATACCAGAGGGAAAGGAGACAGAAGAAAAAGCGAGAGAGCCTTTACGGCTGACCCTGAAAGAGAATGTGAAGTTGCGATGCCCTGCCCAAGCAACTTGGTTGTTACAAGCAGTTACAAGCTTGGTTGTTGTTGTATTCCATTTTCTGCAACTGCAACTGTTTTGTTGGTTATTCCAATTTTTTTTGGTAGAATTTGTCGATGTCCTCAAGGAAGCAGATGCTGCAAATCCTGGCCCTGAGATTGACAGATTATAATTAAACTTTGGAGTTGAAGCGGAATCGAGTAAACAGTTTGGCATTAGCAGCATCAAGGGCATTCAGTCTCGGATAACTGAACCTCAAGAAGGGAGAGCGGTAGTATTGATTGCAAGAAGTTTGACCTGCCGAACATAGCTACGTTAGGCAGCGTGGCTGCTAGTTTTGCTTGAGAGATACAGATCCCTTCCTGATTCATCCTAACACATACATAGAAGCAGCGTTGGGGCTGCGTCAAGCCAGTTCTACTCTCATGATAAAACTTTTCGATCGTGTTTGCCTTCCTGGATACTACAATTAGTCTCATCGAGTCTCGAGATTTGTGAAACTTTCTCATGGAGCGTGTGATCTGCTGCCTAAAATAATACTAGCCATATGTCCATGCATTGCAATGGAAATTTAATTTGCGATAAAAAGTTTATTTGCTAAATTATAAGCACTAGAAAAACAACCCATACCCTTATAAAGAACACCTAAGGTGGGTAATTACATCTAGAAAGTTATTTCTATTTTAGCAAATAATTCATGGATGCAAAGTTGAGTAATTAAAAGTAATAAAGTGTGGGCAAATGTGGGTAATTAAAGAGTGTGACAAAGATGAGTAATTTTAATAAAAGCATGGCAAAATGAAGAAACTCTTACTTTATATAGTAGAGATATATCACTGCAAAGGCAACACCATCCATCGTAAGAGCCCATCATAGGTGTTGTATTGTATCGGCATCCAGCGAAACTAGAAAAATATTTATAGCGGTGTAAATTTTATACGTACAACTTTATAGTATTATATAATAATTTTCTAATATTATAAATCCAACACATATATTTGAAATTTGCTAAAAGTAAAATACAAATAGATTTAAAATCTTGAAAATCCTAAACCACCAAAATCAGAATCAATTCAATCAACAAATTTAGCTTATTGAAAAGTTGATATTGTAGGGTTTGTCAAATTTTTGTCATCCAACGACAATGATCCTCAGGGTGCTGCTTTTCTCACTCGCCGTCGCCCTGCTTGTCCCCGGCGTTGTTCCCCAACCGGCCGGCGACGCATCTGGATCATCCGGCACAGTGCACAGAAGCGAAAGCATCACGCCTGGTCCGTAACTAAATCCTCTTCTGCTACTTTTACCATCTCTTGTCTCGAGGGTTCGTGGTTCATGAAGGTGTGACAAATTTTGCATGCATGGCCCCGGTGGCTCCACCGGCGCCGTGGAAGAGGAGAAGGCCTACTACGCCGGACGCCCTCTGTTCAAGGTTCCACCGAGCAGTCATTCTAGGGCCGGGAAGCGATGTCACGATGGCCCAATCCTAAGCCATGTAAGCCTAGTAGGGTTGGCCCGCTAAGAGCCCACAGTTTAGATACCTGCCTTTTGACTAAAATCAAATATTATCAATTTAATATCGCTCTGTCAGACAAGATATTAAATTTAGAGATGTGCTTCAATACATTGTCTTTTTTTTTTTAATTGCACAATCAAAGCATAAATAAATAGTAGATTGCCTATTGTTCCTCTCGGACGAGAGACTGGAGCTCAGTCAGATTACATCATTACAGAACTGAACTAAACATAACTGAACGAGACGTGGTGGCTTTGCAGTCGTGAGCCGCCTAGTCAGATTACACCATTACGTACACACTGATTTATCCGAAGGAGTTGGATGCAATATTTGCTTCTTGTTCTTACTGTGAACGCCTTGCCATGTAGTCTAGAAGCCAGGACTGTCCAATCTCTGCAGTTTGCGAGTACGGTGCAACAACTGTGTAAAAAGTCAGTGCGCGACGTGAGTGCAGTCAACAATGCACGGCTACTGAGAAAAGGCTTGGCCATTAGGCGCTAGTGCAAGCAATAGTGCAAAAGAAGACAAATGATTCGGTCCTTCAAAGGTTTCTGGGCCGTCCACGAAGCACAATCTGACGATTCCTGTGACTCAACACCTGTGGCTTGCACCAGTAGTGCAGGTGCTAACAAAATGGGGGTACAGAGGCAACTAGGATAGTTTACGCGGCGTAATACGTCGTGCGCTTATTTTTTGTAGAAATAATTTTGTTTTTTCGGCGGTATTTTTTAAATCATCAAGAAAACACGCGAAACGATTGAAAGAATACAAACATATCCATGATTGCGCTAAATCGAAAGGTTCTTTCTGTGAAAAATAATCGAAATGATCCAAACGTCGCTATGTTTTTTCGATATTTTTCGGTATTGCGCTAAATTGAAAGGTCCTACATGTAATTACGCATTTTTTAAGAGATCTACATGTGAAAAAATAAAACGAGCCGAGCCGGCCGGGCTACGTTATTTTTTGGTATTCATTTAGGGTCTTTTCACGAAAGATTCACGATTTTTCTAAACCAAAACGGCCGTTTCGCAAAAATTTCGCGACGTAATACACCGCGTGTGTTGTTTTTTTCGAAGAAATAATTTCGTATTTTTTGGCATAGTTTTTTTAAAATCGTCGAGAAAATGCGCGAAATGGTTAAAAGGACACAAGCGCATCCATGATTGCGCTAAATCGAAAGGTCCTTCTCGTGAAAAATAGCCGAAATGATCCAAACATCACTACGTTTTTTTAGTATTTTTTGGCATTGCACTAAATCGAAAGGGTCTATATGTAATTACACATTTTTTGAGTGACCTACACGAAAAAAAAAAACGAGCCGAGCCGACTGGCCTACGTTATTTTTTTTTTGGTATTTATTTAGGGACCTTTCACGAGAGATTCACGATTTTTCTGAACTAAAAGATCCGTTTCGCAAAAAATTCACGGCGTAATACACGGCAAGCATTGTTTTTTTGAAGAAATAATTTTGAAATTTTCAGCGTAGTTTTTTTAAATCGTTGACAAAACCCGCGAAGCGGCTGAAAGGATATGAACATAACCACATATTTTTTGTATCTATCTAAGGTTCTTTTACGAAAGATCCGCAATTGCGTTAAATTGAAAGGTTTTTTTCATGAAAAATAGCTGGAATGATCCAAACGTTACTACGTTTTCTTCGGTATCTATTTAGGGTCCTTTCACAAAAGGTTCGCTTTTTTCTGAACCAAAAGGTCCGTTTTGTAAAAAAAACCGGCAGGACCTACACGTACTTACGCTTTTTTCGAGGGACCGAAACGCAAAAAAAAATGAGCGGAGCCTGTCGACCAATCACTACGTTTTTTTGTATCTACTAGGGCCCTCTCACAAAAATTCCATATTTTTTCCTGAACCGAAAGGACCTATACGTAATTACGAATTTTTCGGAGGACCAAAATGCGAAAAAAAATATTTTGAGCCGAGCGCGGCTCAAATGCACCACAGCGCGCGATTCCTCCCGGAAATAGGAGAGGTATGATTTTATCTTCACTCTTTTGATAGTTCCCATACAAGGCTCTCACCGCTGCCATTCATCTCTATGTTCATGCGACAGAAGATTCCATCAGTCATCATCTCACGGCCGATTGGCGATTCTTGCTCGCTCTAGCCGTTGGCCATAATTTCTCTCACCCTATGGCCACTCGTCGGTGAGTGTGTTTGGCGTTGATTAATTAAAATTTCTTAGGGTCATTTCTGTTAGCTTTTAGTAGCCATCAAACTTTTGCCATTAGAATAGTATATCACAAAGATAACATAATAGTAGACTTGATGTTGTTCGTTGTCATCTTGATGATGAGATTTGAAACACACAAAGGATCGGAGTTCGGAGATAGACGGAGCGTGAGTGGTGGCAGAGGGCTCGATGGGAACCGAAGGGGGAACGCTTCCATTGGCTGGTTTTTCAATAAGTGACAATCCTCCAATAAACGTCAAGCTCTCAAAGCAATTGTATAGCTTTGCTCCTAGTTAATTAACTGTTAGATGCAATGGAGGTATTAATACCTCCGACACCTCTACATGGACTGGACCAGGGCTCGCAAAAGAAAAGGCTACGGAAACCTAAGTGCCTTGCAGGGACGAGCGCCGCGGACGGGAACCTGAAGCGTCTGCTTTGTTTCTTCCGCTCTACTGTCACCAAAATCAAATCCGTGTGATAATAATTCTCTAAGACTCTAACTGTCCTGATATCAGATTTTACGAAATGTGCAATGTGTGTTTTCTATGTACTGTATGGCAGGCGGTACGAGGGTATAGATAGGTTGCTTAAGAATTCGCCACTGTGAATCACGCTCAGTGAGAAATCGCTCAGGGTGACGAGGTGGCCGACAGTTGTTATTTTCAACCTGTCACCGGTTATCGATCAGAGGGGCTAAAAACAGAACAAGCACTGTTGCATCGTCATCCTAGATTCCTAGTGTCTGTACACACAACGGAATATCCGGCTGCGTGCACTTCTCATCTTCCCCCGGCCATAAGCAAACCCAGATGTACTAACGCTTAGTTCCTAGATACAGTATCGTTGCCACTAGGCCTTGCTGCAAGGTGCAAGCCTCCCTATGATGTGTACTCTCCCCCACCTGTTTCTAGCTGCACCTCATTGCTGGCACTTCGACGGTACCATGAGATGTTGAGATAGGAACAGTACCGGAATCAATCAAGCCCAGCTCTCGTTGCATATCCATGCATCCTTGTGGCGACGATAGATGCCCACAGGAGAATTGTGTAAATGCACCGTGATCTAATGGAGTGATCCCTGAGAGCCTTCACCGAACACAGGCAGGAGACGTGTAAATCTGTCGAGGTGCAGTGCTGCATGGTCCACAGGGGCCATGGAGAGCACTGCAGCCACCCACGATTAGAGGCCAGAATTCTGAAACTCCATGCTGCATTGCCGTTGCTTTCAGGCGGCAGCCAGCCGCCTCCCTCTGACTCTCCTCCCTCTCCCTTGGCCACCTGCCGTGCTAGTGTGTGCAGTACTGCGTGCAGTGTTGCAGCCATTTTATACGTTGCTTGTCCTTGCATTTGTGGCCGTGTCACGCTGCTACGAAATGAAAACGTCCTTCGTTTTTGTATCATCGTGTTTCCAGTTAGCTGCAACTTGCAGGTAGAGGGAAAGTGTCTTTGCCTCTTTGGTCACGAGTTTTTCTTGTGTTTGTCAACTTGGCCATGTATTTAAAGAGGATGTGAGGTTTCAGTTTGGAGTTTTTAGTGGTACTCTTTCTTCTTAATCTACGAACTAATCAAATTATTCCCAACAATTTTCTATGGCCTTTTCATTGGTTTCTTGAATTGACTAATTAGCTATGAGGTTGCTTTCAGTTCGTTTTGAGGCTCTGGGTATCTGAGGGTTTGCGCAGTCTAAGCATATGTGACAAAGGCTTTTCGAATAAATATCTGATTCTCGAAACCAAGGTAGCTAAGCTACCTATATGCTCTAAGCATAGTTTTTTTTTGGTTGTACCTGAAGGAGTTATTAGCCTCCCTTTTTTTCTTCCTCCCTCACTCTTCATGATTAACATTGACCAAAATGAGAAGAATTGACGAACAATAGAATATCTTAACTAATTGTTCACCAAAGATATCCACTGCTAGTTTTTTCCCCCACTTTTGCATGCCACGAGAATGTTAAAAACAAACATTTACATGTCGCACTGCCATTTTTTATCCTGTAAACAACTGACGGCATATGTTTCATCACAAACTAATTATAACTGTTTATATAAAAATATAAAGAGTTTATTTTAAGTGGCCGGTTAGGTAGATCTCAAGAAGGATTTGGAACCGACAGGGCCCAGATTTGGTGGCCTAAGCATATGTTTAATCCTTAGCTTAGAACTGACTCAAATGTTTACAGAGGCATTCCCAGTTACACACACTTGTATTCTACTATGGTCCTTGACTTTGAGAGTGACTATCTATGTTGTCAACCATAGCTTCTAGTTTCTACTATGTTTGGTTAAAATTTTCAAATGCAAAAGCCATTTCCAACCAGTACAAGCAGTACTAATAAGTCAGTAAAATCAGTTACTATGCAGCCGATCGAGGTTTGGACAAGCTGATCCGCCGTCAAGGGTTAACAGCATCTAGGTGCGTGCGTGTGTGCCCCCATCGTCGGCGCCACTGTATCGCTGGCCTGTCTCTCAGGTAAACAGTTCGTCCATAGCTTCCTCCGTGATGGGAAAGGATAGGATGGAGTGTTGTCCCGGCGAGCATGTGAGGGGTCACCTAGTGAAAACACAAGACAGAAGATGGATTGCCACCAACACCAGCAACAAGCAGTAAAGCAGAAAGAGAGAGCAAGTCCCTTGTGCTCACGAAAGAGCAACCTTGCTTTTCCAGATCAGGAAAAGGCACTTTCATGAGTGAGAAAAAAGAACAAAAAAGTAAAGGAGAACATTTCGATCAATCTTTTGTTCTGGAATTAGGAGAAAAAAAATCATCATATCTTTGACCTGATGCTCAAGCATTTTTAGTCATGGAAGAAACTGTCTATCTGTCTTTGTCTTGGCTCCCTGAAAAAGCAGACGGCCAGCTTAATTAGCTCATTTCCATGTACTAATCTTGTAATCCTTCCAATTCGTCACTGGGAAGCACTCCATGCGGATAAAAATTCACAAGATCAGGCATCCATATCCTGTGCAGTATGAACAGCATAAAGCTAACAAGAATTAGCTAAAAGCAACATGGAAGTATCCATAAAGAGGTTCAATTGCATCAGCCGTTTGCAAGAACCTATAGTAGATCGACTTAAATTAACCACTCCTTACAAGACGCCATGCACTGAAAATTGGAGCTTATTAATCCTAATATGGCCTGCAGCTACAAGCTAAGGCTGGTTCCTTATTCACTAGAACCAATTCGATCCCACGTACTTCTGCGGTGGTTCCTGCATGACGCCGGCGTAATCCACGGTGCCTCCTGCTGACACGTTGAAACCTGAACTGATCCTGTACTCATGATCCGGCGCCGCTACGGTGATGTCGCCTCCGAACGGCGCGTCGTCACGGATGAAGAACGCCGCACTCTGCTGCTGCTGCTGCTGCACGTTGTTCACACCACCAAGTAAGCGTGGCACCAGAAGGTTGTCAGTGCTCAGGTTCTTGTGCGCGGCCACGTCGGTCTCGTACATATTCATCAGCACTGCGAGGCATCTCTGGCCGTCGACGGGCATGCCGACGTCGAAGCAGCCGAGTGCCTGGCTCGGCGGGGTGTAGGGCGTCGGGAAGACGGGCGGCGGCTTGCTCTCGGCGGCGCTCGGCTGGACGGCGAGGTTGTTGTACTTGCAGGTGTACTGGTGGGCGTTGCGCGCGTTGCGGTCGAGGAAGCCGAGCGCGTAGTCGCTGTGCGGGCACTGCACGTTGTCGCAGGTGAAGACGCGGTTGTGGTTGTTGTTGTTCAGCATCAGCTCCCGCTCGGCGGCTGGTGGCGCGCTCCTCTTCTGGGTAAACTCGACGTCGGTGGCCTCTTCCTTCATCAGCGCCGCCGGCATGACCATGAACTTGTTGCTCATAGCAGCATCCATGGTAAGGTCTACGAACGGGGTTGCCCCAGAGGGTAGCTTCAGGTTACCGACCTCTTCGCCGTCGATTCCGTCGACGTCGTACTCGCCGGAGCTGGCGTTGAACGACAGCACGCCGGCGGCGGAGGGCGGCGGTGGGCAGGCGCCGGGGTGCAGCTTGAGGTAGAGCTCCTCCTCCTGCTTGAGCACCGCGAGCCAGGTCACGATCTCCCTGGCGGTCATCTTGTCCTGCAAGCACTTGGATTGCCGCACGAGGCGGCGGACCTTCTCCACGTCGGGGGACATGTGCTTGATGACGGCGGTGAGCACGGCGACCTTCCAGGCCTTCTTGAGGTCGTGCGGCTTCTTGTACGGCGGCGGGCCGAGCTCCATGGGCACGCCGGCCTCCGGCCACCACGTCTCTGTCCCCTCCGGCCACCACGGCGGCGGCACACCCTTCTCGAGCGGGTACCGGCGCTGCGGTGGGTCGCAGTGCTGCATGAGCGCCGAGAGCAGCGAGCCCAGCGTGGTGTCCTGCAGCTCGTTCAGGGAATGAAGCCCGGCCGGCGCCGCGCCCCCGGCGCCGCCGCCGTCTCCTTCGCCTCCCGGCACGGCGTTGGCGGCCTGGTACTTGGCGATGGCCGCCGGGCCGTTGCGGTCGAAGCGGACCTTCTCCTTCCACCAGGCGCGGAGGTTGTCGGAGGCGCCGCTCACCGGCTTGCCCTTCTCCGGGATGATGCCGTAGACGAACCCCTGCGCGTTACACACCTCCATCATCTTGAGCATGTACCTGAGGATTCCGTCCTGCGCGCGCGACATCTTCTTGCGCCGCGCCTGCTCCTGCGACTGACGCTGCCTCGTCGCCACGTCGCCGCCCGCGCCGTTCTCCTTCTCGCCGCCGCGGCTCTGCTGCAGCTCCTTGAGGCGCTTGTACCGCATGCGGTCCCGCCACATGCGGCGCTCCAGCTCCTCGATGTCGTCCACGTCGTCGTCGCTCTCGTCCTCGGGGAAGTTCTCGTGCACCTGCCCC
Source organism: Guadua angustifolia (assembly GCA_036346375.1). Lineage (NCBI taxonomy): Eukaryota > Viridiplantae > Streptophyta > Magnoliopsida > Poales > Poaceae > Guadua > Guadua angustifolia. Next base: position 1,148,584 of record CM070521.1, on the reverse strand, counting down.
TGCCCCTGCCCCGGCACCGGCGCCGGTGTGGGGCTGACGAGGTCGCCCTCCCCCACGAAGAACTCGCCTCCGAATCCCATGAAACCCTTCTCGCCGTTGCCCCCCACCACGAACGCCATGCTTGGATCCATCGTCATCACCCCTCCCTCCGTCATCTCCGGCTCCGCTCACACGAAAGCAACTCTCACTCCCCGATCGCCAGGATTTGCAGACTTGCAGTAGCAGGTGTATCACCACTATATATCCACCTGAACGCGCGTAAGCAAACCAAAGCAATTAAGTACAAGAAAATTAGCATTTGCCCACATAATTAGTGAGTGCGAGGGGGTTATGGAACAAACATATGGAGGTTAATTGCAAGGTTAAGTACAAGAACCGTGTGAAGAAATTAGCATTTTCCCACAGTAATTAGTGAGATATACTTAATTTACACATGACATGGCCCGCTTTAATTGGTGATTTGGTGGCATGTGGAGCATGAGTTGCATCAAGAAAAGCAATTATGAATGCATTGCATGATGAGGTGTAGTAAGACACTTTCTTTACTAGTCTACCAGTGCTCAAGATTGTTAAGCATTTTTAGGGGAGATTGAGGAGATACAGATTGGTGGTGTGGTGACTTCCAGATTTACGCAGCCAGGTGACAATTTACAGCATAAAATACGATCCCAACACCTTGCACTCGTAACATGGAATACTCACACGAGAATAAGCATATATGATTAAAGCGTGATTGGGGAAAAAGCATGCACAGAAACAGGTCACCTATGGAATTGTTTCTTCTTGTCGGTTCCTACCAGCCAAAAGATATGACCGGGAAGTCATGAAATGGTTTCTTCTGGTGGATTATCCATTTGTAGTTTCTACCACCCACACGAACATTAACGTATAAAGTATTAAGCAGAACTGAAAATAAGAACATGCGCCCATGTGCCAACCCAAAAAATGGATCAAATACACACACACATCAAAGTTGGGGAACTCAAAATGTCGCCCCAAATAAAAATCTGTCTTGGCATAACAGAGCTAGCCGAGAAGACATCTGGCCACCCAATAATCTTAACAAAAGGCCAAGAGCACAGATAAAAATGACACAAAAGGAAAACAAGATCGAAAACAAAATGAAATCTTTACTGGGTATATGCAAACAAGAGATGAGAGCGTGAAAGAAAAGGATACTATGTAACAGGAACATACATACCTCTCTCTCTCTATGTGTTCTCTCTGTTGCTGAATGCTCTGCTGTTTCAGTCTGCCATGGGCTTGGAGAGTGAGCAACTAGAGGAGAGAAAGAGAGGGGGGCGAAGAAGGAGAAAGGTCAGAATTAATGGGATAAGAAGAGGGGAGACGAAGCCTAAACACCACAGGAAGAAGAAGAAAGCAAGAAGCAAGTGGCAGGGTGCAAGAGGCGCCGGGAAACTACAGCGACAGGGCCGTTATATAATGGCCTGTTGACCAGCACTTTTGGTATGTATAAATCAAGGTGCATAAATCGAGATACGGTTAATTATAACTCCCCGGTTGTTGTATACCTACCACGTGGTGAATTGAGGTGCAGATCATCTAGATTTAGGCAAGGTGCATAAATCGAGATACGGTTAATTATAACTCCCCGGTTGTTGTATACCTACCACGTGGTGAATTGAGGTGCAGATCATCTAGATTTAGGCTATTTTTGGTACAGTTCTAATGAGTATTTCTAACTCCATCAGATTCATGAAGTTAGAGCTGGAGCTATGGGTCATCTTATTTAATTTTGGACTAAAAATATAAACTTAATTCATTTTATTTTAGTCTACAAGTTTCAGATTTAAGATGAAGCTAGAATCTAGAGTTTTACCAAACAGTGCCTTACTTCGGGGGTGTTTGACACAACTCCAGCTCCACAAAAATCCGTAGAGTTAGTGAAGCAAGGTATTCCTAACTCCAGAAATTTATAGAGCTGAAGCTGTGGGTACATTAAGAGTGTTTAAGTGGGTCATCTTGTTAAATTTTAGATTAAAAATATAAACTTAAATTCATTTTATTTTAGCCTACAACCTTTAGATCTGAGATGGAGCTAGGATCAGCTGAAACTCTTCTAAACAAGGTCTTTATCATAACTCAACATGGGGTGGATTTCGTGAAATCTGAACCGTTCCTTGTGTTTACATGGTGATCTTATCGGACAATAGCAATAGGATCCTGATATAATTGCTTCTTCACCGACATTTTTGGCATATAAATCCGTTAAGAGTAGCGCTCTGCACATCATCCCTCCAATACAGCAAGTTTTATAAATCTTGAAGCATGAAAAAAGATAAGTAATTATCATTCATTCATTCATTTATTTATTTATGCTTTGATATTTATGTAACTTCCATATAGTAAAGTATAGATGTTGAAATGCCACTTTTTTGTTAATTCCTCACTTTTTTTTTGTACCACGTGGTGCATGGTATCTCCTTGTGGTTCGTAGTAGAAAGGAGATGATTCCTATGGAGACCGTTTCCACGAGGGGAAACAATATCGTGTTGTTTTAGGGTAAAATGCCTTTACTGTAACAGGTTCTGAATCAGTGGCGAATCCAGGATAAAAATAGAGAGTGGGTTTTAAAAATTAGGTTAAATTAAGATAAACATGTTAAACAGTTTGTGTTATATTCTAATCGATTTGAATGTTACTACTTATAGTTCATTATTTGAAAAATATTTATACAACATTCGCTTGTTAAACTTTTGAAAATCTATAAGTAAGTTAACACCAATCAATCAAAAAAACCGGCTATTGTCTCTTTCAACCCACTAATATATTTACAATTGATAAAAAAAATTCATGAGCAGTGCTTCAATACTTTTCTTTGCAATACAAATTGTATAAATCTTGAAGTAAGTAAAAGAATAAGTAATCATGATCTACTTTTCTTCCTCTAGATGTGCCTAAGTGCATATACATTCGTCCTTGCTATATCTAAAAAATGAACGTCGCTACTAGAGAGGATACATAAGATCTAAAGAACGGAGGGTGGGCTTGAGCCCAACTGAGCCCACCCATTGGATACGCCACTGCTCTGAATTGATATAAAAAAATTCAATGCAAAAACTCTCCCTCGCGTTGAACAGTACCAAAAAGAAAGTAATTTACAATTTTGACACTGTCGCGAAGCTCTGAGGACAGTGTGTGGCATCGATACTCAATAGCCCAAATGGCTACCCGTCTAGCGGCCGCCGTCGAGGTCCGAAGTTGAGGACCAAAGCTTGCTGAAGAACAACCTCATCGCAGGGCCGTCGCGATTGATGCAGACAGATGGCGGATTCCGAAGCCTGTTCGGTGGGTAGCGTCGCCAATAATGGACCAACGAAGCGTCGCCTGTGGCCTGAACAGGTGGCGTAGCCATGTGAGAACCGCCGGGGCACCCGCCTGACCGCCTCCAAGTTTGAACTCCCAAGGAGGTTGGATCCGGTGAGAAGAAGGAAGATGGTTGAATCTGCTCTCCATCACACTGGGAATAAACTAAACAACCTTTGAATCGACCAGATCTGTAGAGATTTTCGTAGGGGCGACTAGGGAACCTAAGACGGGGAGAACCAAAGATGTGAAGCAAGGTGGACGGCAATGTGGATGACCCGGAACTACCTATGGAACTTACAAGAAAATAAAATATGAAAAGATAATTAAATACAGACTTTATCACAATGGATAGAAAGAATGTTAACCACACTATTTATATCTATCTAAGGAGCATAAATTAATAATGCTAAAGACGCCTTGTGTCTTTACGCATGTGTCATTGTTGAGTCTTGAATCGTCACGTTCTTTGATTAACCGTTGTGTCCCTTGGCCAACTGTCGTAAGTTGCTAGATACCTTCATAACCATCCTCACATTAATCACGTGGGAAATTCACATGTTTCACGAGCAGTTTATCTGGTCAGGCTTATAAAACCATATGAACAGTCATCATTGTTTAGGACTGGTCATTATTGGCTTTTGACTAGTTTGTTACTAAAGGAGATAAGACTTTTTAGTTGAAATTATGGTTATAGATATAACTGTTATGTTAAGTGGACTTTAACATATGAAAAATTATTGACTCAATCAAAAATCCTCGTTAGACATGACGATCGAAGAGAGGTGGCACGCTGATAGGTAGCAATAAACGCCAGATCCACATTGGCAGGATTATTTTTTGGGGGTGGGAACTCATGCACTAGAGAACCACATGACTGAGGATGAGAAAACCGTCATCGCGGTGATTGCAATAGATGTCGACATGGCTTCAAGAGCTCAACTTGGACGAAAACCGAACCCAAGAGAGGAGATAACCATCACCAGCCAATAATAGGTCATCTGGATATGGACGGCTTGGACTATGGTCGAAGAAAACTCGGAGGTGATCACCGGAGATGAGGAGGAAATGAAGGGAAAGAGGAAAGAGAAAGAAGAGAGGGGATCTCCCACCTGCTCAACCCCAACAAGACGCTAACAAGGAGGGGAGAGAGGTCCGTGGTGGCTCTGGAAGGGGGATGTACGGGTGGAGTTCTTTCCTCCTGGTGGAGTTGGAGAGGAGATGAGCCTCAAGACCCTTGTATAATGTAGCACATAACCTTTTTTTTTTGGCATAAATCAAGGTCCGATTTAATCCTTTTCAATTTTGTAGCACCGGTGAATGACAACTTTTTATTGTAGGTAGAATATGAAATATTGTTATGCTCTTGTATCCATTCTTATCCACATGAGTCCAATTAGCTATTAAGGTCTATCCTCATGTGGGGATACGATACCTCTAGATTCATGGAGGGCAACACCATGTAAAATAAGTCATACGTTTCTCACAGTAGGAAAAAGTACTCCCTCCGTCCATGTTTGTAGTGCATATTATTTGAATGGTCTTGTCTATTAATATAGGGTGTATTTTATGTTTTAATGCAAATAAATGTGGTGTTCCCTTTAAACTCATAATAAATAGATTTACTTGATATTCTCTACATGCATGCATTGAATATAGTGCTTCGAGATAACAATTAGGGGTATCTATTCATTTAAGATATCTCCTTGGTCTATGTATAAAAAAATACACCATATAAACTTTGATGGATGGGTACTGGTTAAATGGTTGGGGCCCACCAGAGAGTAATGGAGGCGTTAATTTGTACTTGGGTTTCTTTTAACAAAAACAAGGAGCTTTATTATTTGTTAGGTCAAGACCGTAACTTCTTTATTGATTAACAACAGGGCTACAATCACTTCGTAAGCAGCTAACATGAATTATTGATAAACATCATTATTGATAAACATCCCTATGAGTACCGGTGTACTACTAAAAGGATGTACCCTGTTGATACGTGGCAGCACTATCAGTCCTTGCATGGACTGCACGAGTGCTAATGTCCAAAAGGACCAACATTAGCCAGGTCCTAGCCACATGTAGCAGCAGTACAAAGGGACCTGAAAAATTGGTTGGGGGAGGTTTCCAGGTAGGCCAGGCATTAACTTAATTAGCCTTATCTCTCGGCCATTATTTGGTTGGTTTTGCCTGAGACGAGCTCGATCAGTGGGACATGGAGAGATCTCAGGCCCCATCTGACGTTGGGTTGGACCATAGCATTTCCTCCTCCTCCTCCTCCTCCTCCTCCTCCTTACCATTTCGCCATGCGAATCTCCGGGTGTCGGCAGGTTTGTCAGCTTCATGTCATGTATATAACTTCCTTTGCAAAACCAATGCATTAAGAACGAGCTACCAGTCTGCTAGAGGATACCTTTTTTGAACCAAGCTTCCTAAAGGATCATTGCCTCTTCAGTCTCGACTCTCATCTGATCCGGTGGTTAGTAAAAGTATCAGGTTTTTATCAATTTTTTCTCAGCATATAAGAAGTCCAGCCGAGACGGGTTGCTTCAGAGACAGAAGTCGGTTTTCATCCAGGAATCCTGATATCTGATTTTATTCTCTCCTGTTTTGTAGGCTATAGCACGGTGGTGCTCTTTTCCATGTTTTTTCGGTTGTAATAACTATCCAAAGGTTCACGGACTCATGTCCAAAACTGCTGCTGTATTATTTTCACTCTTTTCTTCGATGCATAGTAGAGCTGTTGCCATTTCTTTAAAAAAATATATCAGGTGTCAACTACATTTGGATTTTTGCCGTTCAAGTAAAGAGGAAAAGAGTGAAAAACATTACAAATTAAAACACTTGGCGAAAGCGCTGGGCGGAGAGAAAAGCAAAATGGAGTGATACAATTGCAATATATAGAATTTAGAGAGTGTTTGGCATAACTATAGCTTCACTAAAATTCGTGAAGTTGCTGGAGCAGGGTATTCCTAGCTCCAGAAAGTTATGGAGTTGGAGCTATGGATACATTAAGAATGTTTAAATGGGCCATCTTGTTTACATTTTAAACTAAAAATATAAACTTGATTCACTTTATTTTAGCCTACAAAATCCTAATCTGAGGTGGAGTTAGGATCTAAAGCTCTATCAAACAGAGTCTTAATCCACAAAATCAGACTCACAGAGGAGAGGAAAAGATTGCACGACGTGTCTAGTTATCTTTTATGCTTGATAGTTTGATTGACAACAAAAGCAAGTCAACTAGTAGAACCTTGCAAAGCTAGGAATATGCATCAATGGGTCGACCATGTATAATTTTCGGTGGCAACAGCAATGGTCAGGTCAAAGTATTCTATAGTTATTCTCTTCTTTTCTCTCTCCTTTGGTTTATTCTATTGTACACACTCGTGTCAAATTGTTTGGTCCAACTTGGCAGCTCCACTTCCGGTCCTTAATATTGTCAACGTATTTTTTACTTTTTGTTTTTTTTTGGTTAGAGAGAGAGAGAGTATTTAGGTTGTTGCACATACTAATGGAATTTAGTTGAAAGATACCTTTCCTCTCTCTGAAGGTCAGCAAATTTGAAGAAATAACAAGCTCCTGCCTAAGCTTTGCGATAGCCAAGACGATCTGCATTAAACAATGGATGCTTCTTCCATGTCTCAATACTCGGAGCCACTTTCACTTTGTGAAAAGCACATTCCATCTTCTTACCGAAAGTGTACAGGTTCTCTGAACGAACAGTTGGTAGCATGACTTGCAGTCCAGCATGTATGTAGGATGTCACAGACAGCAGCAAAGTTAAGAGTTGCACATAATTGTCAATGACAAGGATGTGCTCCCTCCTCATCAGGCAAGGATCTCTTTGGATCGTCTCGAATCTAAGATAGATCCCGAGGAGATCTCAGGAGTAAATCTTCTCATTACCTGCGTTCAGTTCAGTTCACTGCACAGGGCTGTAGAACCTGCGATGCATGCAAGCATTGGAATCCTGAATTCGTTGCTTGGATTGTGTGTAATCATTTGCCAATGTATCATAGATAACTTTGGGGGGATGGTCTTTGCGAATGACCTGATGCTGTACATTTTTTTCTGTGCTCATCTCTGCGTCTTTGCTGAATAATGACGAAATCTTTGGAGTTGCCAATTGAGAAAGCCTGTCTCGCTTCACGCTTGACGGGCCGCAAATCAAAATGTGCGGTTTGGGTCAAGTTGATTGGGCTGGGCTGGAATGTTATGGTGCATCTTAACCCATCCTCCAAAAAGAACAAGTCCAGAAGAAACAACGAGTTGAGTTGACCGGTCAACAGTTCCCGTTGAACAGTCAAAGCAGTCTTCGCCACCGCAGTCGGTCACCGTCGCTCCGCTAGCCCGTGGCGGGGAACTGGGGCCATGGCCGCGATATTAAATAACTCGCATGTCATCCTTCCCCCAACCCACCCTCTACTAGTCTACTCTATCGCCGCCGTCGCATCATCTCCTCGCTCGGCCGCGCCCACCTTGACCCACCGCTCACCGTCCCACGCCCGTCGCCCCTCGCACCCGCGCCCCTCGCCCACCGCCACTGCTTCTCTAGCGCTGCCGCCCGCCTCCAGATCCGCCGCTTGTCTCCAGATCTGCCACCCTCCTCCACCTACGCCGCCGATGTGCTGACCCTGACAACCGCATTGCTGCTCCCCTCGGCCTTCGCCAGCCCTAAGGTTTGTGCCCCGCTTCTTCCCGATGAGATCTCTTGTCACTTAATCCCGCTATATGCACTTTCGCATCGTGAATCTGGTATCTAGATTTTGTTCTGTACTCAGTAATTTTGCAGAGATTTTTTGTATAAAAAAACCCAACAATGTGAATCTGGATTCGGCTTAGATAAAACATGCATATTGGTATGGCATGATTACAGATATGAGTTGACGGTAAGATTCATAATACAATATCTCCTTTTGGGTTTCTTGTGGTAATTTTGAGTTTGACATTTTATTGACAGGTAAAGACCTTATTAACTGCGTTTTTTTTTAAACGTATAATAGCTGCTGACTTCCAGTGAATGCATCCTTGTGCCAGACTCCTCCCTTTTATCTCATCCTCATCAGTGATTTGGTTGTGGTGTAGGCAATTACGCATGCTGCAGCAACTTCTCCAATTCATTATTTATGAAGGTTGATTGAGCATTTGAGCTCACCAACCATTAGCACAGATCAGGGAAGTCATCATCGAGTGCATGCTTCTGTGCTTGGTTTGTCACGTAGGTGAATGTGACTATGTGGGCATGAGGCCAATCAGCTTCCTTGAGGCCTCTCGCTGTCCATGATCCCTGCTCCAGCCCTCCGATTCCTACTAGCTGTTCGCCAAATTGTCGACTTGGCCTTTGTCATCTACTCAGAACCATATTAAAATAAAGGTCACAATGCTTTAAATGATAATAGTTCAAAACAATGTTAGATTTTGATCCATTATTTGTGCTCTGCAGGTTGTCAAGCATTTTATTTGGGGAGTTTTAGCTATGGCTTCACCAAAGACGGTTAGTTCCCAAAACAGGTTTGCTTTTCGATGCTCCTGCAAATCTTTGACAGTTTACAGTTGTATGCAGATAGATGTGTCATTGTGCATTATTTTACAGTTGACAGTAAGAACCATGCAAATATCTTTGACAATTTACAGTTGCATTATCTTAAGTGCCTATTGGCTCTGTTATTTTGCGCGCGCGCGCACACACACATACATATATATGTGATTTCAAATGCGTGAATTCAAGCCATATTTGGATGTATTTTTTGAAAATTTTAGTTTTAGGGTATATACTCATCTATAACAATTCAAATGAAACACTTATCTTTGAAAAAATATACTTGAATTCAAAGATTTCGAACGAATTTAGATCACATGCTTTGCTGATTTATATATAAAATCAGCACATACCTACAATCAAACTATATATCATCAAAAAAGGAAACTATAAATTAGCTACTGAATGTGTACTTTGCTTGATATGTTTGTGTGAGAATTTTAATGTTTATTGTATGACTTGTGTCACATTGGGCACCTTACTAGTAGAATAGATGATACTGAACACAGCAGGTGTAGCCTGTTAATTTCTGTTCGTTCCTGATTAGTAGAATTCCTATTGGTTTGATAGTTTCTAAGATAAACATGCATCCAGCCCACCCAATGCTAGGTGTAAGGAGGATAAGGGCCGAAAAAAACAGCTCTTGGTCACAAGACCTCCGGTTTGGATAAGCGTTTTCCTGCAGTAGTTGGTACTCTTCTGTACTTCTGGTTGCAGCTTTACTTGCAAATTAGGTGTGCAATGAGGACCAAATATAGACATGGTCATATTGTCTGTGGGTATCTTTTTGAGGCGGCCATTAAGGTGTTATCTCAGTGGTTGTTTTCTACTTCTTGAACTGAAATGAGCTGGGATGCTAAAATTTGACCTGCAATTCAGGCTTGCAGTGGTCACAGGTGGAAACAAAGGAGTTGGCCTAGAGGTATGCCGCCAGCTTGCTCTCCAAGGTGTGACGGTCATTCTTACAGCAAGGGATGAGAAGAGGGGGAAAGATGCGGTCGAGTCCATTCGCCATGAATCTAACCTCTCCAACATAATCTTCCATCAGCTCGATGTCCGCGATAATGATAGTGTTGCCTCTTTAGCCCAATATATCGAAAGCAGATATGGGAAGCTTGACATTTTGGTAAAATGGAGTCTTCTTGTTTGTATCTAGTGGCATCTCTTATGCTTCTTTGAGAATATGTAAATGAAATAGAATGGGTGATACAGGTTAACAATGCAGCTGTTATTGGGGTTGCAGCAGATGAGGAAGGCCTGAAAGCTCTCAACATTGATGCAGAGACATGGGTACTGAGATTTTTCTTAGCTTTGCTTTGCATGTGTATCCCTTTTAAATGTTTTCCTTGTGTAGTTTAAAAGGTATGCGTGGTCTTCTAATGTTAGAATTTCCATGCTTCATTTAAGTACTTCGTGTTCAGGGAAACTTTGAATTGATGTCTAGAATTGCAATTTCTTTTCTGATATGCCTATGAATAGCTAGCCAGGACCATAGTAAGTGTTTCAACATTCGACCACTGACTATTTTCTTTGTGATTCAGACATCTGGCAGAGCAGCAAATATGCTCAAAGCTGTGTTCCAAAATACATATGATGAGGCAGCGAACTGTCTCAACACCAATTACTATGGATGCAAACGGGTAACAGAAGCTCTTCTTCCTCTATTGAAATTGTCCACATCAGGAGCAAGGATTGTTAATGCCTCCTCCCTCGCGTCAGAGTTGAAGGTACATCATTCACATTCTTTCTTTTAGAAACCTCCAATCTATTACCGCAAGAGCAGGGAAAGAGATGTTTGGTATGCTACTTGGCCCTAGCTAATTCATCCTAGCTTATGGGTTCAATTTTGGTACCAGAGAATGCCAAATGAGAAGCTACGAAACGAGTTGAGCAACATCGACATCTGGGACGTGGAGCAAATAGAAGCAGTTCTTAACACCTTCTTGGAGGACCTGAAGAATGGACGGCTTGAAGAGGCAGGGTGGCCGATGATGCTGCCCGCATACAGCGTGTCGAAAATGGTCATCAACCTGTACACCCGGGTCCTGGCAAGGCAGCATCCAGAGATGCGCATCAACTGCGTGCGCCCTGGCTTTGTCAAGACCGACATCAACTGGAATTTGGGGATCCTGACGCCTGAGCAAGGCGCGAGAGGGCTGGTCATGCTGGCGCTGCTCCCTGAGGATGGATCAACCGGGTGCTACTTTGATCAAACAGAGATGGTGAATGTTTGGTAATCGTGGTTTAAAATGGCTCTTAATTAGCTTGTCAGTTACACCATTGATGGAACTTAGTTCTCAAGATTGTGTGGGACGGCCGCGGCAACTTCTGGTCCATTTTACCATGCCATGAACCTCACGATAAAATAAATGTGTTAATATCGTCGCCTGAGCGCTCAGCGATGATACTGTAATCGAAATGTGCACATGGCATGCCTCTGTAGCGTTTTTCTCTTTTTCTGTGCTGTTAGTCTCCTGCAGCATGTCTAAGGCCAATGGACGGAGATCCTCTGCAGTTGCTGCTAGTCACTGACAGGTGAGTCCCACGCAGCAAAAGGCCCATCTGCAGTGACCCAACGGCAGAGAAATATAACTGCAGAGGATCTGTGTCCAAGGCCAATGGCCAGAACAGTTTTATGTGTTTATATTTGTATTTTCGGATTTGTTATACATCACTTGACTAAAGTTTCTTGTTTTTTTTTACGTCAATAAAGAGTTCAAGTGAAGTTACCCATCAGAAAAAAAAAGGAGCAGATTGAATATAGTGTCTACAGTGTATCTAAAAGTTAAGGAGATTGAATTCTAAAGAAACAAACAGACGGTGTTCATTGTGATTGATTTATTTTTTTTGAGGAAGTATAAGAGGACGCACACGAATTCTAGGAGGTTAAAATATACACTAAGTTGGTATCGACTATCGAGAGGTAGCAAAAGTTAAAATCAAGGAGCTACTAAAAGATATGGGAGTTAATTAGGTGTTATCTCTCAAAGATGGTAAGAATATATATATATATATATAGGGGGAGCTATGCGTGTGTGTGTGTCAAATATTTTTAAAGTTAAGGACGATACGAATTCATTTCCTACTCTATTCCAAAGGCAAGAGTTTTATTGTAAAATCGTCTTCGTGCACCTATAGATTTTTCACATAAATATTCATGTCTCGTGTTTTCTATTTTTCTGGGCTTTATTTGCAACAAATGATATTAGAGCTTAGGGTTATCACACGGCGACTACGCTACGCACGACATAAAATCTTCGTGCGGCTGGTGGGCAAGGGAACGAATGTCTTTACGTGTGCCTAGGGGTGTAAATAGGTCGGGTATTACCCGACCCGTATCCGTACCCGGATGCAAAATTACCCTAATAGAAAACTATTTAACTTTTAGATACACTGTAGACACTATCTAAAAAAAAGGAGCAGATTGAATATAGTGTCTACAGGGTAGGCTTATCGGTAAATTTGAACGAAATGAAAAATTATCCAAATTATGTTATAAAATTTTTAAAATTTTATATAATGATACTGATGAAATTAGTAATCTCTCATAAAAATTTGAGATCATGATCACATTCAAGAAAATTTATAAAATTATGATAAGGTAAATGTCTCAATTATGTTCTACTTGCTATCAACCTAAATAAGAGGAGGAGCACATGACCTGGTTTCTTAGACTACGGACGCTTGTGATTTCACGTTGTCCAAAACTATTGTCATTGCCTCCTATTCCTTTGGGATTCCTTTCCTCCAATTCAACTATGTGTTGAACTATATATGTGAATTTAACTTTATGTATTGGACTTTATGTGTTTATTGAACTCCATGTGTTTGATTATGTACTATTTGAACTCTTTTTTGGACTATGTATGTTTGTTAGGCTATACGACATTATCTATTGTATTATGTGATGTACTAGTGTGATAGTTGGATTGTTTTCATCGTATGATTTGATCTTATGTATTTCGTGCACACCCGATGAAGTACCTGTTGTCTGTATTATACCCGTCCGCATACTACCCGGAGCCCATTCATAGAAAATGCTACCCGTTACCCGTACCCTATCCGATTTTTACTACCCGTGCTCGTACTCGTACTCAGAGAAAAAATAATAGGGTAGGGTATAGGATAACCTACTACCCACCCGTACCTGACTCGTTTACACCCCTACGGTGTGCCTGCCTAAGCTGCCTCCGACGAGTTTACCACCAGACACGGACGGCGCGTACCAGCGGCGCGATCGACCGCGAGACGTGCCGAGAAGAGCACGGGCGTTTAATTGTCACGCACGCACGCTTCGTCTGTCCTAGGCGCTGGCCGCCGTGACGACCGCGTGCCGGCACATGCAGCGTCCGGTCCGGGCTGTCCCTTTTCGCATCTATTCCTAACAAGGTGGCCTTTGGCCTGCCCGAGCAGGAGCGACCGGCCGGAATTTTTCGTGTTCCAGGTTGAGGCGCTGCTCCAACGTCGTGGGCTTGACGGAGCTCCTGAGCGGCTTCGCCAAGGACGCGGCCGGACGCGCATGGTGCTCAGGGCTCGCGCCTCCAGCGCCGAGGGGTGGCGCTGCTCGCGACGTTCCACATCGGGGATGGATGGACTTCTTCCCCTCGCTGGCGTGGGTGAGCACCGTCGACGGCACGGACCACCGATCGGATTCTTGATGAGACCATTGCTGATACGAGCAAGGGCGAGAACGGGAAAGTGTTCGCGCATGCATTGCTGTCCCTCCACAAGGATTCAGAGTGCTTCCATGGATGGCAACGGCGAAAATCCCCACGGAAAGCATCCTCCTATCATCGATCTCTGATAACTAAAATTTTTCTGTCTCCGTCCCCATACTCGTACACAGGGCTTAATTCTCTCGTCCCCGATTTCCGACAGGATTGCGGGGTCCTGACGGGGACTAATCCTTGAAAATGCTATATGAAAGATCACATGCTACATGAGTGAATCACTAGAGTAATAATACATATGTGATTGAAGTGTGAGTGAATCACTAGAGTAATTTATATTTAACATGTTTATTAATAATGATCTCACATATATTCTTTTTTCTTTTGAGAATGATCATTTGCTCACACCTAGTAGTGATAATGCAGGAGCGGGGATAGGGAATAGTGGAACATCTCTGGCCTTGTGATCCCCGACAGAAATAATATTTTTTTCTGATATGCCTTCAGCAAAGAGAGATTTCTTCTTTCTTGTCCCCTGGTAGAGAAATTCTCCGTAAGGAAACAAGGATCGAGACCCATTGCTATCCCTAAGTGATTCCTGATTTGTAGCAGCGACCTCGGCTTCCTCAGACTCGGCAAGATCGACGACAACTACAACAAGGAGACATGAAAACGCTATCTTTACTACATCGACGTCATCTGGCTCACATCAGCAAAAAAACGAAAAACACAGTAGCGCAGCTCAGTGGCGGACCCAGGAAGAAATTATAGGTGGGGTAAGTTTGAAGTAGTACCGGCAATCCCCAATCGCAACGAGTCAACGACGAAGTTTCCAACTTGGTTACCTACCCTACCTATAGGCTAAATTTGTTGGCTTATACAGTATATACGTACTTGGATATAAGAGGCCTTGTAAATTGTAGGTGGGGCAGCAGCCCAACCTGCCATACTGTTAGGTCCACCCCTAGCGCAGCTGACCAGCATCAAACCCGAGGAAGGTATAGAGTTAACCGGACTTCACTCGGTGAATTATGCAAGCCCACTGCTTTCAAAATAAAAAGATGCATCAGGAGATTTAGCATCTTCAACTTAGCGATTTTAAGTTGCCTCAACTTCATTCTACGACTCGACTCTATATTGAGCGTTAACTCGCACTCTACTAGGTGACTATTCCAGCGCCAACATTATTGCTCACGCCGTTTTGCTCCATGCCTAGGTGCCAATCTACGCCATCTCCATCGATATCTTTTGTCATAGTCAATCGTCATATTGCTTCTATTGAAGATGGATTTTGTTACCATTCAGGTCATTGTGCTTATTATTGGCAGCATCCATAGGAGATTAATCATTGGTGATTTATTTAATGATCCGTTGTCTACTAAGGTTACTGTGGTAAGATCCGTACATATATAGAGTTTAAGATGGAGTTGTAGGTTTTTAGCACAATAAGTTATTTTGGCCTATGCCTCATAAAGGAGAATTTAAAGAAAATAACAAAAAAGTCAGTTGAGGAGACAACTGAATTTAGTGTTCAATCATCGTTTGGATATGTTGCAATTTTGGATTGCTTGCGCGACTATTATGAAGATGTAGGGTCGAGGATGCGCCTAGAGGGGGGGTGAATAAGCGATTTACAAAATTCGATCGCTCACTAATCAATTCGCTCTAATCAACCCCTATGTCAAAACCTACACAATTATAATGCGGAAGCGATAAACTCGGTTTTGACAATTAAGGCCTAAATCAACTAGGCTCATTAGTGCACTAACTAAATTAAGTCTCTACACAAGAATTGCTAAATTGATCAACTAAATAATACTAGCAATTCTAATTCAAGCTATTGATAAATATTCAATAATGTAAAGTGCTTGAATATAAATAAGACAAGAGACAACCGATATTTTTCCGTGGTGTTCGGAGACTTGCCGGTCTCCCCTAGTCCACGTTTGTAAGTTCAACCTTCATTAGTTATGGTTTTGGTGTTAATGACAAATCTAATGACAAATCTAATCTTGTTATTAATGACAAATCTTATATCGAGACTAACTTGTTTATTTAGAATATCTTTGATTAGTCT
Source organism: Guadua angustifolia (assembly GCA_036346375.1). NCBI lineage: Eukaryota > Viridiplantae > Streptophyta > Magnoliopsida > Poales > Poaceae > Guadua > Guadua angustifolia. The sequence goes on along the minus strand of CM070521.1, from coordinate 1,132,971 downwards.
CATCGCATTGAAAAATGGAGAACCGAGGTATGTATGTGTATTCCTTGAAGTATAAATTGCATACTTTGGATTCAAGTTAAAGTATGAATATTCCCATTGAAATAACCACAAAGTGTGCATCATGTTCCCAATCCATATATTACATGGATGCACATATTTAGGGGGAGTTCACACTCTAACTTGAAGAGTCAATTTAAATGATAATTTAAATTGAGTTCATTTGTCTTATTAATCATTAACGAACACTTCATCATGTGTTGATGGTGCTCCGTGATTAATTAAGGACAAATAAATAGTTCTTAAGTATAATAAAGCATGAGTTGCATTATTGTACTTAAGACACACTTAAATCATTTCAATTGATTTAGGTTGTGCTCAATTGATCTAAAAGCATCCATTATGTGTTATTGGAGTGCAAGAGATAATTGAGACAACCATACATCTTGGACTAACTATTTGTATGAGTTGTGATTGAGTTAGGTCCAAAGATGAATGAGATGATGAAAACGGGACAAGGACGGCATCATGTGTTGATGGGCGTCAAGAGTGGATCCCGAAGAGGAGTCGAGTGGAGATCCCGGGGGAATATCAAAGTGATGATCATAAAGACCCCAAAGGGGATTGCTTGCGGGCGGCGAAGGTATAATTAGATAGGCTAAGGACTTTTGTAGTCTTTGAGTCTAAGGTTTTATCGTCGTACTATTAAGAGGGGTTGCCTCTTTGCTTGAGCTTCATCATGTGTTGGTGATCTCAATCCGCGTTCACTAAAAGCTCAAATCTTAGTTTGATTTGGTTTTTGCATTAGAGTTAACCATTTTGCATGTGTTGCAAATATGTTAAGTCTATGCTTGGTTGTTTTCGCATTATGCTCTGATTTGCATGTGTTGCAAAGATGAAAGAGTATATGCATTTGGTTTTCGCATTATGCTTTGATTTGCATGTGTTGCAAATTGGATAAGCCAACGCGTTAGCTTTTGCGTGAAGTTCACTTTTGCATGTGTTGCATTAGTTGAAGCTTCACGTTTTGGTTCGCAAAACTATCTTTCTAAAACCGTGAGTTTGCTTGGAGCTAGGTTTTGCATGTGTTACAAAAGGAGAGAGCTCAAGCACGAATTTGTGTTTGTGTGGTTGTATGGAGCTAGAGGCTTGCATGTGTTGCAAGTAGAGAGCTCATACATGTGATTTGGTTTTGGTGTCAGTTTGATTTGGTGATTGCATGGAACTAGAGAATTGCACGTGTTTGCAATTAGAGAGTTCATGCATCATGAATTGGTGTTGCTTGGAACTAGACTTTTGCATGTGTTGCAAAGAGTAGTGCTCAAGCATGAAATGGTTTTAATGTGTTATTTGCAAGTTCGTTGTGCGAATAAACTGAGGTTTATGAGTCCGGAATCCCGAGAGCATGTGAGTGGGGCTTGCAACGGGTGTTGGCAAGTTGACCGGGTCTTGTGTTGACCTTCACATGGCTAGGGGGATTAATCTCATAAACTCGAGTTTGATTTGCTTAATACGTTTTGCAAATAGATCTTGAGTTGTTGGCGAAATGTGTTTTCGCTATTTGGAGTTGTGGTTTGCAAATATGCTTTGCAAATGGACTTTGAAGTTATGTGTTTCGATCCTAGAGCATGTGTTGGCATTTGCAAATGTGTTTTGCAAAGTGTCGGGATCATGTGTTGATCCTTACATGGCTAGAGGGTTGATTGCATAAGTTCGGGTGTGTTTGCGAAATGTGTTTTCGCGAATTTGGTCGAATTCTTTGAGCATGAGCTAAAATGGTGCAAATGAGTTTTGCACGAGTGTTTGATCATCTGTTGATCATGTAGAAGCTCAAAGAATCGCGTTTGGATTTTTCGGAAAAGATTTTGTCGAAAATCCGGAGTTCATTCAGTGGGGGCGGTGCAACCGGCCCCCCTCCGGTCGGACCGGCCGTGTGAGGTGCGACCGGGGTTCCCTCGGCGTGAGTTTTCTCCAGAGGGCGCTATGGCCGGTGTGGGGGCGGCGGCCGCCCGGTCCGGTCGGGCCGGGCGGGCGGTAACCGCCCCGTCGGCGCTGTAATTTCGAGAGCGTGTCGGTGGGTGTGCAAGCGGTCGGGCCGGGCGGCATGGTTGGACCGGCCGCACCTCGGCTTGAGTTTTCCAGAGAGTGGCGTTTTGGTGTTTTGCTGGTTTTTGTTGGGCGGTCGGACCGATCGTCGAGCGGTGCGACCGGAGGCGCGGTGTGACCGGTTGTTGAGCGACAGCCGGCCGTAACGGCGTAAATCCGACTGCTGTTCAGGAGGAGCGGTCGGACCGGAGAGGTCCGGTCGGACCGCGTTGCCGATTTTCGGAATCTTGCCCCCAACGGCTAGTTTTTCTTTGTGGGCTATAAAAGGACCCCTTGGGGGGCTTGGGGGCAGTGTTGCTGGCATTGTTGAGGGTGTGGGAGTTGTGTGCATGTGTTGCTCTTCTCCATTTGCCTTTTGAGCTCAAGAGTGAGGCTAATTGCATGTGTTGCAATTAGTGAGTGGTTTGAGAGGCTCTTGTGCATGTGTTGCACTTGAGTGAGGTCCTTGTGCATGTGTTGCACTTGGTGATCGCCGGAGCGCATGTGTTGTGCTCGGTGAAGGTCAAGCGAAGGAGCGGCCTATTCTCTTGGAGGTTGCCGACTCCTAGACGGCGAGCGTCGTCTTGCGAGGAGCTCTCGAGTGTGAGAAGCCCGGAAAGTTTGTGAAGGTTCGGGTTGAGCCTACGCTGAGCGTGAAAAACCACGACTAGTGGAAAGAGGCGGTGCTCGAGCGGAGCCGGTCCGAGTGGTCGGGCTAGCCTCAACGTGGACTAGGGAGACAAGCAAGTCTCCGAACACCACGGAAAAACATCGGTTGTCCTTGTCTCTTTACTTTCAAGTATTCACCTTTTGCATATTATCAATTGCTTGATAGTATCTAGAATTGTTTAGCATTAATTAGTTGTTCAATTTAGCAATTCAAGTTTAGAGACATAATTTAGATAGTGCACATAGTGAGCCTAGTTGATTTAGGCCTAAATTGTCAAAACCGAGTTTATCGCTTCCGCATTAAAATTGTGTAGGTTTTGACATAGGGGTCGATTAGAGCGAATTGATTAGTGAGCGATCGAATTTTTGTAAATAAGCCTATTCACCCCCCTCTAGGCGCATCCTCGACCCTACAACGTTGAGGCTAGCCCGACCACTCGGACCGGCTCCCACTCGAGCACCCGCCTCTTTCCACTAGTCGTGGTTTTTCACGCTCGCGCGTAGGCTCAACCCGAACCTTCACAAACTTCGCGGGCTTTCACACCTCGAGAGCTCCAAGACGACACCTACGCCTGCCTAGGAGTCGACAACCTCCAAGAGTAACAAGCCGCCTTCGCTTGAACCTCACCGGCACAACAAATGCGCGCCTCGGTGATCACCAAGTGCAACACATGCACAAGGCCTCCTCAAGTGCAACACATGCACAAGAGGCTCTCAAATCCACTCCCTAATTGCAACACATGCAATTAGTGCTCACACTTAAGCTCAAGAAGCAAAGGGAGAAGAGCAACACATGCAAATGACTCCCACACCCACCAACCACTCGCCAAGCCCCTAAGGGGGTATTTATAGCCCCCCACAAGAAAACTAGTCGTTTGGGGGCAAAATGGGCGAAACCAGAGAAAATCCGGTCCGACCGGACCTCGGCCGGTCCGACCAAGCCCTCACAGTTAACGGTCGAAAACCGACCAGTTACGGCCGGTCAGACCGCCAGCCAGCCGGTCGACAAGTTGGCCGGTCACACCGGACCCCGGCCGGTCCGACCGCCAGTAAAAACAAAGAACACCCCAAATCACACGCTCGAATAATCAAACCGACTGACACGCGGTCCGACCGGGCGAAGGCCGGCCGACCGCCCACACTCACCGCAATGCACCGCCATCGAAAAATCACACCAAAGGGGGCGGTCGACCGCATGCCCGGTCACACGGACCAGGCTTGGCCGACCGCCCCTACGCACCAAACTCCGGTTTTTAGCACAAACTCTTTTCCGACAAATCCAAAAACCATTCCTTGAGCCCACAAGTGATCAACTCATGATCAAACACACATGCAAAACATATTTGCACCAAATTAGCTCATGCTCAAAGAATTTAAACCAAATTGCAAAAACGCATTTTGCAATCAACTCAAAGACTATTTGCAAAACGATAAGCAAATCAAACTCGAGTTTATGAGATTAATCCCCTAGCCATGTGAAGGTCAACACGAGACCAGTCAACTTGCCAACACCCGTTGCAAGCCCTACTCACATGCTCTCGAATTCGGACTCATAAACCTCAGTTTATTCGACAACCGAACTTGCAAATAACGCAATAAACCAATTTCATGCTTGAGCACTACTCTTTGCAACACATGCAAAAGTCTAGCTCCAAGCAACATCAAATCAAGATGCATGAACTCTCTAATTGCAACACATGCAATTCTCTAGTCCCATGCAACACCAAATCGACTTCACACCAAAACCAAATCACATGTATGAGCTCTCTACTTGCAACACATGCAAGCCTCTAGCCCCATACAACCACACAAACACAAATTGCGCTTGAGCTCTCCTTTTGCAACACATGCAAAACTTAGCTCCAAGCAACCACACGGTTTTAAGAAAAATGTTTTGCGAACCAAAACGTGAAGCTTCAACTAATACAACACATGCAAAAGTGAATTCCACGCAAAAGCCAACGCATTGGCTTATCCCATTTGCAACATATGCAAATCAAAGCTTTATGCGAAAACCAAATGCAAATGCTCTTCCTCTTTGCAACACATGCAAATCGGAGCATAAACCAAACAACCAAGCATAACTTTTAACCCATTCGCAACACATGCCAAATGGTTAAACTTCATGCAAAAACCAAATCCAAATGGTTGAGCTTGAGTGAACGCGGATTGAGATCACCAACACATGATGAAGCTCAAGCAAAGAGGCAACCCCTCTTAATAGCACGGCGATAAAAACCTTAGATTCAAAGACTACAAAAGTCCTTAGCCTATCTAGTTATACCTTAGCAGCCAAGACGCAAGCAATCCCCTTTTGGGGTCTTTATGATCAACACTTGATTTCTCCCCCGGGATCTCTACTCGACTTTTCTTCGGGATCTACTCTTGACGCCCATCAACTCATGATGCCGTCCTTGTCCCGTTCTCAATCATCTCATCCATCTTTGGACCTAACTCAAACATAACTCAAGAAACTTGTTAGTCCAAGATGCATGGTTGTCTCAATTATCTCTTGCACTCCATTAACACATAATGGATGCCTTTAGATCAATTGAGCACAACCCTAAATCAATAGAAATGATTTAAGTGTGTCTTAAGTACAATAGTGCAACACATGCTTTATTATACTTAAGAGCTATTCATTTGTCCTTAATTAATCAAGGAACACCATCAACACATGATGAAATGTTCTTTAATGATTAACAAGACAAATGAACTCAATTTAAATTATCATTTAAATTGATGTGAGTATATATTAGCTACACAAGTTTTCATATACTCATGTTGATGGAAAGTAATGATCCATTATATGTAAATTGTATGGAAATGATCATTACTCTAAATCATCAACTATAGAATAAACTCCACATGTATATGTGCATAAATATGATTGACTTGGAGATAATATGCACATATTTGATTTGATCACATTGGAGTATATCCTATATTACCATGAGTATACTATAACAAGGCAATTCAAATATATACTCAAGGATTTAGTTTCTTTGTCTTGATCCTTATATGTGTCAATAATGAATCGATCAATACAAAGAGACTTTCAAGTTAAACTACAAACTCCCCCTAAGTATATGCATCCATATAATATATGGATTGAGAAACATAATGCACATTTTGTGGTTAATATAATAGGGACATTCATACTTTAACTTGACTCCAAAGTATGCAACTAATACTATAATGAATATGCATACATACCTCGGGTTTTCCATTTTTCAATGCGATGAGACTAATCAAAGATATTCTAAATAAACAAGTTAGTCTCGATATAAGATTTGTCATTAATAACAATATCGCATTAGGGGACAAACACAATATTAGATTTGTCATTAACACCAAAACCATAACTAATGAAGGTTGAACTTACAGAAGATTTTGGCACTAATAATCTATTATAATATTAAAGCAGAAACAAAAGAAGAAACCACGTTCACTCTCAAGGCTAGAAATTCCCGCATTAATCGGAGGAAAAAAAGAAAGATCTACACCGTTGATCATGGTGGATCTAGATTATAACGATCTAGATTAAAAGAAAGAGTTTGTGTCATGTACAATACAAAAAGAACTGAATTTCAAAATAAAATAAAATCAGAAATTTGATTTCCATACGATTAAAAGAAAGAGTACAAGTACAATAAAAAATAGAACAAAAAATAAAAAAGATAATTAGTAATATGATTTCCATATCTGAATAAATTTTTAATAATTTAGAATAAAAACAAAAGATAATTAGTAATATGATTTCAATATGAACATCAAAATAAAACTAAAATTTAGAATAAAAACTATTAGTTGGATTTGTATACTAATTCCAACATAAAAAATAAAATTCGGGATGAAAAATAAAAATAGGAATTTGATTTCCATAGAATTAAAATAAAGAGTTCATGTCAAATACAATAAAAACCAAAATTTCCGCTAAAAATAAAATAAAATAGTAATTTAATTTCCATACTAATATCAAAATAAAAATAAAATTTGAAATAAAAATTAATTGAAAATTAGTAATTGGATTTGTATATGTTTATCAACCTAAAACTAAAATTTAGAATAAAAACAAAATAAAATTAGCAATTTAATTTCTATATGAACTCTAAATTAAAATCCCTAAACAAATTTTAATTTCATAATAAAAATAAAATTAAAAATCAATTAGATACTACAAACTAAATACGATGCGTTAATATATTTCTTAAGCATATAAGTTATATTATTTGATACTATAAATTGTTAAAAAAATCTAGCCATGCAGATGCGCATGTCACCCTACTAGTTCTCAAGATTTTGATAATACCCTGATGGTAGCTAACATCATATTCTACGGAGTTATATTGTTTAAAAGTCAAGATCTTGCTCCGAGATATCAATTTAAGATGAAGGATTGAAGTGCAAAAAAAAGTTTGCTTCTGCGTGGATACTACAACGTTGTCTAGTTATTATAGCTCGATATGAGAGGTCACTGTAATTTATATTCTATTGACGGCACGGAAATTTATTTCATCTGGATATTTTTACCAGAGCAGTTTCAATCAGTCGGGGTGGGAGCAGTTTCAATTTATACGTGACGTCGTTGAGCAACTCCGCTGCCACGGTCGCATTCAACAACACGTTGCTCGGAGTCCGTCCAGCCCCCACCGTCGCCGTCATTCTCGGCCCGAGGCCCAATCTCTGTCAACCCCGGCGTGCTCAAGCCGGACATATTGGCGCCGGGGCTCAACATCCTTTGCCGCATGGCCACCAGGGTACCATGCCGCCAGGATTTTCAACATCATATCCGGCACATCCATGGCGACGCCCGCACGTCAGCGGCGTCGCGGCGCTTGTGAAGAGCTCCCACCCCGACTGGTCACCACCTGCCATCAAGTCAGCCGTCCTGACAACATCGGACGCCGTCGACAACACCGGGGGCTCGATCTTGGACGAGCAACTTAACAAAATAAAGCCAGCACGTACGCGACTGGTGCCGGCCATGTGAACCCCACGAGAGCCGCCGACCCGGGCCTAGTGTACGACCTCGGTGTCTCTGACTACACCGGCTACGTCTGTGCGCTCCTAGGCGACCCTGCCCTTGCAATCATCGTGCGAAACTCGAGCTTGACCTGCGCACAGTTGTCGAAGATACCGGAGGCGCAGCTGAACTACCCGACGATAACGGTGCCGCTGAAGTCGACGCCATAAACTGTGAACCGAACGGTGATGAACGTGGGGCCAGCGGAGTCGACGTACACGCTAAAGCTGGACTTGCCGACATCGCTGGCGGTGCGCGTCTCCCCGGAGACGCTGGTGTTCTCCAGGGCCGGAAAGGAGAAGACGTCCAGCGTGTCAGTGAGCGGCCAAGGCATGGAGGGAAGAGGCGTCCTGGAGGGAAGCTTGAGTTGGGTGTCAGGGAAGCACGAAGTGCGGAGCCCGATCGTCGCTGTTGTTGGACTCGGTGGTTCTTGGCCGTCATCAGGAAGTGTGTCCGTGCCGTGAGAGTGGTGGCCCTGCACGCATGCCCAATGACGACTCTCGGTGTGTCCAGCACGTACTCCAGCAATGAATGGTCGTCGTATCAAGAAAAAAGAAAGAAACACGCTTCTTTTCCTTGTTCAGCTTGTAAGCAGCAGCACTATGACGACTTGACAAGATTGTATTTTTGTCATATAAACCAGTATTGCAGCCTTGCAGGCCAGTACATCTTTTGCAAGATGCAATACAAATTTGTATCATAGTCCAATCGTTGGCACGGCATATACTGCGCGTTGGCGCTCTTCAGATCCATGGCCGCAATGTCACAGGCATGAATAATGTATGTGCCTGCTGCATATGCAGCCACCCCTGTGCGACCGTGCATGAAACTGCGGTGCTGTTGGCAAGAACAACACGGAAGGACGCCCCTATATGCATGTGTCGAAACAGAGGGTGTTTTCTACCTTGTTCCATTTATTAATGCAATCAGTTTTGAAGCACTAATCATTCATGATCTGGCACAAGTCTGCATTTAAGAAAAAAAGCAAAACACAAGGATAGGTTACGGCAGCATCACCTGTAGCTGCATAGCGTACCACTCTCTTTTAAACAACTCTCATCACAAGACACGACAGAATCTTAGCCTGTTTTATGGGCCACCGATGTTTAAACAGGCCGGCCTTTTGTCGGAAATAAAGCGAGCTCTATTTTATTATACTCGGGCCATCATGTTTTTTCAGTAGGCCTGCCACTCCATGGGCTTTGATGATTGATCCTTCGGGCTTGGGCTACATGTCAGCGAGGGCGGGTTCGGCTTAGCCCATGGACGCTTTGTGCTACGAAGGCAAGTAGATGGACCGGCCAACCAAAAATAAATAAATAGAGATTTGTTTCGTTCATCTTTTTAGTTGTATAAATTTTGCGTGTCGCTCTCTCCCGTTACCCCGTAGCCTCCTCTCACGTTGCTGCCGCGCCGCTCCACTCTCCGGCAGTCCATGTGCGATCCTCCAGTCACCAGCGTCGTGCGTTCCCTTTCCCCCTCCCCAGTTGTCGTCGCCGGCGCGCACATCGCCATGTCATACAAGGTGTGCACCGGTGATGGCTGTGAGGATCGGCCATACTGGCCGCCCTGGACGCGGCTACCTCGGATGGGGTTGACGTGATGTCCAAGGGTATCATCGTGGACTGCGCGACTGGCAATAGTGGCCCCTAGTTATCGACAGTCACCAACGATGTGCCGTGGTTGCCCACGGTCGCCGCCGGCTCAGTGGACCGGAGCTTCCACGCTGACGTGCAGCTTGTAACAAGTGCATCGACGGACAAGCGCTTACACAGGTATGGAACTCAAATTTTGGCACGCACTCCTGCCCGAGGAACGACGTTATGGCGATCGAGGTGAAAGGCGTCACCAAAGAAGATTGTACTAAGCGCGGCCGCCGCGGTGCCGTTAACTTAAAACGATGGCTAGACCATCGATCTCCGGATTAAGGTTCCTCCGTGGTGTAGGTGACCGCCGGCGGATGGCAAAGACATCACAGATTACGCGACGACGTGAGCAAATCCGAGGCCACTTTCAACCGCAACAAGTCGATTGGTACTACATTAACCTGAATACAACAACTAGATTGTAAACTACAAAAACAAGGCAACAGATTAACAACCAACACTAACAGTTCCATGCAAAAGAGGAAAGTCGACCGGTTTCAGTCTGGCTTGCCTTAACGCTTTGACTAGTCTTGTTGGGGTGCGCCTGGCAAGGGCTGTAGTGCAACGCCCAAGCGACGCTCGAGGGCCCCAGTGGCAAGACACTGTGGTGGACCCTCCTCCACAAAAAATAAATTTAATATCGTTGTGGGACTGTGTCCCACATATCAGATATTAAACTGATAAGAACAGATACTACACTTGATCTTAGCCAAAAGGCCGAGAAAGGTATGAGTTGGAACGGTGGCCACCCCGTCCTCTTATAGCCCCTCCACGCCCGCCTCTCCTCTCCGCTGCGCGATGTGGTACTAAACGAGCTGCTCCTCGCGGACGCAGGAGCGGGACACATCCTCCTGTAACCAAGTTGGCCCAGTTTCACGGTGGAATCAGCTGTGGCAGGCCCGGTACATGTTTCTGGCCCAGTAAAGCATCTACGTCGGCCGTGGTGCTGCTGCGACTCCTCCGAGATCTCCATTTTCTTCGCTCTCCTGGTGAAGTTGCTTTCCTTCCATTCTATGGCGCCGCGAGTAGGTCGCTCATGCTATTGATACAGTGCTTTGGTGTATGATCAAGTAGAGTTCTCAGATCTGCGCATGGTGCTCCCTGATCCCGTGATTCAGCCTATTTTGCTATGCCTCGTAGCTCTCAAGACTGTCCGGCCATGGTTAAGCTGGAGCCTGGGGTGTGGATAAACAACGCCACCTAATGCGTCTATGGAGCCACCATCCCCTCGTACAAAATTTGCCCTGAAAGACTCAAGTCCAAGCTGTGTTGTGAAGGACTGCAATCACAGTGTTCTTAGTTCAGTACAATCTTTACACATTGTAAGACAGAAGCAGCCAACCAGAGTATCTGATGAAAAAAACACTGAATGGACTGGTCTGTATCTTTGTGCAGAAGTCAGGAATAAGCTGACGAATGTCGCTTTTATTCACTCAATCAGGTCCCTTCATTCCCCTAGAATTTGTACTTATGTACTCTAATCAATCAAAATTAGTACTGTTACCTAGGCAGACAGACGAATCAAAATGAGTATGAAGTTCGGAACATGAGTTCCTGACTGGCCTATCACCCTCTCTTAGTACCACATACTCTCTCAAACAACGAGGTCTTTAGGCCAAGTTGTTAAGGGAGAATATAACGGTTAATTAAGCCATTCATCGTGGGTTTTACCCTTTTCGGAATGAGAGGTAGCAATGAGTACAACCATTGGCATAGAAAGGCCAATTTTTAAGATGGACCGCAGTTACCAAATTGCTGAAGAAACTGGAAAAAAAAGTTGTGTCATATAGTCTGAAATAAAAAAGCTACTATATGGAGTACTATAAAAGAACCTGAAAATGTATTGGTACTAGTCTATTTGCAAAGGAATTTTGCTCCGCCATCAAGGTGTAGGGGAAGTTTTCATTGGCTAAGGGATAGGGATCTGGTCTAGTGGCAATGGTGTACGGTAAAGTTGTAGTCGCCAGCCACCGCCCACCAGCAATGTTCAATCACCGGAATGAATGGTTCATATCGTGATATAGTGCTCGGAAAACATTATGCACTATAATTCAAAGGTCACTACAGTACCCCCATAAACAGTACTCTTCGAGAATCCGGGTCTTCCCTTTTTTTTTAATCGAACGGTCGGTAGCATGAACACTATCGATTGCAGTGATCTCAATTCGACAAATAACATATCTGACAGCAAGCCTGTTTCTACGGCATTTCTTTACTCATCTTGCTATCCTTTGGATGCAAAGAACAGAAAGAGAGCTTCAGTGGCATGTCCAGTTGTACAACTTGTACTACACATGAAGATCTAAGCCGTTGCTAAGACGACCAACAGCTTAGGTGCCTTCCGAAATGATGGTATAAGATGGCAAAGCTAATGATTAACATTGCAAATGCATGCTAACTCCTGACATCTTGCAATACATTTCAGTAATAGAAAACGCAAACCTAGAATAAAAGAATAGGACTTTCACAAAAGATGGAAAAGAAGGTTTTGTTTATTCTTCATCATGCCATCACATGAATATATATATAGGCTCCATGTCATCTATCACTAAACAATGTCGTAGGATTGCTAATGAGAATAACTGAAACCCCCTTAGGGCTGCTATTACAGAGAACTACTCTGCTGGAATCCATACCACGCCCCACATGTCAGCCACTCTAAGATAGCACCAAAGCTAGTACTAGAAAATTAAAGTGCTTAGAAAGTTGATGCTTCATCCTTGATGCTACTGAGAATTAAGAAAGGCACGAAAGGCACAATGGCAGGCACTGAGAAGGAAAGGAAAGAAAGGTGGAGCCTTGCTATTATTTAGGGTTTAGTAGATTTCCCTGTTCCCTGTCTAATACAGTACTCCAGTACTAAACTACTAATAGACTACTCGTTTCATAGCTAAAGAAATGCTTCTTGCCTTTTTTGCTAAAGCCATGAGCATCTATTTTCCTGGATTTCCAGAAAAGGAAAATAGCCTCAAATGCCGAACTGCCACGTGGCGCATATGAGCATCGACGTTGGCGTTTTTAATTGGTCCCAAGGCCCAACTGCACTACAGGTCTGCTTTTTACTACTTGGATGTCAGGACGCGCCACGTGTCATCCTCAAAGCAATGGCATAGACCGGAGCCCCCGCCAGTGCCAGCGATGCGCTTCACAGTCAGACGCCTTGCAGATGCGGCGTTGACGGATGGTGGCAGGCAGAGCGTTGACGCATGGTGGCAGGCAGTCAGGATCTCTACTGACAGGTATCGGTGGAAGAAAGTGGATACAATCATTCTGTATGTTTTCTGAAACTTTTGAAAGGAAAGAAATAACAGGATCTTCAGCGGTACTCTTTGTTCACCAACGCAACTGTCTAGCACTGTCGTCTAGGACATCTATAACCGCAAAAGTGTTTTTAGCTGCAGTGGCGGAGCCAGAATTGCTCGATGCCTCGGGCCAAAAACAAAGCAGCAATAGCTAACGCCAAAACATACCCATACCGAGGTACAATAAAAAATTAAAAATACTACAAAAATACACAATTAAAGATAAATTTGAATTCAATGCTTAACATTTCAATAAAATAGATAAAATATGTCAAAATAATAAATGTAGTGGAGTGGTAGAAAACTTAATACCTAATTAAGAAATGTTTGGTGCATCCGAGACTATCATATTTTCATCAACAATAGAACAAGAATCGAACTCGTAAAAAGGAAATTGCATATGTAAATTAGACACACAAAACTACGAAGATAACTATTAAGGCAAATTGTATTAGAAGAATGTAACATCTATTTCAATTACATGAAATTGAGTTCAATCAATTAATCACGAAATAACGAAAACTATCCTTTTCAATTTTTCATACAAGAACAACTAACAAATAGCAAGTAATAACTAACAAATAGCAATCCTTTTAGGTTTTTCGTAAGTAATATCGAACAATACAATCAATAATCATTCAACTCAATTATCAACCATCATTCTATTTGTATGATTCAATCAAGGCTTGATTGAATCATAGAAATAGAATGATGGTTGATAATTGAGTTGAATGATTATTGATTGTATCAAGGCATCAAGATGACAAGATCATTAGATCAACTAATCAAATAATCAACTCTGAATTTCTTGATCAACTATCACCACTCACTCATCAATCAAGATCATTAGATGATTAGATCAATCAACTACCACTCTACTAGTGACTTACCAATCAAGAAACAAAGAATCACATATTCACATTGACATTCACAAATTCACAGAGCGCCAGGTCGAGAAGTCCGAACAGAGCCACGATCCACGAGAGGATGGCGGCATGGCGCTGGATCGGCTGGGCGCTGGGCTGCAGCACTGGCAAGGCGACGCGGCAGCCTTGCGATCCGTGGAGGTGGCCGGTGGAAGAAGGAGCGGCGGGCGGTGTCTCGAGACTCGCGCCAGATCGCCCGCGGCGTTGAGCAACAGAGCAGCCAGCGGCGGCGTTTCTCGGCAGCGCAGCTGGAGGTGGGAAGTGGAACGTCGGTCGGCGGCGCGCATGCCGCCTCTTCGCCGAGTCGGAGCGGTGGGTGGCCGGATGCGAGTCGGGTCGGGCGCCGCCGCCGAGACTTGGGCTTGGGCGGGACGCCGGAAGGTCGGGCGCCGGGCGGGACGGGGACGTCAGGGAGGCTGGAGCCGTGGAGCATCGAGCGCTTCGCCTGGCGGCTGCTCGCGAGACGCGACGAATTTGGGCGAGGTGAGGAGGACGCGAGCGGCGAGCGTAGTCCCTGGCCTCGCGAGACCCTGGCGGCGCACGAGGGTTAGGGATTGCCGATTGATGAGTGAGGGGTGACCGGGTGAGGCCGTGAGGGGTAAGGGGTAAGGGCTGCGCTAATTTGCTGGGCCTCGGGCCCAGGCCCCAGTGGCCCGAGGCCCAGCTCCGCCCCTGTTTAGCTGCACCACGTCGTTTCCTTGAGGTGTCTGAGATTTTTCTTTTCCTCCTTTGTAATCCCTGCGCGGTCTACTAACCTTGTGTTGCTCTCCTTCTTTTTCCAAATTTTGTGGCTTGTTTCTAACCAGCCAAACTGAATTACCTGTACTATTTGTTTTTCTACCTTAATGAGAGCTCCTGACATTTCACTTTAAAAAAAGAAAAAAAGAATCAGACGCCCTCTGTCGCAAACCTGCAAAGCTTGTAGTCGTTGTGCTCTACGCAATTGTCGTGCTCATCACGAATTACGGCGACCCTTGTGATGAATTCCTTGGTTTCAACCGCCGACAAAACTGACAAATGGAGTACTTAGCACAGTTTGGAGTGTAGAATCACCTTCAGTTTAACAGGCTCAAAAGTCTGAATAATCTTCTCTCGGAGAAAAAATAGTGCTGGTCTGAATAATTTGGAACTGAAATTGTAAAATGCAGTAATCCATAGCAACCAACGACTTAGCGCCGAACTTGCAAACCGTTTCCCCACTGGAATTTCGGTTTTATGAGATTTGCATGGCAAGTGATTCGTGGTTCTGCAACTTCGATCTGCTTCTGTCTTATTTGGCACAGCATAATTGTAAGTCGTAAGTCGAAACTGCATGTAAATCTTGCTTTCCATCATGGTCTGTCTCAAGGGACAAGTCAATAATAGGAGTAACGTCTGAAGAAGCAAAAGATTGTACAGCAGGTACCAATAATAGCTACAGCATAAGCGCTTTTGTGAATGGACCAAACAGTCTGTCCTTTACAACATACCAACGGAGGCGTCCTTGCAGACATGGGAGCCATGACAATAATTAGCACGCAACAAGAAGACACCTATGTAGGAAGCCTTTTATATAATCTTGGCTCTTGGAAGGACATAGTCACATACTCCCATCTTTAATATATCATTTAAATAAAAATGTTATACTTTTTTTATTACTTTCCGTATACTTCAATAATAATTCTAAGATACTCCAATATCGTATAATTTTAAAAAAAATCATCGGAACCTTTTTTTTTGCTATATAACCTTTTACATATGTGAAAGAAATATATAAACAAATAATGCTATAAAGGGTGGAGTTTGATGAAAATTTTCATGACCCACTTTGGAGGATTTTATAATCAGTATTAGAGTATACTCAATAGGATAAAGAGGTATAATAATATCATTTAAGCGGTATACTAGAGGTGGGAGTACGAAAACATTTTCCATAAATACACACACATATTTAGTGAAAACCCCCTTTATCATGAAAATTCCGTAAAACCCAATGTACAAGTTTTAAAAAATTCTCAAAAAATTACCATACATAGGGAAGGTGAGCTTCTATATCCTGCAAAATTTAAAAACCGAACTCAATCACATTTGAAAGATATAAAAAAGATAAATTCAGCTTGAATAGCGATTTTCACTGTTTAATACTATTCATCCCACAATTTGTCTTTTTTATATCTTTCAAATGTGATTGAGTTTGGTTTTTAATTTTTGCAAGATTGTAGGAGCTCATCTTTCCTATATATGATAATTTTTTGAGAATTTTTGAAAACTTGCACACGTGAATTTCATGGAGTTTTCACGATTAGGAAGTTTCACAGGATATAAATCCACGTGTGCAAGTTTTGGCAGACAGACTGTTTGGTCCATTCACAAAAGCGCATACGCTGTAGCAATTATTGGTAAGGAAGTTTTGGTTTAATCTGTCGATCAGCTTTACTTGCTTGCAAGCTTAGTTCCAACTTCATCTTAAACGTTACCACTACTAAATGTCCAACTGGCATTAGTAGTAGTACTCTCGTACAAAGATGTCATAATTACCATCATTAGCAGATAAGCTTGTTAGGAATTTTGCTTACAGGAGGAACTTTATCTTTTTGTCCATCTATCCTCTGATTGGACCAGGAAAGGTGTGATACAAGGGAAAGGTGAAAGATGTTGTTTGATACAACGGGAACCGATGAAATAAACAAGTCAAAAATATGATGGTGACAAATGGATGTGCAATTGACAATACACAGTTACACTAGATAAAATTGTGATACGCTCTTTCATCATTACATTTTGCAAGACACTGCCCGTTTTCAAAAACATCTTGCAAGACACTATCAGCTAGGTATTCTCCAGTACGGTAGCCATTTAGCTAGTTTCATCGATCAGTAGCATCTTTAATTTTCAACTGCTTTGCAAATGGAAACATAAGGAATCTCCTGTATGCAGTCGACAATGCTCAAAAGTTGTTAGTGGAGATCATGGGAAGGATTGGGTGTAAGAAGAAATCAAAGGTTGAGATTATTTTGTGGTACATATGTACTGCAAAATATGTAGTATGTGAAGTATTTTCTGTTTGCATTACAAATTCATTGTCTGAAATTCACTGTTAATGGAAACAAAAGATGCAGCCACAATCGTGTGTGTGTATATATATATATATATATATATATATATATATATATATATATATATATATATATATATATATATATATATATATATATATATATCTCCTATGGCTTGGACGTACCAGTACAATTTGTCATTCAATTTCCAGTAGCCTCTTTTCCATGTTAGGAGGGAATGAATTCCTCTTCCCTCGGCTACAGTCTGAGGCAGTATTCAGACCCGGGGTGCTGTGGGCAATTAGGCATCTGAGAAGAAGAAAAATAAATAACACCATAATTTTATATTAGTCTCTAAATTATCATGGATAGCAAAATACAAAAACATATGTTGGTCAAATTGAAAAAAAATTACACATTTATTTGCTTAAATTTAGATCTGCGTGTAACTTCTCACCTAGGTGTGTGAGAAACTTTGTGTCATTTTGGACACTATTTTTCCAAGAACAGGACAGCAAAAGGGCAAGGGGTAAAGGAACATGAGCAAAAGCACCGTAGTTATTTTGCTAATACTTGGTGGCATCTCTAATTTAAAATGAAATCTTAAAAGATTTAGTTTA
This sequence comes from Guadua angustifolia, assembly GCA_036346375.1. Classification (NCBI taxonomy): domain Eukaryota; kingdom Viridiplantae; phylum Streptophyta; class Magnoliopsida; order Poales; family Poaceae; genus Guadua; species Guadua angustifolia. The sequence goes on along the minus strand of CM070521.1, from coordinate 1,115,665 downwards.
TTTATCACTACATAGGTCTCCAACACCTGTGGGCTTGCATGTATGTAGGTTGTAAGCTGTAACCAGTGGGCTTGCATGTATGTACTGCTTTGTAGTTTGTTAGTTCTTCCATGTCAATCAGCACATGGAAGAACTAACAAACTACAAAATAGTACTTAGAATCTTATATAACTAAGCGGTACTAGTTTGTTGCTATCATCAAACTTTCATCCAAGTTAAGCATAGCGGAGAATTAACGATCTACTGCTGCACGTGATTATGTGTCAGCCTTGATCGGCTCTTTATCTCAACTACCCTTAACAAAAGCATGACTGATTATCTTAACTAATAAAATGGCAATTAAGTGAAACGGATAACTTAAATTTTGCTGTGAGAAACTAGGCGAGGACCATCCAACACATTCCATCCATCATCGGTCGTGCCCCGTCAAAAATAATTTACCCGATCAGTTCCATCCTGCCCTGAAATTCAACATCTTTACCGAGCATTTGCGTACTTTATGTCAGATCACCTTATCCACAACAATTATAGACCGCAGACATGGAAGCTGGGCCCACCGGCATTTTTTTTTTCCTTCAAAATTATCCCTCGACGATAGAACTTCCAGCTCTCCAGCCGCCCTTACCGTCCACGGCAGGAGGCTGGCAGAATGGAACCGCCACCCAGCGAGACAGGATCACAGGACCGCAGGAACGGTTGTCTTCCCTTTTATAAGTTCGGCTGTCTTGAGCAAAATTATAAATCTAGACTCCTCCATCTTCTTTATTATAAAAGTTATTATCTATCATGCTCAAAACTTAGAAAGTGTGAGAAGCCACGCTACCATACATAGAAAGTGCAACAGTCGGTGAACATGACAGTCGCCGAGTAGAGGGGAGCGGCGGCGTTCCGTGGGCCTGGAAATGGCGGCATGCCATGGCCGGCAAGTGTGAGAGACAGGACAGAGCACTTGTAGTCTGATAGTGCGGTTTTCTTACTCCTTGGGCCTATGTGTCATATGCCTCGCATTTCCTTTTTACGTTTAACACATACATTAGCTTTGCTAAGTCTTTCAAGATCTTAGTGGTCTTTGTTAGTCTTCCTTCTACTTTTTTTAATATTGCATCTTCACGCTTGTACTTGTAAATTTTGCCCCTCTTCCATAGCGGAAGGTGTGGGCAATGCCCAAAGAGCATAGAAGTTGATTGACACTATGACAGGGTGAAGGACTGCAGGAACGGGGGAGGTGCTGTGAGGAGACGCTGCCTTGCCTAGGTGGTGTAGAAGATTCGTTGAGTTTCCGTGGCTCTAGTCACTTGCCACGCTTCCCCAAACACAGTAGGCGACGGGTGTCGTTCGTTGTGTTTCCTACGATGGAAACAAGACTAAATTTATAAATATATATGAAAAAAAATAAAAAATACAGTGACAGGATAAACGTTGATTTCAAGATGTTAGGTCTATACATCTAACAACAAAGTACTCTACCGTAGTCCATCTGTGTCGACAAGTTTCAAAGCTATAATTATTACTAGGAATCGTGCCGCGGCGTTACACGCCGCGCGTGGCGTTTCAAGGTATACTTATGAAATTTGTTTATCTAATGCAGATCGGAAGCTAATGGTTAAGTTGATATTAATAGTTAGTGCTATAATTAGCTTCTTGTATTGGTCGGTGTGCAGCTGTACGCGTGCTTATGTAGATGATACGAACACAAAAAGCAGATGACTGTGAAATGAAATCGGTTGTAATAGTTACTGTATGCGACGCTTGTTACGTAATGGTCTGCGGTTGGGCAATAGTAAACAGGTAGACATAGTACTAACAAAATGGTTTACATATTGTTTAAGCAGTAAACGGTGCAATAAGGGGGGCTTGTTATATAGGAGCGCTGCAAGTATGTGTGAGAATAACAACATCGGATACAATTTTGCAAAAGACAACACAGCTAGCAAAAACAAGGAGTGTTGGTGTTTTTGAGCAGCATGAAGCACTGTATCTTCTTGGGTATTAGAAGGGTTGTATGTCGGTAGAATCACTGCGGCGGCCAGACCTGCGTATATTACCAAAAAAGGAATGTTTGAGAATGGAGCTATCATGCGTTGTCTGTAACTTATTCGTATATAAGAAAAGTTGTTAATAGCTATGTGTGTATAACAGAGTACCTTTAGCAGTGCATCAGTTTTTGTCATCAAAAGAGAGTTGTTTGGTAGTCTTTGTTTTTTTTGCGGCACGCACAGAGCTGTGATAGAAGAGTAAAATTAAGTAGGTTTGCAACCGTAGAAAGATATAGGTGTGACATGAATGAGAGCTGAACGATAACACAGGCTGTAACGAAATGCAAAAAACAAACTTACTCGTCATGTGAACTCTTTGATGAAGGAAGAGAACGGTGGTCGGTATCTATGGTGTCGGTGGTGCATTTTGTATCCTGTCAATACGGTAAAGGTTTTGATATATCACAGATATAAAAGTAAATTTCAGGGTGTATTATGTTTTGCGTACCTCTGGAGAAGGGAGAACTGCTGGTGTTGATGGAGTGAAAGTAGGAGGAGGTGAGATAGTAGCTGCATCTGGTAGTGCTATTGTTTGAGGGGAGAGCTGTGGATTGCTAGATGGTTCCCCCTGTGAAAGGCTATCGAGGAATAATGGATTCTGTGCATTTTTTGTTAATGAGTCCGGATCGGAGGTAGTGTGCGATACTATTGATTTTACGCGGTATGTTGAATATCACTTTGTAGCGACCCTTGTGACATAGTAACAATGATTTCAGATTTAGAACCAATGAGACTCTTGATTTCTGATGGAATATACTCTTGTTGTCCCTGAGCCGCTGCGACTAAAAGCATCGGTGGTTTTCCAATTAAGCTCTGCGCTATGTTTCCTAGAAACATAAATTCTGTAGAAGCGACTGTACTGCTTTCGTTGTCGTGAGGATCAGCGCCGATTATATTGATCCTGTATCTGTTGTGTGCTCAGTGTTAGTTATAGTAATTTGTATGAAGTTATTGGTTACGTTGAATTACATAGAGAGTTGTGTACCTTGGTTCGGCTGTTATGGCTCCGCATCTTTGGCATTTGTATCCATCTCCGTCCGGAACGGTCTTTTTCCAGCATGAAGAGCACGAGATGAACCACCATGGTTGATTTTGTGCTATATCTATGATAATAATAGTTACTTTGAAGAGCTGGCCCTAATTGTAGCAGAACGCGTACCATAGATGTAGTTAGCAGAACTATATAGTAGATAGTTGTGGAAGTGAATAAGGATTTGTATTTCCGACATACCATAGATTCATTTGGTATTAGCCCTATGAGGTCATGGACTGTTGCATTGATTGGGCTGATTTCAAGCTGGTTGTTTGGGTGGTGCTCGATCTGGTGTGGTCGATCTGCAATACTGTACATAATATGTAATCAGTCAGTATGGATGAACATGATACAATGCGTGTTGCAGATAGCATAGCACGTGTATTGGTGGATTGGCTGCATGGAGAGTAGTCAAAGAAGTATACGTGTTGTGTAGAGCCGATTTCAGGAATCGGAATATTAATGTACCATTTGGAGGCAGAGGTACTTTGTAATGCAAGCTCTCCTAAGCATATGTAGAAGCATATTTGCAAACAGTTAGAAATTGAAGTATAGAATAAAGGAAATGCAGTACGTATGTGGGAATGTATATTTATATGATGTGTTATAAACGAGAGAAAGTACTGCATACAACCTGAGTACGTGTTAACCGACATGCCAACGAAAAGAGCAATAACCGGTGTATCTTGAGAAATGCTTTGTATTTCGTCAGCTTTGAATAGATGAGCGTGATGACCCCAGAGGGTGACAATAGCTGTTTCACTGTCAAATAAATAAACAAAGGTATAGCTATGTGGGTCAGCGGATGAAGGATAGTAATAAATCGAAAAGATATTCTGTATCGTGGCAAATGATAATAGCGAGGGCATAGAACGAAGCAACGCACCTGCCGTCCGTCACGTTTACTGTGCGCTTGACAGTAGGGCCAAGCCTTGTAGTTATGTCAGTAACTACGGAAACAGCAGTTATGAGCACAACAGTGTCTGATTGAGAGTAAGAACGGAAGGAAACATACGTAAGTAAGAAGTAAGGAAATGAAGTAGCTACGACGAATGGAAGCTGTTGAGTCCAAAGATGATTTACCCGATAGCAAAACAGTTTTGCCAATGCGAGTTCTTAGTGTGTTTAATGGGGAAGCGCTGTAAGCATACAGAGGGAAATTTTGGGGCTCCGGAAGTATTTCTGTAATCTTTGTGTGCGTTGAGAGCCTAGCTAAGATGTTTTTGTCGACTGCTCTATAGGATTCTTTTGATTCGATAATTTCAAAGTATTCGATTTCATAGATAGCTCCTTCTTTTAATGTTGGCGTAAACTTGTGCAGCCATTTCTGAGGAACCAACCCTTGCATAACATCACCCTGCAGAGTAGTAGAAGTTTAGATAAAATGGTAAAACATACATGCTATCTGGTAGGGTGTGGTATGTAGCGTATAGAAAGATGATATAAGAACGTATAGGGTCGGCAAGCACACAAGTAAAATAGGGTAGTAGACGAACCTGTTCGTCAAGCATAACGAAAGCCAAGTGGTATATTTCCGATGGCTTTTGTGGGTTGGAAAATTGCCATAGCCGCGGTAATCGCACTAAGATTTTCCATTTGTAAGAGCTTTGGTTTACGTCTTTGAGAAGCGAATACGACATTATTAATCTGTACAGCAAGAAAAATACCGGTGAAGCAAACTCTGTTCAGATAATGCTAATCGACAACGATAAGAGCAAGCTCAAACATCAGGTTTTTTTGAGCGTAGGCGAAAGAGTAAGGTGGTGCAGAAACTATACGCAAATAAAACCGAAAGCAGAAGAAAAATCGAAACTTGAACGAAGTGTATGTTCGCAAGAATTGTAGCCAGACCGTAGAAGTAAGGAAGCAGATGGTGAACGCGGAGATAAGCGCTCTATAGATTTTTTTTTCTGGTTGGGGGGGGTGGGATTCATGGTGTTTATGTAATAAGAAAAGCCGGTAGAAGCAAAAAGGGAAAAATCGGACTATACAGGTAAGATTTCGAATCGGAAAAAGGAAAAGATGAGACCTGGTTGTAGATGGAAAGGGGGCGAACGGTGCTGGTCGGCGGTGCCAAATTAGAAAAGAAGCTGTGGAGAAAGGTTGGGTCGACTGAGACAAAGCGGAAGAAAAGAGGCGTATGATTGTTGGAGAGCAGTACTACCTAGTAAGAGGAAGGTAGTAGAAAGGTAAACAGTTACAGGGTAAATTGTTGAGGCTGCTGTGACGCCAGTATTTGAGTGGAAATCTAGAATGTGCTAACGCTATAAAAAACGATGCGTACAGATGAAGCAACACGATGTGGAGAAGCTTGTGTGTTGCACTTAGAGGGGTGAAACTCTAGAATGTGCTCGGACGTACGGAAGCAACACGATGTGAATAATACTGCACTGAGATTTTGTATTTTAATCTATTTATTTTTTTTCGGGGTTCAGAGTCGGATACGGATGTCCCGGATACGGATACAAATTCGGAATATTTGAGATTCGGATACGGAATGGATACTTGATGGATTTAAGTCGGGATCGGTAAGCATTAACATCACAACATTAGTTTCAAGTTATAATTATTTTAATGTAGGATAGTAGTATAGTTAGAAGTGCAATTTAGTGACTTAATTAATTCCAGAATTTGAATAGAAAAGAAGTTTATCAACTAAGTTGAACAAATCAATTTAGGTAAAAGCATTATGCTATCACTTTATTTGTTTGTTGATAGATTTGTTGAAGTCTCACGCTAATAACAAAGTAGTGTTTTTTAGTGTCAAGATCAAATAACTATTATATCTATTCAATAACGAACCAAATTAATGGAAGAATAATTGATTTTATCCGGATATCGAGTCGGATATTTATCGGATATCGGGTCGGATATTGCTCTTCACATATCCTAATTTATATTATATGAGATTTTTCGGATATGTATCGATAATCGGTCTTTCTATATCCTAAGTCGATTACATTGGATTTTCCGGATACGGATACGGATAACATTGGTACGGATTCTAAACAGACTCGGGATCAAATCGGATGGATATTTTTTGTCCTGTTTTCACCCATAACTGAGATAGCACGCAGCGTTTTTTTAAGAGGCGACAATAAACTCTTTTTTTTACAATTTGAGAAGGATATTTGTGTGCTGTAAAGAGGTAACTTATAATAGTTAGTTTGGGAATCGTTTGGTGGCCAACAGTAAACGTGTTGCGGAACTGTGACGCAGAGCTGTTATGCAATTAAATCGCGCATGACTAATAAGATACTGCTGCATAACATTACCCTGCACACGTAACTAAATCGCGCATGACTAACAAGATACTTCCTTGGATTATTGACTGGGGTGATGATTATTGTATGAGCAGCAGCGAGGTGTCTAAAGCTACTGCTATTACTATGGATAGCAATTAAGGATACACGGTAAGAAAAGGAGTGGCGCGACTATAAAAACGTTTGAGTAATAACGTATTTGTTGTGGACAGGGAAAAGAAAATCAAAGCAATATTCTCTATGGAGTATAGGAAATGTTCTTCTAAAAGTACCAATATGAATCATCGCATAAATAAAGTTGGAAGAAAAACCAGAAATTACAAACAAGTTCTTCTACGGTAAAGTAAAGATTGCGAACGGATTTTTTTTATAGGTTATTTTGAAAAAAAGACTCCATAGCTTGATTCTTTCGGTTTAGGAGATTTAGAAATAAAAAAAAACACAAATAAGCTCTTTTGCCGTTTTTTTGACGGAAATGATCTTTTCGCTAGGTAAAGATCACAGTTTTCTCATGAAAGAAGCATAAACTAAAATCGCAGATTTTCCGTAAAAGGACACTGTAACTTGGTCTTTTCGACTTAGAAGATTTTTTAAAAACAAAAATCACGAACAAATCATTTTGGCGTTTTTTTACGGAAATGATCTTTTGGCTTGGTAAGATGGTGGTTTTTTTATGAAAGAGCGCTAAACAAAAATTGCGTTTTTTCCGTGAAAGGACGCTAAATAAACACAAGGGAAAAACGTAATTACGTTTAGACCGTTTTAGCTATTTTTTGCGAAAAGGACTTTTTAATTTTTTGCAGTTGCGGCTAATTTTAAAAAAGCCACCGGAAAAATGTTTTTTTTTGCTAAAAAAATTCGGTTTTTTTTTTGTATAAGCGTAAGATTGCTTGCTTCGTGTTGTCTTTTCATGAGTGACCCTTAAAAATATGTGGTTACATGTAGTTTTTTTTAGTTTTTTTCCCCTTTTGTAGAAGGGTCGTAAATAGATGCCGAAGAAAAAGTAGCAGTATTTGAATCATTCCATTTATTTTTTTTATTGAAAAGACCTTTCGATTTAGCTAAATCGTAGATGCGTTTATAAACATTTTTTTTTATTTTTGGCATTTTTTTAAATCGTTGAGAAAACACATGAAACGGTTATAAAAACATAAACACAATCATGACTCTTTTTTTTCATTTATCTGAGATTCTCTTATAAAAGATGCTTTTGCATTATTCAATACTCAGGCGGGGACGATTTCTCAATTTCAGCTGCAGTGTGTAGCAATGGGACAATCGACGTCTTAGCAATACATAATGCAGAGTAAGGAAATGAAATCATTGCAGCAGAGCATTTCAGTGTGCAAGGCAACAAAAAAAAGGCTAAACAAATTTAACTTTTTTTATGCCATCAACAGAAATCAAAGAAGTGCGATAAAGTTTAAGCTACTGTTACACTGAAAATAGCTCAATTTCCAGGTTCTAAAACTGCGGTCTTCTTCACTCCAACACAACGACGCACTCAAAATCCCTTACGAACATGATACGATGAGCCCGGCCAGGAGCATCCAGCATAGCACCTCAATACAACATAAACTTTGACCAGGTTTACTACAGTTCAGAAGTTGTTACATAAATGTGTCACAGACCTCACATCTCAGTGGTATGTTTGCTTTACACCTTGCTATCGAGCTAACAATCAGTACCACAATGCACTAATGCATCAGATAGTCGACAGGGCTTAAAAGATATCTCTTGAAACGAAGTGATAATCTCCTAAAGCTACTTCTTCCTACGCTTAGAGGTCATTACCATCAATGTTCATGGTCCTTCAGGCATCTTAGCTCAACATATTGCTCCTGCAGAACCAATGAATACTGTCTCAGATAATAAAGTTGTCTCGTTTGGAGAAAATACTGTCAGCAGTAGCAAACAAAAATAACTCCTGAGTAGGGAATCTACTATAGACCAAGACATACAACTCCAGGAAGCTAGTTGCATTTTGATGATTTTGATAACTGGCACCATAGTGAATAATGCTGACGCTGTAATGATCTAGGTGCTAAACAAGTGGCAGTTTCTAACAGAACAAATTATGCATCCATAACATGTATAAATAAATTTAAAATATCAGCAAGGCTACAGGCACATAAGTAATGTTTTGGTTGCAAATACAGAAGAAAGGGACAAAATTGCAGTACTAAGCAGTATAGAAAGCCAGAAGAAGTACTAAGGAAATCATGGAGAAAGATGGATGCAGACCTGCTCTCATTTTCTCTGAAGCTGCAGAAGATCTTTACAGCACGTTACACACTTACCATTTTAAGGAGCAGCTAGTTTTTTAATCAAGGTCTTCCTTTTGATTATTCCAATCACTTGAAAACATCGAGACATTATGTGTTAGAATGCCGAAAGATTAATATATTTTGCCAAAATCATATTTTGAAATAGCAACATGTGAGGAATGAAAACAACTGGTCGATTTTCGAAGCAATGCTAGAATATTTGGTAAGGACATCCTAACTTAATCTTGATAGAAAAAGAAAACAAGGGTCTGATGAATGTTGTTTCCTCATAATATATGCATTCTATGCTGAATCTAGGAAGCTTTTGAAGATTGAGAGAGTGTTCTATAGGAAGGGAGTAAGTAACGTGAAAATAGGATAAGCATAGCATTCCATACGAAGTTATGACGGTATCAACCTGCAAGCAGTGAACCAAACGATGAACAGATTAAAAGAAGCTTTCACTTTCTGTGATAATAGCTCTGTTTTTCTTAAAACAATAATGATGACCAAGATGATCACATCAGATAATAAAGCTGTCTTGCTTGGGGAAAATATTGTGAGCAGTAGCAAACAAAAATAACTTCTGAGTAGGGAATCTACTATAGACCAAGACATACTACTCCAGGAAGCTAGTTGCATTTTGATGATTTTGATAACTGGCACCATAGTGAATAATGCTGACGCTGTAATGATCTAGGTGCTAAACAAGTGGCAGTTTCTAACAGAACAAATTATGCATCCATAACATGTATAAATAAATTAAAAATATCAGCAAGGCTACAGGCATATAGGTAATGTTTTGTTGCAAATACAGAAGAAAGGGACAAAATTGCAGTACTAAGCAATATAGAGAAGGAAAAGAAGCACTAAGGAAATCATGGAGAAAGATGGATGCAGACCTATTTCTCATTTTCTCTGAAGCTGCAGAAGATCTCTACAGCACGTTACACACTTACCATTTTAAGGAGCAGCTAGTTTTTAATCAAGGGCTTACCTTTGATTATTCCAAGCACTTGAAAACATCGAGACATTATGTGTTCTTTAGAATGCCAGTTTATAAAGATTAATATATTTTGCCAAAATCATATTTTGAAATAGCAACATGTGAGGAATGAAAACAACTGGTTGATTTTCGAAGTAATGTAAACTATTTAATCACAAGCAAATAAAGTAAACTACTAAAGGCATCTGGATAGCTGGTCAGCTATTTAATCACAAGCAAATAAAGTAAACAGCATGATCCACAAATCTATAATCATGCGGAGTGAAGAAAATGGCAATACCTTTCCGTAAATGCATTCATCTCCCTAAAATTAGTACCGAAGAGCTGTTCAACAAGACACTGTTTCCTGCTCAAAAGAAAAAGCACGATGAAAATAAATCAAAGCATCAACAAAGCATATATGCAACAGAAATAGGACTACAGACGCCGTGTTTTTTTTTGGCTTTTTTTGTTAGTTGTAAAAAAAAAGAAAAGAGCTTTGTATTTCGCAAGAAACTGCAGTTTCACAGGATCAGATAAAACGTTCACTTTTTTTTTTTACTTATATTCCAGTTTTGTTGCTGCGAATTACAACACCCACACATGTGGTCAGCTCATCTGTACCTAGTCCACTAAGTATAGATAGAAAGGAACTAATTAGAAGTCATCGTAATAATACAATTGGTAAGAATAGGGATTCAGATATATGAAAGCTAGCCAGAAGTCATCGTAATAACACGTGAGAACTATTTGTAAGCAAGTAAAAAAATCGTTCATTCTAAGTCTGTAAGTATGACAAAATCTGTTTCCTATAAGGCAGGATATCTCTACGTATCCGTTGATGGCGAAAGTAAATTAAATCAATCCTCAAGAGATCGTACTTACTACTTCACGCATCATGTTTACTATGCGATCACTGAAAAACTCACGCATCATGTTGTACACAGAATATGCGATCACTGCACCTGGAAGTTAGAGTAATTTCGAAATCTGAAGAACTTTAGCCATTTTGGGTTGATGTATTTTTGTTGAGACAAAAGAAGATACAACAGATGGGTTTAATAATTCTTGATAAACAGGTAAAACTATCGAAGGTAACACCATTCTAGCTAACTTATAAGAAGGAAATTGAATGACGTAAGAGAGTAGCAGGTACGATATAAAAATAAAATAATATAACACATATATCTATGGTGTGCGCTGTCTGTGTAACATTGTAGGAGCTCTGTGAGATAAACAGCCGGACGGAAAAACTGCATATAATCAAAAGAAAATACAACAGAAGCAAAAATAGAATGCAACATCGGCAAAAATGTATTATATAGAAGGAAAACATAGCAGAAAGCTATAAAGGGAGTATACTTGCAGTAGCAAAAATTATACCTTAGCAAGAACATAACTGGACAATCAGTGAAAGAAAATAGAAAACAGCAATAGGTATCTATGACGCGGTGAGATCAGGCTGTAACAAAAAGATCTGCGAGCGTTTTATACCGCTAGACAGAAGCGAGCACTTGTTGATACACTATATTTTTGTTTCTGCACAAGCTATTCCATGTTCATCCTCAATTAGTATCTTTAATCCTGTTCGCGATGTGACACGCGAAACCGCAACATATAGCTGTCCATGCGAGAAGACAGGAGTTCGCAGTAAATCCTACCGTTGATAGAGTTTGTCCTTGACTTTTATTAATAGTCATAGCGTATGATAAGCTTATTGAAATTGCCTACGCTGTAAAGTAAAAGGCCAGCGAGGACTTGTTGCATTAAGAATAATTCTAGGAATGCAAACCGATTGGCCCATGCTAGCTGCAGTAATAATGCGTCCTTGAAGCACTCGATCACCAAGTTTTGTAATGATAAGGCGTGTGCCATTGCAGAGTCCCGCAGACTGATTTATATTTCTTAATAACATGACTGGAACGCCTATCTTTAGATTGATGCTATGATGAGGAAGTTGTTAATAACAATCGAATTGAGGAACTCGGTGGATACAAAAGGTCAAGATCAGCCATGTGTACATCTGATTCTAATATAGAGTCCGAGCTAAGATACTCTCTTGAATCACCCGAACTTTGTTGAAGATAGCTTTATTAAGGATGTCGCGATAGCATTTGTTGGACATACAATGCGCGGTGTGCCGATATTCTGGTTCAGAATAGCTTGTGTTGAAAGAAGTGTAAACAGCATCAATAATCGTGATTTATGTTATCGAAGTGGCATTAGCGAGAAGGTCATCGGGAATTCTTATCCAAGTTGTGTTTGGTTCAGCTGTTGCTTTAACAGAAGGTAGGCGACCATCTCCAATATCTAGCACCCATTGAGCAAATGCAGCCAATTCATCTCGTTGAGCAGGAGGAAGACTATCATTATGAAGCCTCATATTAATAGACAATTTTAGTACCTTAATACGAGGCCATAGAGGTGACGAATGAGTGAAGCATCTATGACCTCTATTGGTGTACCACCTTCAATAACAGGTAGTATCTGTCGGAAATCTCCACTAAGAACCACTGCCTTACCACCAAAAGGTATATCTATGAATGCAGGATCTTCAATGCACATAATATCACATAAAGTCCTCGCTGATGACTTCAAAACAATGCATCAAGCGCCATTGGCGCCTCATCCCAAAGAATCAAAGAAGTTTTTGTAAGAGATGAGCAAGGTGTGTACCACGAGCAATAGTACACATACTTCTCTCATTAACACGAAGAGGTATCCTAAAACGGAATGGGCTGTCCTACCACCGAAGCAAAAGAGCAAAGAACTCCAGAGGAGGCGGCAAGAAGAACAATCTTTGATTGAGCTCTTAACGTAGCTGTAATAGCATTCCAAAGAAACGTTTTTCCAAAGGCCACCATGGCCAGCTACAAAGAAAAATCCATGGTTTTGGTTAGCAATTGAAGCCATTATCGTATCAAATATAAGCTTCGGTCTCTATTCAATTGGGCACAATAGCTAGCGGCCTGTGATAGCAAAGCTACACCGTCATAAGCCGCTCTTCCGCAATAAGTCTATTGGCAGGAACATCATTAGCATGTGCAGACTCAACGTTTATATTATAGGAAGCAAATGATAACCCATTCTTGGAGAACGAAGTAGTAAGTTCGCAATAAGTGTGCTTGTAGGTAATTGGTTGGTATAGAATACTGAATGATTTTGTAAGGCATGGCGATCCTATATGCAATATCATCACCAAAATGGCCAATATTTATCGAATAAGCTCGAGGATTAGCAATGCTGCAAAAAGAAAGCAAGACCATGAAGAGATTCCTTAGGCGATGTGCAAATGGCCCAAATAATTGCCTCATCGAATAGTAAGAACCACTCGTGTCATCACCAACCAATCCACGAGCTCTGCATGCATCTTTAAAGGTAGGATAGCGGACGCTTTGAAACGCATGATATCTTCATAACTGCGCACCACAAACAATCATCAAAAGCATTCTAAGATAAAACAATTCACCAAGACTGGATGAACACTATATATACGGCCAATTCTCGTAGCCTGGCGTTTCCTTTTTTCCACTCTTTTGTCTGGCGCCCCAAGTCCATCCAGTTGCAAACCGACAATATGTGCTAGATCTAGCTTCAACAAAATCACGGTTAGCGGTAAACCATTCAGTCAACGTAGTCTTGCTCGATGCTGGATCTGCAACAACATCTTGTAAATGCGAATCTTCGCTATATATGACTCTGTTCATACGGGCATGTGCACAGAGAGGCGTTCAATGTATAGCGATCGCCATGTATCTCAAAACGAATAGGTGCCAAATAGCTTCGCAAGAAGATAAATATCTATGAACAAATAAATGCACATGTTAAACAAAACTAATAGGTAAGTAATGAGGAAAAGCTAAATATAAAACATAAATATAGTATAGTGCAAAGAAAGCTATACTGCACCTTATGTATTCAGCAATTTCATCAATACCACTGTTATCGAGTGCTGGATGCATTTGGTTGCCGATCAGGCGTATGAAAAGCTGCCCTTGCTCTATCTTGACCTTTAGTGATATACTTAAATAAATATTTAACAAGATTTGTTTTATTGCACCACTCCACATTTATGTGAGCCTCGATATTTTTTAGAAGCACCATATTGTACGGCACAACCGATCGGTTGTCTAACTTGATGCCGTTCTTTAACACAAATCGACCATCATCGCGTCGACGATATACCGAAATCCGGATTCATCGATAGTAGTGTATGCACTAAAAGACTTTGGGTATCGCTTTGAACAGAACCGCTCTTTCATACATGGGCATCGAGGATTAAGGGTCCCACACGGACCATGCATCATAAATTCTTCGACGAGAGCATAACCAAGTGGATCGGTAAGTGGATCGGTATCTCAGCAGATATCAAGGTATCTATAAATTCAGGTGATGGTTGTCCAATGCGGCCATGGAGCCATGTAAGCGCGTGAACATGAGGAAGGCCTCTCTTTTCGAATTCAATCGATATAGAATCGCATAACAAAACAAAGTTAGCATACAATAAAGTAATGTAAACGTTCATGGAGAAAGACGTGCGATGTACAAAGGATGTGAACAAAGGGTCGACCCGCGCAGATAGGACCGAAACTATAACCTGTTTTTACATCGGATATATACTCATTCACTTCATGTGGAAAACTCGAGCAATAATATCGTATGCTCAGAATAGTTCCGCAGGTTCATATCTCGAGCGTCGCAATTTCTTGCCATTTAGAATTGCATGTGAAAGTATGAAAAATATCCGGAGGACCATATTCTCGGCAGATAGCCATAGCATCTTGGTAATTCAATACGTAGTATCGCTCTCATCGCCAATAAAGCTAGCAGGAAGCAAGACTCGCACACCAATATTTCTCCCATCCGATGTGTCGTGACCAATTGCATCGAAATACCTCGATATGTTTCAGAACGAAGTCGATCCCGATTAAAGAAATGATATGAAAGACGGTTTGCCTCGACACATGAGTAACAATTAACTTCTAACCGATTAGAAAGACGACCGCAACATGTATAAGGATTTGGCTCGTTTCTTCGATAATGGCATTCATAATGGTGATACTGTAACATGGATACTCTATCTCTAGCAAACCGAACAGCATCATCAATCTCTTTATATTTGATGCCTACGTGGTAGCCTTCGACCATACGGGAATAATAACGGATATCAAGAGACATTAGAGCAGATTCGCGGTGAGATCTCGCTTTAGATCACCAAAGATGGCTCGACAACTACATCAAATTTGCTATTTTCTTCAGATAGCTCACCTACCAAAGAAAGCGACTAATTCCGCACGCATCGGTAAAGAATAGCGGTCATCATGAGTGTCCGACAAACCAATAAGACGAATACACACCTCGAACTGTGCGGAGAAAATAAACGATCCCGCGCCATTCTGAATTTCTTCACTAACAAATTGTGATGATCAAGCATATCAATGAGACTTGCAACAATAGCGGGATCTATTTCATTAGAAGTACTCTCTTTCGCATCTAGAGCAGCTAACCTATTGCGAACTTCATTGTCGAAGATCGAGATATATAATCGAGCATATCTAGGTCGTTCACCGAGCGAGGCAGCAATGATCCAATTCGATGATGGACAACACCATTAATGCGGAAAACATAAGGACTGCACCGTGTTTATGCTATCACAACATTGATGCCTAAAGAAGTGAATGCAAACAAATAATTGTATTGTCCGATCAAAGATAAACCTATTTGATTGAGTGCCACCACCGAAGCAATAAGGTGTCTAAGCGGGCGGGAAATCTTTATGGCGTGGAAGCGAGATTCTCTCGCCATGACAAAGACATATTGTACACAATTGCTGCTGCTTAGAAGAACTCCTAGACGGAGACCTTTCTTGGAACCAAAAATAGCACTACATTTTATGATTCGTAATCGGGACCGCCATAATAGGATCGATCGCTATAAGTTGCTGCAAAAGCGTAAATAAACGAAACATAAACATAAAGCAAAACGGAGAAAAGAACTGGCAGAACGAATTTTTTTTACATCAAAGGGAGAATGTGAGTAAACAGGTAATCATGAAAGAATACCTTTTAAATAGGAAATGTAGTCTCTCTGCAGAGGAAAAGGGCCGGCGCTGATCGAATTAGAAAAGGGTGCGCCAACAGCGCCTGCACGAAAAAGGAAGACGATCGGTAAGCACAGAAGGAAATGGTAAAGGTCAGCAAGATTAAGCAAATAAATACAAAAACAGGCAAACGTGTAGCTAGTAAGAGCATAACAATATAACAGCAATAAAAAATCTAGGATAAGCAGGAAGCGATAGCAACGACCACAATAGTAAAAATAGTAGTATCACTCTAGCAGCACCAAGTTTTTAGCAAGAAGTAAGTACAAACGAACAAACTTGTCCTAGCGTAGTGACGGCGCAAATTACATAGCCTTCTTCTCTTTCTATTTTCAGCTGCGTCCGCAGAACTCACTCGCAGTCGGAAGCTATCTTCTGCGATAAAAAAAAGGAACCAGAAAACAAAGAAAGCACGAAGCAAGGCGCAGAGGTGAAAAAAAAGGAGAAGATAATAAGATAAAGAAGCAACCATGAGGGCGCCTAAGAGGAAGCAATGTCTGTTGCTCTGAAGAACGTAACACGGGCGAAGGGAAAAGCGAAACACGACCTGTAAAAAGCAACACAAACAGCAGACCATTAGAGAAAGCAAGAAGAAAACAAAAAGCGCAAGGGGACAACGGGCATAAAAGCAAGAAGTGGCGAACCGGATGATGGCGACCGTGCACGAGCAAATGGCGACCGAACAGGTAAAGCAGGAGAAAACGACGGCGGATGAGAAGACGATGATTGCTCATCGGACGGCGAAAACCAAGACGTAGTAAACGTGGACCAGACAGGAGAGGCAGGAGCGCGCGAAGACAACGGCACCAACGGCGAACTAACAGGCTGCTTTCCGGCAAGAATGGACTAACGACGGGATTGCAAAGAAGACCTAGAATCCATCGATGCGGGTAAAGGGAGCAGCTGCACAAACAGATGAGTAAACCGGATTGTAGAGTCTGATTTGGGGAAAAACCAAGCGTCAGGCGGAAAAGAAGAAGCAGACGGAACAGAACCAAATATTATAAAATAGAAACGAAGCGGTATAAAAAAAAGCAAGCAACAAGCGAAGACCAATCACGGACAGCAATACACGTGGCAAGACAACAGGAATCGGTGCATTCGCGAAGCACACAGCGAAGCACAAAATGGCGCCAAGCCGAAAGCAAGAAAGCTCCACGCCGAGCGAAGAAGCCGACGGCTCTAAACAGCGCCATCGAGCTGATTCCACGGCGCTGAAACGGCAAAGAAGCGGCGCTCTCCGGAAGCTGCCTGGCGTGACGCAGCAGAGTGCAGGTGGAAGCAGCTAGCGACGCAAGGAAGGAGCTGAAGATGGCGCCATCAAGCCGCGCTGACGAAGCTGGAACGGGGCTTTTTTTTCAGCGGCGTGACGTGGAACGCGGCGGAGAACGCGAAGACTCCCAACTTTAGAAAAGGTATGATGACGACGAATTCATGCGTTACTGACAATAGCAGTGGATGACACATTTGGCCTGTGTATTTTTCAGCTTTGCACAGAGGCGACGATGTTCCAAGCAGAAAGCCCCAAGCAACTTCTTTTTGTGAGCGTCCTTTGGGTGGGCCCGGCGGGGCCCCCTGCTCACTATCTCTCTGATGATCTGATCCACGGCTGTCCTCCAGTCCATCCTCCTTCCATTTACTCTCTCCTCTCCTCTCCTCCTCCCTCTAGAGAGAGCCTCTCCGCCTCTGGCTCTCTGCTCCTACCTCCCCCACATCACTATCCATGAGTGGCCAAACCCCAACTGTGGCAATCCTAAATTACTGCTCTCGTCTGCCCCTGCTGCTTCTCACACCAGATTCTGATCTGCTCTGCTTCCTTTCCTCGTGAGGTAAAAGAAGCAAGAACTGCACCCGCCCCTCTCTTCCCTTGTTGCTTGAAAGATTCTCCCCCTTTCTTGGCATGCTCCAGGATTTCTGCTTTCCACTGTCCTCGGTCCGATCGATTGAGCCAGTGCTAGATATTCTTTCCGTTTCCGATCTTGCGAGCTTTTCTTTTTGGCATGTTTTGTGCATTCATTTCGTTCTTTGCAGCTGATCGCACCACGTAGGGGGCGTAGCTGACTCTCGTGTGTGTGGATGGGAGTTCAGACAATGTCATCCCACGGCGACGGCGGAGTCCTCTCCCGGCAGGGGTCGGTGTACAGCGTGACGCTCAACGAGGAGGAGAGCCACCTGGGCGAGCCGCTGCGGAGCATGAAGCTGGACGACCTCCTGCGCACGGTGCTCCCCGCCGCCGACCCGCACGCCGCGGGGCCGACGGCGGGCAAGAAGACGGTGGACGAGGTGTGGCGCGACATCCAGAGCGCCAGCCGCGGCCGGCAGCCGATGATGGGCGAGATGACGCTGGAGGACTTCCTCTCGCGCGCCGGGGTGGCCGTCGACGGCGGCCCCTGCGCCGGCGGCGCGCATTGGCTGCAGCAGTACCAGCAGCCGCAGCAGTACGTTGGGCGACCCGTGCCGCGGTCGCTCGAGGTGGGCGCCGGGCCGGTGCTGGACGCCGTGTACCGCGACGGGCACGGCGGAGGGGGAGGCGGCGGGCTCGGGGGGTTCCTCTCGCAGGTGGGCGGGCGGAAGCGCGGCGCGGCGGCGGCTGCTGGCGGGGACAGCGTGGTGGAGAAGACGGTGGAGCGGAGGCAGAAGCGAATGATCAAGAACCGCGAGTCCGCAGCGAGGTCCCGGGCCAGGAAGCAGGTGGGGGTTTCATCGTGTTTACACCAAAATATCACTGCGTTTCACGGATTTGTAAGGCTGCCATGCGTGCGGTGTTGCAGGCGTACACGAACGAGCTCGAGAACAAGATCTCGCGGCTGGAGGAGGAGAACAAGCGTCTCAGGGAGCAGACGGTAAAATAACAAAAATGAAAGCTTCTCTTCTTGTTTAGTCAACTTTCATTTCATGAGCTTCTGTTCAGCTCACTGTGGTTTGAAGTATATACAACCTCAGTAAGCAAGTCATTTTCTAGTCAAAACCAAACTAGAAAGATGCTAGTACCTTTACTGAAGAGAGGTAAGAATGGTTCATGGCATTAGCAACTGGTATGCATGTGCCGGGTGTGTCTAGCCTTCATCCGGATGTTTTGTTTTCATCCGGATGTTTTGTTTCTAAAAACATCCAAATTTTGGACCCTTAGATCAAAGTATATGGATCCTAAGCCTATTATCCCTAATAAAATCATTCACGACTTACGGATCTTAAAGTAAATCCAAAATTTCATAATTTGGATGTTTTTTATCTAATAAAACATCCGGGTGATTTCTCAAAATCTATTCTAAATTGGAGCATTTTAGCATATTGAGTCTTAGATGGGCGAAGCCTGCAACAATATTGAGTCCATGTGACTTTAATATATGACACTGTGGATCATCACGTAGTACTATATTCTATCTTGTTGCTATCATATACTTTTCCAATGTACTAGTCTGTCTAATAGGACATACATGACTATTCAGGCTGTGTTCTTTAGTCTGAGCTGAAAGATTCAGCGTCTCAATTTAAGCCTGATGAACCAGCTATGTTGCTTTGATAGATTTATCTACCATTCCTTCTTTTCTTTTCTTTTTAAGACGTGGTCTGTCAACATTCCCTGATTGAGTTCTTGCTAATGTGCTGATTGTTGTTAGCATTTGCCTAAAGGTGGTGGCTTTCCGTCAACGAACAATTCGTTTGCTTATCGCGAAACACTATCAACAGAACATCATGACACGCTAAATGCCGACCAAGTCTCTTCAGAGCTAATGTGCACTTCGTTTCTTTTATGCGTTCGTGTTTGATGCAGATGTTGGAACCCGTGGTGCAGTACGTACCCCAGCCAGACCCGAAGCATCAACTCCGGCGAATTAACTCGGCCGCTTTCTAATCGATGGCAGATGATCATATGTTCATAGCGAAACTCTCTAGGGCGTTAAGGGGTTCGATTTGTGCTTGGGATGCTGAGAACAATATCTAAAACGAGCTCTTTATCTGCAGCCTCCCTCTTGCAAATTTTATTTATAGATGTTGTTGCAAAAGCAATGCATCTCCTTGTGGTTTGTTGCTGCTGCAAATTGCAATGTCGCCTTCTTCTACGCTGCACACCTGAAGCTGAATTGGTTCTTTGCAGCATATAGAAGGGGGAGACTGTTCTGTATTAACACTCTTAACTTGGAATAAGGCTACATCTGTACAGAATTAAGCTACGGCCTGGTACGCAATGGAATGAATCCATACGGAATGGGGCCGTTCTGGGTTCATCTCGCCCTCTTCTCTTACATGAGAAGGTGCTCGGCCTGACGAAGAATAGTTGGTCGCCTTAGCGCAAACAGTATGCTCTCCTTAGCATAAGATGGTGATGGACTGCAATGTATGCGTCACATCGTCAGTACTGCGGGATCGTGTCGCTAGTTGGCTACATTGCTACGTATTAATTGTCCCAACCATTGATCGATCCATCTGCGGTCCTAGGCTGACGACCGCGTTGAAAGCGGCGGTCCCAGGCGTGGTGCATGGTGGCCGGCGGTCCATCTGCGGTTGGCGCGTCCGAAGTGACGAACGGCATCTGACTGACATGTGAAAACTGATCGTATCGTTGATACCAAGCATGCAGAAGATGATCTGGTCGCTGCAAACAGCGCATAAATCTGACCGGCGCGGCTCGGAAGACCTTGGAGCTTGCAAGGCCGGATGACAGGCTGCAGGAGCAGCAGTCTTATCTTCTTCTCCGCATCTCTCCTGCCCTCGTCGTCGTTAATCGGATGTAAAGCCTAAGAGCAACATGCGTGGCACACGGCATATCTTATTTCTTGATACGCATAGACGCATGGTTGACGATGCTACTCGTATATTTACCGAGCTTATGACGGTACCTTCAAAATTCTGTTTGGAAGAACATCTCACCACTACTAGAAAAAGGCTTATCACAGACGGTTCGAAATTCTCATCACTAACGGTTTTGTGAACCGTCTGTAAATCTGTGTCATTGATAAGAAAGCACACCATAGACGGTTTCCGAACTGTTAGTAAACACTATTAAATATCTTAGACGGTTCTATGATAGAACTGTCACTGATGACAATTAATCACAGATAGTTTTTAATTATAACCGCCCTATCATAGATGGTTTTTAAATAGAACTGTCTGTGATATGTTTTTTCCCCAAACTCTCTTGGCAGAACTTCCATGATTTTACTATATGTTATTCGAAATTTTCTTCTCTTAGATATTTCTGTAACAATATTTACAAGATACAGCCAGTTATAGACTTTGCAATTAAATATTAAAACATCCTAGATGCATCGAGACAACTGCTTGTCTAATGAGGAGAGTCTTAAAATATGAATATTTGTAGCACTTTCATCACCTTCTTATTCTAATATTGATGGATTCATGCTCGATATTAATTCCATCTAATGCTGATGGAATTGGATTTCATGCTGAATCCATCAATATTAGAATAAGAAGGTGATGAAAGTGCTACAAATGTTCATATTTTAAGACCCCTTCTCATCAGACAAGTTGATGCCTCAATGCATCTAGGATGTTTTGATATTCAATTGTAAAATCTATAGTTAATTGCGTCTTATAAATTTCGTTGCATAAATATTTAAAGAGAAGAAAATTTCGAACAATATATACTAATTATAGTAGTACTGCCAAGAGAGGTAGGGAAAAGACATTATTTCATAGTTCAACACAATAAGACCTGACCACAAATATGATAACGAAATATTTTATAGTGCATGTGATAATACATTAATAAAATATGATATATACCATAAATATCAACAAGTGTATATTGAGAAACCACATTATTTCATAGCTCAAGACAAGAAAATCTTAGGACTTTTCCATGTCTTTCATCATATGTGCCATAGCTTTCGCAATAGAGGCTTCTCGGTTCTCTCAGAAGTTCCGCAACTCCAGTACAATACCGATTTGCTTGACGCCAATAACCAATTGATTTTCAGTCATATCTCTTAATCCCTACAAATTAAAAGCGATCATGTTGTCGTGAAAAGAAAATGTTGGTATATTATCAGTAACAACATCAAATTCAATACTAAAAATCTTTATATTACCTCTATAAACTCAGCTTTGGCTTCTTCTTACTCTGCATTCGCCTGCGGTCCTTACTAATGAATGCCGTGTTAAGGGATTTAATATCTTACAATTTGTCATCTATATCTTTCAGTTCTTGTTTCATCTCATAAATCTGTTCAGCTAACTCAGACTTGCCCTTTAGTTGTTCAATCTCCATCTCAAGTTTTTGTTTAGCTTGTAACCGTTTTTCGATGTCGTCTATTTTACCAAACAAGGAGATTATAAAAATACATAATGTATAACATCCATACATGAATTAAAATATGCAACACCATAGCCTCACATGATGTGCTTGATACTTCACAATCACAAGTTGATAACAAAATCTCACAATATATTGGGGCAATTCTATTGTATTGCTTCATTATGAACAAATGATCATACTTTATCAATGATTCTAATAAAACACTCGTTCTGGCTGTCTATTTATGGCTTCTTCTATTGCATATAAGTTGTTGGAATATATATATTGCGTGATAAATATTAGCATGAGGTTTGTAAGTCCTGCATTTTGTTCCAGTAGAAACTATAGGAACTCACTATATTTTCAATTGCTATTGTGTCTGCAACATGATATTTATAATATGCAACATGATTAGAATCCATGTAGTCAAGAGCAAGTGTAGCAATTGACACTGGTTCACAATCATAACTATGCCCTAGATAGATATCGATGCTTCACAATCACAAGCATGCCCTAGGTAGATATCGATGCTTCACAATCCAAATCACATGATGATGCTTCACAATCAATTAACACAAGGACACAAGGTACTCACCGAGGAGGAGTTCAGTTGGGAGGAGGAGGAGGAGTAGCTGACAGGAGGAGGATGCTCGCAGCCAGGATGGTCATCGTCGCCTCCACAGTCTCGGGCTTGAGGGCGTCCGATGTGTGCATCCGCCAGTAAGGGGAGGTCGAGGGCACGGGGGAAGATGCCGACCGGGGACGCGTCGAGGCCAGGGGCGTCGGCGAGGTCAGGGGGAGGCGCTGTGGCGGGGGATGAAGCGTCGGCGACAGACAAAGCATTGGCTAGGGTTTTGAACGCTGGAGTTGGTAACTGAACAATCTGTGCAAAAGATCTAGTTATATACTAAGGGAGTGTTATCATAGACAGTTTTTAGATAGAACTATCGATATTAGCTTATTACAGACGGTTCTTAATCTATCATGTAGTTTTTGATAATCGTTGTGCAAAACTGTCTGTTATTAGTCTTAATATAGACGGTTTGCAAAAACCGTCTATGATAAGTAATCTTATATAGGTCTTTTTTTTTTTAACAGTGCACGGTTCAAACAAATTACAATTCAACTTGTATTTCCCCGTCTGTTTGATTGAACCAACACTGCCGTGTCTCAATACAGGTAAAAAAAAAATCGCATACAGTACGTAATTTCCAGGTCTCCCATCGATCCATTCTACCTTTGGTTGCATCATGCTCCATCGATCGGTCGCTTTGGTCGGCTGTACATGTCTGACCGTCGTCTCGCAAATTCGTGCGCGCGGCCTTCTTGCGTGCACGTCGTGGACGAGTAAGCCTTGACTAACGGTTGAAAACAATACTATATACATACATCACAAGAAATTAATTCTCGAACAAGGTCAAGGCCAGCTAGCGTCAACACTCGAAATTATACCCACACAGATAAAACGATAGATAGAGTCGTAGAGTAAATGATCCTAGCTATGAACGGGAGAGCGTCATGGACACACGTCGATCGAAGCAGACGGGGACGACGCGCGCTCATCGAGACGTACGTGGCGTCTTGCGAAGCACCACGCCCTGCCATGTAATTAATAGAGGTGGGCACAGGCCGGGTCATTTTGGACCGGTACGAAGCACGTTTAGTCCAGTTCGATTTATGGTTCAGCACGAAACTGTTTTAAATAGACCGGACTGGCATGGTACAATTGTCTGGGCCGTGTCGGGCCTGTCAATCAGGCACGATGGGCGGCCTGGTTCGGCACGGCAGTCTGGGCCTTCCTCGGGCCGGTGAGGCCCGAAACAGCTCGTGTGTATCTGCGTTGTATGTGTGGGTGAGCAAATCAAGAAGTAAAGGAAGAAAACTTTGGATGGACTAGAGGAAAGGAAGGGAATACATGCATGCGTTGTATGTGTGGGTGAGCAAATCAAAGAGTAAATGTATGGTTGCATGCATGTGACTAGAAAGAAGAACTGAATCAAGGAAATTGAGAAGAATAAACACAATAGGATTTTATTTCGACCGAAGAAAAAAGAAGTTCTAGACAGATAAAGAAAGAAATCAATCCATGGTCATTTTCTCTCTTAACAATAGTATAAATGGGCTGGATCTGGGTCGGCATAGCACGAAATAAACACGAAGCGCAAATGGACCGTGCCTGAGTTCGCCGAAAACGAGCCTGGCCCGGCCCGACAAGCACGATGAGCCGTCGCGGTCCGGTACGACTTAGACCCGAAGTACGATGGGGTCGGCCGACTTGACACGATACCCATCTCTACATGTGCATGCATGCGTGCATCATTAAAAAAGAAACTGTAAAGCTATTCACCGTCCTAGCTGATCTACTGACAATTGTACATATATGTACAGATTAAAAAGAAAAAAGAAAACTGTTCTATCATGCATATCTCAGGACGAGGAAAAAAAAGGGTACACGAGAAAAACATGTCGCCGGCACGTCCAGATTGACGTGCTCGCCAGCGAATCGATCATGGCGACCAGAACCAACTGCCGCTCCTGTGCACGTACGCCATGAACAGCACCATGTCGGAGTCGTCCTCCTCGCCGTCGTACACCTCCTCCCACGGCGCCGCCGCCGTCGACTTCGTCAGGAGCCGGCAGCGGCAGAGCGGGCACGTCGCGGGCGGGCGCGCCAGCCAGCGGTCGAGGCAGCCCCTGTGGAACAGGTGCCGGCACCGGAGCTCCCTGATCTCGTCGCCCTCCTCGATGCCGCTCAGGCAGAACACGCACTCGACCGCCTGCTCCCCATCATCATCGGCGTCCTTCCTGTACAGCGACACCCGCAGCTCGTGGTCGCGCTGCTCCGGCGCCACCTTGTTGGCGTGCTTCTGCTGCGTGGAGAGGTACCGGAACGACGAGCCCGCGGGCCCCGCGAAGTGGGCTCCTCGCGCCGCGACGCGGGCGAGGCACCGAGCCGCGACGGCGAGGAGGACGGAGACGGGAGGGAGGAGGAGGAGCAGGAGCGCTCTCATACTCGGCATGACGGGTGGATCGATCCCTTGGGTAGTCGCAGCTGCCACTCTTTAGTTGTATGCGAAGGAAGGAGCGACGAAGCAAGAGAGGGAGAAAAATGCATGAGAGCGACGCATATATACGTATAGGGACTCCAAATCTGTACTGTAGCTCGTTTCATCTCCCTCTTTAGTACAGTGGGGTGTCCAACACCAACAGCTTCATCTCTTGGCTAACAGAAAGCACGCAGCTATATTTATATCGATCCTTGGAGATTTTTTTTTTTGCTTTAACTATACGCTAATTAGCCTAACTTATTTGCAGGCTAAAAACCTTCGTTTTAATTTTGCGAGATGCTCAACTTTTCTCTCGGGCAAAAAAAAAAAGTCCTAAGAATATCTTACAAGATCACTAAGAAAAAGAATCGGAGGTTAGGTTAGACCAGACGACACGCCCTTAAATTCCAGCGTCCGCTGCAGCCGAGACTTTGCGCTGGTTGTGTTGGGCCTGTGCGCGGCCGTTTTTCTCTGTACAGAGCCTTTTTGGTTTCCTGTAGACGCAGAGCGCGGCTCGCTCGAGCCTGGCCCGTGGGAAACAGCCGCGCACGGCGTCTCCACGTGTGCGCGCGTAATGCTATTTTGGTCTTCGCTGCATGCGTCGAGCCAGGCCGTGCGTATGCGATGCAGGCAACCAAACGCGAGCTCGTGCGCAGTCAATGCATATGTCGAGCTAGCTAGGCCGCGCGCATATAGGGAACCAAACAGGCCTGTATATTCGCTACGGCAATTAATGATTCATTGACACCGCAAGTTCAACTGACACTCGTGCGTAGAGAAGCGCAGATGCATTCTATTTTTAGAATTATTATGGTATTTTCTTGTCCTTAAATGAAGAAGGTGCTTTGAATATTACCCATTGTTTTTATTTATTTATATAGATAGATCTACCGATGTTGGCTAATTGAGAGCCCGACCGCAATATTCCAATGCATTATCCCAAATTAACTGTCATCTCGCATACATGACTCTATTGGTTCAGTGTACACTTGACCGTATTAAAGGCTTAGATGGTCCATGAAAAGAAAAATCAGAGAAAGAGGGCCCCGATTGTCAGTCAAACACGAGGGCGCCCTCTCCTTGTCCTGATTTGCTCGAGTCTTGGCGTCTGGAACTCGGCAACAGGCTTGAAAAGCGGACCCCGTGCATTTGGCTTGGCCAATTGGCCACATCCCACATGTATACGCGGTACATGCACGCACAGATGCACGGTCAGCTTACTCATCAACATGTTGATGCTGTTGTTGTGGTTGAACATTCACGAGTGTTTATCCGAATTGATTACATTCTTAATTAACATCTCGACCATCCCTCCCGTTCGAGTAGCATCAAGATATCAGGCTCAGCCCGGGAAGCTTCGTTCTGACTCTGAGATGCATAGCATTTAATCCGCGTTTCTTTATGCCGGTAAAAAGTCAGGTTTGCTTATTGATGTGTTCACACGAGGAAAATAACGACAAGAGTTCATGTGGTCCTCCTGTGCAAGCCCTGTTTCTCCGCAAAACCATCTGTTTCCTAATTACACGATTCCTGGTCGCGCCCTGACGGATGCTTAGAAGTGCAATGAACCTTTGAAAAAAAGAAGGGAAAGTCCAATGAACCTTTGAAAAAAGAAGGGAAAGTTAACATAACTAGATATGGTAGCGTGCTATTGCACGCCGTGCTGTGTGGACGTGAAAACGCGCGATGCCGTGCCGGCGAAAAAATCTGATCAAAATTTTTCTGCAAAAATTACGTAATCCCAATCTATTGCGTTGAAAGAACCGACGCTCGTGCTGAATTTGCGAAATTACGGGGTATTTTTTGTAAAATAACTGGCGAAAGGACCTCTTCGTGATCTGTAGAAATATCTCTTTCGACGAATTACTTGGAAAATATTGGAGACTGAGCTGAAAAATCGAGGTGGGAAAATAGTCTAGAGGAAAAATGGTGAAAAATTATTAGAGATGACAACCTTCTTTTGTCGAGCCTAACACTCTACGCGTTCACCGAGTAATAATACATGCTTAAAAAAATATCAGAGATCGAGATGGAATTCACCGAGTAATAATACATGCTTAAAAAAATATCAGAGATCGAGATGGAAAATCGAGCCAGGGAAAGAGTCTAGAGATAGAGCTGCACACATATTTCTAGTGACGAAAATATTTTTTTCGAGAAAAACGGAGAAAGGACCTAGACGTAAGGAGCAAGGGCCTGTTTGTTACGTTTTTGGACCTGTCCGCTATCCTAAAAATTAGAAAAGGGTTTGCTCGCGATTTGAATCTAACGGGACCCCTCTTCCGTAAAACAGCACACGAGGGACCTAAACGCGATTCAGGAAAAAAATCTTCCCCTCACAAAAAATCGCGAAGGACCTATTCGTAATCTATATGGACCTATCCGTAATTTGAAGAAACACAGGGGTTTTTCGCGAAAATGGCTAGGGTGACAGGTGGTTGCGCTCTCCTTCCAGCGATTCCAGGCGGTATTATATGTGTTACTAGGTAGATAAGCGCGCTACGCTGTGCCGGTTGAATTTCGATAGCATGCGCTCGAAAAAATAAAGTTTTAGGACCCGTACGTGAATATACGAAACTATAAGGTTCTTTCTATAATACATGTTCGCAAAACCACTCACTGGTGGAAAATAGTCTAGAGAAAAAAGGACGAAAAATTATTAGAGATGACAACCATATTTTGTCGAGCCTAATACTCTACGCGTTCACCGAGTAATAATACATGTTTAAAAAAATATCAGAGATCGAGATGGAAAATCGAGTTGGGAAAAAGTGTAGAGATAGAGCTGCACACATATCTCTGATGATAAAAACATTTTTTCTGGGTAAAACGGAGAACCAACCGCGAATACAAAAACTACGTTTTTTTTTAAATGGGTAAAATAAAGGCGAATGACCCGTACGCGAATATACGAAACGATAGGGCCCTTTTTGCAAAACCATCGATTGAAGGGACTGGATGTAATTTTTTATTTTTGCAAAACCACCCACCGGTCAAAAATAGTCTAGAGGGAAAAGGGCGAAAAATTATTAGAGATGACAACATTCTTTTATCGAACCTAATACTCTACGCGTTCACCGAGTAATAATACATGTTTGCAAAACCACCCACCGGCGAAAAATAGTCTAGAGGAAAAATGGCGGAAAATTATTAGAGATGACAACCTCCTTTTGTTTAGGGAAAAAGTCTAGAGATAGAGCTGCACACATATCTCTGGTGACGAAAATATTTTTTCCCGGGAAAAATAGAGAACCCAACCGTGAATACAAAAATTACGGGTTTTTTTTGGAAACGAAAAAATAAAGGCGAACGACCCATACGCGGATATACGAAACGATAGGGCCCTTTTTGCAAAACCACCGATCGAAGGGACTGGATGCAATTTTTTATTTCCGCAAAACCACCCACCGGTCAAAAATAGTCTAGAGGAAAAATGCGAAAAATTATTAGAGATGGCAACCTTCTTTCGTCGAGCCTAACGGTCTACGCGTTCACTGAGTAATAATACAAGTGCTGGGGAAAAAGTCTAGAGATAGAAACACACATATATCTCTGGTGATGAAAAAAAAATTCCGGGAAAAACGGAGAAAGGACCTAGACGTAAGGAGCAAGTGCCAGTTTGTTACGTTTTTAGACCTGTCCGCTATCTTGAAAAATTAGAAAAGAGCTTGCTCGCGATTTGAACTTAACAGGAGGGTTTTTTCGTAAAGCAGCGCACGGCGTATGTAATTTGTTTGCTGCGTCATGCAAAATTTTGATCACTTGATATTTATGGGAAAAACTGTGTAATCCCAACTTTTCTTTTTTTTAGAAAAAATGTGCCAAAAATAGTCTAGAGGAAAAATGACGAAAAATTATTAAAGATGGCAACCTTCTTTTGTCGAGCCTAATACTCTACGCGTCCACTGAGTAATAATACATGTTCGCAAAACCACCCACCGGTGAAAAATAGTTTAGAGGAAAAAAGGCAAAAAATTATTAGAGATGACAACCTTCTTTTGTCAAGTCTAATACTCTACGCGTTCACCGAGTAATAATACATGTTTAAAAAAATATCAGAGATCGAGATGGAAAATCGAGTTGGGGAAAAAGTCTAGAGATAGAGCTGCACACATATCTCTGGTGACGAAAACTTTTTTCCCGAACAAAATGGAGAACACAACCGTGAATAAAAAAACTATGGATTTTTTTTGGAAACAAAAAAATAAAGGCGAATGACCCGTACGCGAATATGAGCAAAAAGGGCGAAAAATTATTAGAGATGACAATCTTTTTTGTCGAGCCTAATACTCTACGCGTTCACCGAGTAATAATACATGTTTGCAAAACCACCCACCGGTGAAAAATAGTCTAGAGGAAAAAGGGCGAAAAATTATTAGAGATGACAACCTTCTTTTGTCGAGCCTAATACTCTCTCTACGCGTTCACCGAGTAATAATACATGTTTAAAAAAATATCAAAGATCGAGATGGAAAATCGAGTTGGAGAAAAAGTCTAGAGATAGAGCTGCACACATATCTCTGGTGACGAAAACTTTTTTTCCGGGAAAAACGGAGAACACAACCGTGAATAAAAAGACTACGGATTTTTTTTGGAAACGGAAAAATAAAGGCAAATGACCCGTACGCGAATATACGAAATGGTAGGACCCTTTTTGCAAAACCACCAATCGAAGGGTCTGGATGTAATTTTTTATTTTCGCAAAATCACCCACCGATTAAAAATAGTCTAGAGGAAAAAGGACAAAAAATTATTAGAGACGACAAATTTTTTTTGTCGAGCCTAACATTCTACGCGAGTAATCATACATGTTTAAAAAAAATCAGAGATCGAGATGGAAAATCGAGCTAAGAAAAAAGTCTAGAGATAGAGTTGCACACATATCTCTGGTGACGAAAACATTTTTTCTGGGAAAAACGAAGAAAGGACCTAGACGTAAGGAGCAAGGGTCTGTTTGCTACGTTTTTGGACCTGTCCGCTATTCTGAAAAATTAGAAAAAAGCTTGTTCGCGATTGAACTTAACGGGAGGGTTTTTTCGTAAAACGGCACGCCAGGGACCCAAACGCGATGAAGGAAAAAAATCTTCCGTAATTCACAGAGACCTCATTCAAGAAAAATCGCGAAGGACCTATTTGTAATCTTCTATAAGGGTGTTAATATATAGGACCAGTGAAATAAATGTTTGGTATGCAACCCAACTAACAAAAGTAATTCATGGATGTACATCTCAGCTTACCCCATCTACATATAAAAAGAAATTCGCCCTGTGCGGAAAGGCTTTTTGCAAATGTGCTACTCTTAGCAAGGTGACAGGTGGACGAGATGCTGGCTGGGCTTAAAATCTTCCTGTTAATATATATGCCGATTGAGAAATCGATGTGGATCAAGAAGTCAGGTTCTGGTCGTACGAAGCACATATTTTAATCAGAAAACAGAAACCAACTTGATATCTCACGCTAAGTAATACACATCCAAACTATTCTGACTATTCTATCTTCCTTCTCTCATGTCACTAGATTAGTACTTTCCAAGATATACATTTATCATCTGAAATAGACAGCCAAATCTAAATCCAGAGGATGGAGTAGTATACCTAATGATCCTGACTTATCCAAAACAGTAAATTACTCACACATCCAAGTAACATTAAGTGATGTAGTCGTTTTCTATTACTAGATCAAATGTTAAACAAAGCTGGTACCATCAAGCAACAAGACATCACTCACCGCAAGCAATAAAGGATGACAAACGAAAGACTACAACGCAGCAAGACCGTATGTATTAGCATTCAGCGTGTCTTCGTCAAGAAATCCAGAAGTGAAATGAGCGACAAACCCAGCTTATGTTGACACCAAACGGTAAAGATTTGCTTAAAAGCCCTGTGAGTCGATTGACCGAGTTTAATTCGGTCCATAGATGGTACAAGTTATTCCTCCCTTAATGCACAGGTCTGACCATATTTATTTACCATACAGTCAGTCATACATGAGCATTTCAACAGTTAGTGCAATGTGCCTAAAATCAAATACTCCATTATTCTGGAACGATTCAACAAGTTGCAAAGACCAGGAATGCAAGCCAGTGAGTCCCAGCTTATTGCGTTGAGATGTAACCAGTAAAGACAAACGGCAACATGGCAAATTGTAGGAAGTAAAACAAAATTATAAGTGCCCTTGCATCTTGAACACTTGATGCTGATGTTCCAATCAAATCACGCAGATTGGATCTCTTATCATCCTGGAAAAAAGGACACCTAAATTGTCTCGCAAGACATCAATCCAATTCCAATGGTCTGATGGAAAATGTGTTTACGTTTCAGAACTCACTTCCTTGTGCTCGTCCAGGACAGAAGAAAGCCACCCGACGGGCTCACACATACCTCCATCCAGATGAACAATTCGAAGCTTAACAAGGTAAGGCTTCAGCAGAAAGGATAACCGCACATAGCAGGAACTGAAGAAGGCTGGCTATCCACCGACCCAGCCCGAAGGGAGACACCTGCTTGTGAAAGAGCATTTACAATGCCCAAGAATAAAAGATGGAAGAAGACGTACAACCATTTATGTGTAAGGGTTGACTTAAAAAAGATGATGTATGGTCATGGATTTTAAATGAACGACAACGAGGAGAAATATTTTGTTTATCTTTTCTCTTGCTAGATGGTTGCATGGATAAGATTTAGAACTCGGTCGAGTTAGCCATGGATACGACTTTCTCTATCTCATCATTTAAGTTTCTGTTTTGCATTTCCAAACTTGCAACCGTATCAGAAGAATCGACTTTATTTGCTTCAAGAAAAGTAACTTCTCTCTGAAACAAGACATTCTGCTCTGCAAGTTCTCTCACCCGTTCACGTAGTCTCTCTTCAGATTGAAATCTGTAAGACAATGTAGAGGCCAACGTATGGATGTGCGATCAATATTTGACATTTGTTAGTCTTGTATCAATTTGTGTGAGTTTGTTTTGGGTTTGAAAAATTGAATTTCTAATTTTGGGCTGCTGTCGATGTGTTGTCGGTTTGACCAGCATTCTGTTGGCGGATAGACCAACCCAGTGAGTTTGAGTGATGCACTTAATTGGGAATCAATATTAGTGTTGATTACATATTGCACATTATGTTGAGAAATGCTATGTGATGTTTTGTTTGTTTAAGATGAATGCAGGATTTCAGAGCTAGGTTATGGTGAAGCGGAGGAGATCAGGGCTAGGCTAGGAGAGCTGAGGTCTAGATGGTTAAGGTGGTGCTGAAAGATGACTAAGATGGGGAGTTGCTGCAAGTCAAGATGACAAGTGGACGGATGAGATGCTAACTTGAGTCCTATTCAAGCGAAGGAGGATTGTTAGATCAAGGGTTTGTGGGTGGAGTAGATGTCAAAGTTAGTATTAAAGGGTTATTGGATCTTCAACTTAAGTGACGCTTTGAAAAGAGTACAAGTGTATGGTTAAAACACGTTATATTGTTAGGTTGTAGATTAGCCTATGTATGAGTGAGGTAGTGAATCTCAACTCTTGACGAGGTCTATTGAGGGCTAAGAAGATCATTTAACGGTGGAGGTTGCTCCTAGTGTACTATAAATAGAGGGGTGGGGAAATGCTTTCATGCCAAATCTTAAAGAAATTTTTTTTAGTTTTCTTAGACTCCTTTGAGCTTTGTCCACTATGAAGTGAGGCTTTGTAATTATCCCCTCTAAGCAATGCAAGATCTAAGTTCATCTATATTCTGAAATTTAATTTACTTCTTGCATTTTTGCTGAGCTCTTTCATACAACTTGAGCTTTACTTTCTCTCCTTTTACTTCTTGTATTTTTGCTTAGCTCTTTCATACAACTTGAGCCATTGCCGGATTACCCTCACCTTTCTCCAATGTCTTCTTATTCTTACTCCAGCAGTCATCATCTGGTGTCCCATTGGTATTCCCCACGTTCGCTGTGGAGGATCCGAAGAAAAAGAATCTTCTCATCTTGCAGAAGGGTAGAATCAATTGTAGATCATTCACAGATTCTTGAGTCCTTGCATGGATCGGATCTTGATCAGGAAAGAAGTAGCCGTGATAAATCAGGTAGAAAGTTAGGCTACCGAGTAACACTAGTTAATATGCAACTACATTCTAGAGAAGGCAAATGTTACAACGAAATCTATTCATGGCGAAGTAGCCAAGAACAAATCAACAGGAGAGTTCGGAACCAAACACGAATAGAAACCTACAAGAAGGTTCCAGCAATCTCAAATATCGTTTGCAAGAAAGTCTACAATTGCTTACAATTTAGCAACCAGCATACACGAGGTGCATCTAACTAACTTGAGTCAGGAATTTGGCCGAACAGGTTACAGGTAGTGCCCTAGAGGCCTAGACCAACAAACCAAGAACCAAAACATGACACAGAACTCAGAAGCCATACGCTTTGGTTCTTGATCTCGGAGTAGTAAAGCACCAAATCTAACACAGAATTCAGAAACACCCGCGCCAAAACAAACCAAACCGAACCAAACTAAACCTAACCTATAATAAATGGAGCGGCGGAAGGCAAGAATCGGAGGCTGCGGCCCTAGCAACGGTCGAGAAATTGGGGTTAGTGCAGGGGAAAACATGCGCTAGTTGCGATTTTAACGACAGATTGGGCATTGGAAACCGGGGAGCTTTGGAGGAAGAATTCAGAAGGGTTTGAAATGGAGTCCCTCAAGAAAGAAATGTAGAAAGTGAAAGGAGAATCAATCGCCTTGCGGTTGGATCCGATCAAACTCGCGGGCCCCACCACCCGTTGCGCCACACACATGCCCATCTGCACTTACTCCTCCCCGGTAATAATGCAGCGTCTGCCATCAGGCAATGGCAATGGCAATGGAGACGGCGACGGCGACGGCCCTCCTCCGCACCACACTGCGCAGTGCGCACTCCTTGCCTCGCCCCCCCTTCGATCTGCTCGCCTCTTCCACCTCTCGTCTCCTCTTCTCCATCGCCAAGCGGCGCGGCGCGGCGCGGCGCGGCGACGTGCGTGCTCATCGAATTGTGGAGGCCGGCACTCGAAGATGACCGCACCGCGGTTTGATGCCGGATAGCAAATTCGCCCGCAGTCCAAGTGGCTGCCAAGCCAGGTAGTTTTTCTGCCCTCGAGTTCTCTTGGGTCTCCTCTGGGTGGGCGGATGTCGAGTGACTTGCGGTTGCGGAGGAACTGGCGATGGACTAGCTAGTAGATGGGGAAAACAAAGTTTTTTCTCTCGATTTTCTCGGGTAGCGTTTGCTCTATTGGAGTGGTTATGAGTGCTCCTCTTGCCAACTTCTAATGAAGAAAATGGTCGGTTGGCTGTATACTTATGTCAATGCACAGTGATGAACCTTGATACTTTACTTACTATTCAGTCACGCTCATTTCAATTCAACACTGTAATTATGCTAAGTTCAACTTGAACGGTTACTTTTCGGTTGTACGAACTTTTATGCCAAACTCGGTGTCAGTTTTTGGTCCTTAAGTCTACAAAATATGCAAAATTAATGGGGGCTACAACACATTGAATCAACTGGTGATGTGTTCCACTTGATGAATTCCTCTTTTACGAAGGAAAATTAGATAACGCTGTGTTTCACATCGTGAATCTTTTTTTTTTAATGAAAACTGGATTGTTTATATGCGCCATCTTCATCTAGCAATACATCGTTCTTGTTGACTTTGTCTATTCTATTATATGTTTTAATTGCGCGTCTGCAATGATTTCAACATTTTACAGCATCAGAAGCACAAAGCTACATCATACAAACATCATTAGATGCAAATAGCAGCTTGCAAGCCTACAGTTAACCTGCAGTGGTCAGTGGATGGCATCAAATTTTCATGTCCTAGTAATCTTTGTGTAGCTTTGAGTGTTGTTGCACTTCAAAATGGGGGTGGCACCTTCTAAGATTGAAGACGACAAGGTCCTTGTGTTATGCCAGGAGAGGAAGCGTTTTGTTAGAGAAGCACTAGACAGGAGATGTGCACTTGCAGCTGCTCACTGTGATTATATTCTGTCACTAAGAGGCATAGGATCTCTTCTAAGAAAATGTTTTGAACCTGAAGGGCCCAAAGAATCAATACCAAATTTATCGCTGTCTGTTTTGCACATCAATCACATGAAAGCTGGGAGAAGCTCTGTGACAACTATTGAAGAGAAGTTGTCAGTTCCTGTAGCAGTAACTGTCCGATCTTCATCCCCTGCTGCTAGACAGGCTATGTCAGAGTTAGAGGGCGATGCCTCATTTGAAACTCCTCCAGGGACTCCACCATGGGAATATTTTGACATAATTCACCCAGTTGACAATCAGTTTTCAATTCAGGACGAGAACAAACTTGGTCAAGATTTTGACAATGCTGATGATGTTAGGCGCCACCGAGAGGAGGGAATCCCAGAGCTCGAAGAGGAAGGGGAAGAGACTCATGCAAAGGAGGAGGGTGATTTTGCAGATTCAAAAGAAGATTTTGACAATCCATCCGCTGTAACTTTGGTGCAGGTGTCCAAGAATCGCAATGATGTGTCTGTTCACAGTACTTTTACAGAGCAGTCACCTGCGCATCATGCTTCAGAAAATATTGCTTCACCAAGTACTGATTCTCAAAGTGACAGGCCCAAAAATGAGAGGGTGATTGACATTATCACAAACGAAAATGATGAAATTCCCACAGTGACCACAGTTAATGTGGTGCCATCTTCTGCTGCTCTTCCTATAGGCTCAAAGGAACCTTATCCCGATGTAGGCGTTGTGGTGAAGGACTTATGTTCATGCATGAAAGATATTGAGATATTATTCTTTAGGGCAGGTGATTCTGGAAAAGAAGTTTCAAGGATTCTTGAAGAAGTCAAAATCCAGTTCCGCCCTCTACTACCTGAAGAAATAGGTTAGACATTAAGTAATGTGTATTTCTGTTGCATGACCCATTTTCCAAGTTTCTCTTGCTATTTGAGGTAAATAATAATTTTCTGCAGAACATGAATCAAAGGCATCAAGTTTTCTTGCAATATTGTTCGCTTGCTGCAGGGAGGAGGTTCCTGTTCCCGAAGGTAAGTTATTTTTCTTTGAAGTTGTTAGTTTGACTTTCTTTTTCCTGCTATGTTGTTATGGGTCGAGCGAGCCATAACAGTCAGGACGTGGTGCATGGCAGCATGTCATTAATTAGGATTAGAATAATTAGTTTCCTTATTATTTGGGTTTGTTTCCTTTTAAATTATTTCCATGTAATAGGGATTAGTTTCTTAATACAAGAATAGGTTTCTTAGGGTCCCATCCCTATAAAAGGGACAACACGGTATGTATTATGCATCCAAGCAATGAGTAAACCAAGTCTCTAGCAGATCAGCGCCGCCATCGATAATCGGGCCTGGTTCAGATGACAATAAGGCGCTTAGCCGACAACATTTTGTTTACCACGTTAAGGGCCTATCTCATCCTCGTATGCGTGTGCGGATCGTGCACGAATAATCTGGTATCGAGCCGACGATCCTCCTACCACGGTGACCATCGAAGATCGCATCTCCAACCTCCACGCCGCCGAATCAAGGCCCAACGCTTCATCTCGTGCGAATCTTCCAAACTTCAACCTTGAGGACAAGGTTGATTCGCAAGGGGATAATGTTATGGGTCGAGCGAGCCATAACAACCGGGGCGTGGTGCATGGCAAAGATGTCATTAATTAGGATTAGAATAATTAGTTTCCTTATTATTTGGGTTTGTTTCCTTTTAAATTATTTCCATGTAATAGGGATTAGTTTCCTTAATACAAGAATAGATTTCTTAGGGGTCAAGTCTAGCCATCCCTATAAAAGGGACAACACGGTATGTATTATGCATCCAAGCAATGAGTAAACCAAGTCTCTAGCAGATCAGGCGCCGCCATCGATAATCGGGTTGGCTCCAGATGTACCAAGGCGCTTAGCCGACAAATGTCGTTTCGCCACGTTAAGGGACCTATCTCATCCCGCTGCGTGCGCGGATCGTGCACGTAACAATTTATGAGTTCTTGGTCATGCCCTTCGGCCTCTCCAACGCACCGTCCACATTTCAGGCCCTCATGAATGAGGTGCTCTGTGACTTCTGCGAAGTTTGTGCTCGTATTCTTTGATGACATCCTTATTTATAGCCGTTCCATGGCCGAACATCGAGCATGTGCGGATGGTTTTCGAGCATCTTCGCCGCCATAACTTATTCTTGAAGCGGTCCAAGTGTGCTTTTGCTCAACGTCGCTTGTCCTATTTGGGTCACATTATTTCGGATCACGGGTAGCAGCAGATCCAAAAAGTTGCAAGCCGTCTCGGCGGGCCTGACCTTCTACCATCAACGCCTTACGAGGATTTTTGGGGTTAACCGCTATTATCGCCGTTTCATTCATAAGTATGCCGATATTGCGGAACCGCTGATGACCATGCTTCGCCGCAATAATTTTCATCGACGGCCGAGCGTAGCGAGCTTTCTTCCTCCTTAAACAGGCCCTTACTTCAGCACCGGTACTCACTTTACCAGATTTTTCAGCCCTCTTCATTGTTGAATGTGATGCATCAGGACACGGTATTGGGGCCATTCTTCAACAGGGAGGTCACCCAATCGCTTTTTTTAGCCGCCAACTGGCAGCTCGCCATGTGAAACTGGCAGCATATGAACGTGAGCTGATCGGATTATCTAAGGCTGTTAGGCACTGGCGTCCATATTTGTGGGGTCGCACCTTTGTGGTTCGAACCGATCATGCTAGCTTGAAGTTTTTATTGGAACAAGCCCTCATCACACCACCTCAGCAGCACTGGCTTAGCAAGCTCATGGGGTTTGATTTCCAAGTTGAATACAAGCCTGGGAAGCATAATCAAGCAGCTGATGCCTTGTCTCGTCTGGATGTTGCCATAACACACCAAATATAGCTGAGTATATTTTTTGGGTCCCTATCTCATCCCCGTTGCGTGTGCGGATCGTGCACGTAACATATGTGCAGCCCTGTGCTATTCCTGTGTTGCAAATATATAACAACAAAGTTTCTGTGAATAATTAATTATATTGTATTGTGAAACCCAAGATGTTTAAGGGTTTTATTGACTTTGATTGGGTTTCATTCCTAGCCTACCCCAACTTGTTGGGGACAAAATGATTGGTTGTTTGTTTGTTTGTATTGTCATACTCTGCTATTGTTTTTAGATATTACCATACTCTGTTATTTTGACCTCATTTAATTTGTTATTTTTTGGGTCGCGGTTATTGCATTTTCATTATATTTTTACAAAAGATTATATCATAAGCTAGATGGTCTACCGGCGATTTGATCTTGCTGTTTTTTCAGCGTTATATTTTGTATTGTTAAATAAAAGATCTGCTCTTTCCTACTGTGACAAAGAATTTAATGGACCATGGTTTAATGCAGCTCCTCCTCAAGCTGAGATAAAGTACCTTACCTGGCATAGATCAGTGTCTTCAGAATTGTCGCCATCTAGAAGTCCTCCTGAGACTATTGCTAGCATCCATACCTCTACACTAGCTAGATTGTATGCATGGGAGGGAAAGCTTTATGATGAAGTTAAGGTAATAGATTTTTGTGTCTACTCTATGTGCACAGTTAAGTATTGTATGTCTCCACATGTCTGATTGCTTGTCATAGTAGGACTTTGTTTCCATTCCTTTCAAGCATCATGAAATATACATTGATTCTTCTACACTCACTATTGTAGTATTGTGATTCCCTTAGCTGGAACTCTCTCTCTCTACAATTGATAGATAAATGCTTGTTTCTGTAATCATAGATTTTTCAGCTGTCGTATTTGCTTTACAATTTATGCAGTCCATGACCATTGGTACTTAGGTTGTGCCTAAAATTGACAAACAAAAACAGACATCTTCTGAAGTATTGCGTCAAATGATAAAACTGATTCTGCTTTCAGGCTACCAATGCCATCTGCAGGAGGTACGATCAGAAATGTAAGCAACTGAGAGACCAGGAGTCAAGGGGGAAAAATCAAATTAATGTCGATTTTAGCCGTGCTACTGTAAAGGACATGCATTCCAGAATTCTGGTATCTATTCATAGAATAGACTTCATTTCTAAGAACATAGAAGATCTAAGGGATAAAGAGCTTCAACCACAGTTGGATGAACTGATTGGAAGGTATGTTTGTCCTTTTCATTTTCTACAGAAAAATATGTAGTTGTGTGTATTATAACAAAATATATACTTATTAGGTATCGTCGCAAAATTGTGTGGGATTTGTTTGACAGAATGCATTCCTTCCCGATTTGCATTGATTCAGTGTTTCTATAGTAGCAGCTATGTACATCTGATAAATTATCTGTGTTTCCTGTAGTTTAACTAGGATGTGGGCAACAATGCTTGAGTGCCATCAGCGTCAACATGCGATCATTAAGTTAGTATCCAACAGCCGCAATCTGAAAATATTATTTCAGCCAGAGTCTCAATGCCAAGCCGCCCTTCTCCTCTCAGTTGAGCTCAGCAAATTATGTTCATACTTCAAAAATTGGATGGCATCCCACAAGGCTTACCTGTGTAGCCTGAACTTATGGTTGCACAAGTGCATGAAACCATTGAAGAAAAGGAAGATCTCCAGGAAGCAAAATGTTGTTGACGTTTCACTAACAGAGTTTGCTGTTGCACCCATATTTACGACTTGTGAAATCTGGATGAAATTACTGGATGATTCACCAACTAAAGACTTGGAAGAAGCCATTGAAGGTCTCATCGCAGATATAAGCCATTCCATTCCCCACCAAGACAAGATGCTAAATGGTGAAATGGGGGGAGAAATCTTTAGAAATGTTGCTCTTGCTGATTTACAG
This sequence comes from Guadua angustifolia, assembly GCA_036346375.1. Lineage (NCBI taxonomy): Eukaryota > Viridiplantae > Streptophyta > Magnoliopsida > Poales > Poaceae > Guadua > Guadua angustifolia. The sequence continues at coordinate 1,075,880 of CM070521.1, read as the reverse complement.
TCGAGCCTCATGACATTCCTAGAGAAGCTTGAAGCCTTTTCAGAAATTTCACTGCAGAAGTATATTCATCTGCAGAAAAACATCAGTGCAGCAAAGGAGAGGTTTTTGAGAGAGGCTTGAAGTAGTGAATGGTATTACCCTCTTGAGTTGGCTAGGTAAAATGCTAGCTCCTTATGTAAATTTGAATCTTGCTGGTTGTGATGAAACTATGTAATGCCTGTGATTACACTGGAAGTATCGATATGTTTTTTTTTAAGCCAGCAATTGCTGGGGCATATATTAGAAGGATAGAAATAAATACAAGTTTTTTTTTGAAAGAACAGACAAGCTGTTAATATATTGAGAAGAGAGGAAAAGCAAAGTTTTTAAGAGTTACAAGGTGCAGGATACTGCACCAAAGAGAAAGTCAAGAAATTTTATACGGGAGGCAAAAGGCAACAAAGCTTGTTTGCTAGTTAGGGCGGTTTAACAATTTTGTAAGTTGCTTCGCCCCTGCGAACGTCCAGGCAGAAGCTTCATCCTTAACCGATCGTAGAATTTCATCATTGGTCGTGTACGACGCGCGGAAAACTCTATTATTACGCTCTTTCCACCAACTCCAACAAGTCAGGATAACTAAAGTTTTGACACCTTTTTAAAGCGTTGATGCACAATTTAGCCGCCGTAGATTCCATTGCTCGAAATTCGTAGGGTAATTTGGTCTGTCTGGTGTGTCCGGCTGAAGCGACGGAATGCGGACCCATTGCGCAATAGACAACCATAACTGTCGGGCTTGGGGGCATTCAACTAGGAGGTGGAGAGTCGTTTCTAAGTTTCGGTAGCACATTGGAGAGAAGTATTGGTTGGGCCATCCTCTAATCTGCAAGCGTTGTGCCGTCCAAAGTCGATCGTGATGCGCAAGCCAGATGAAAAATTTCTGTAATATGGCGCGCCATGCCGACAGACAGTTGTAGTCACGAAGATCTGCGAATGCTTCAATGAATCGCATTTGGTACGCTGATTTTGCGGAGTAGGCGCCCTTAGAGGAATGCTTCCATGTGACGACATCGTGTTAAATCTCGCTCATAGAGTCATAGACCGTATTTTTTCCCAGAGACGGACATATTCGTGAATAAGATTTTGATCGAGGTTGTGACGGATGTCACGTATTCAACTGTTGTTTAGCAAGGCATCTGCTACCGTTCTTGATTTCCTCCTGGAATGCTTATATAAACGCGGTGCAATCTGGGATGGAGCTTGGCCTTGTATCCATCTGGCAGTCCAAAAGGCCGTGTTGCGGCCATTTCCAATGTTGACCGTGGTTGCCGCCATGAATAGCATTTGATCAGTTGTGTCACACGGCGTCTGCAAACCATTACATGGTCTTTCCGGGTATGTGCTCTTGAACGAGCCGCCAGTAGCGGAGCCTTCATGAACCTATCAAGGTCTAGGATCCCTAAGCCTCTTATGTGAAGCGGGCGACAGACAGCTGTCCACCCCACCTTACAATTTCCTCCATGCATGATTCCATGGCCTGCCCATAGGAATGCCCTTCTCATCTTGTCAATATTTGCAATGAATTTTCTCGGTGTTTTCAAAGCCGTTAGCAGGTAGATGGGTATCGCGGTGAGCACCGATTTGACCAAAATCAGTCGTACCCCAACTGTGAGGTGAGTCGCCTGCCAAGCGGCAAGGTGCCGAGCCACTTTATCCTGAATGTGCTGCAGCTGCACGCAACGAAGCCGACGAATCGTGAGTGGTAGTCCCAGGTATTTCATCGAAAGCTGTGATGTAGCTCCGGTGAAAGGTTGTAAGATATCTTGCAGATGGACGTCGTGGCACCTTATCGGCACTACAGAGCTCTTTTCCATGTTGACTCGCAGCCCAGAAGCTTGTCTGAAGCGATGCAGAATCTCTATAAGTGCTTGTAGCTCCTCCTTGACCGGGTTAAGAAAAATGACTACGTCATCTGCATATAGGGATAGTCTGAGGGGTCCATCACATCCTCTGAGCGGCGATAGGACTCTATCATCTGTTGCCTTTTTTAGGATGTGGTGCAAAGGATCTATAGCTAGGATGAATAGGTACGGCGATAGGGGATCTCCTGGCCGCAAGCCGCGTTGATGCTTGATCTGTCCTCCAGGCACCCCGTTCAAAAGGACTGATGAGGAAGCCGACGCAAAACAGGCAGATAGCCATTGACGCCATCGAGGTCCGAAGCCGCGCACCTGAAGTAGGCCTAGAAGGTATTCCCAAGAAACGGAATCAAAGGCCTTTTCTATATCCAGCTTAAGCATGAGGACCGGCGTGTGTGTTCTGTGGTAGAACCTTGCCAGGTTGCGGACACTGAGGAAATTGTCTTGAAAACTTCGACCTTTGATGAACGCGCTCTAGGAATTGGAGATCATCGCGTCAATGTGCGCGGACAGGCGTAAGGCCAACACCTTTGATATTATCTTAGCAACAGAGTGGATCAGACTGATCGAGCGGAAGTCCGATGCCCTGGCTGAGATTTCTTTTTTTGGAATGAGAGCAATGTAGGCTGTGTTGAGTTCTGTGAAAGCCCCTGCCGAGCGGGTTTGAAAACTGGTAACAACGTCCATTATGTCGTACTTAATGATTTCCCAACACTGTTTGTAGAAGGCTGTTGAGTATCCATCTGGCCAAGACGTCTTTTCCAAAGGAAGGCGTTGTATTGCATGCAATACCTCCTCCTCGTGATTGGCACAGGATTCAAAATTGCTTGAGCAAAAAATTCGGACCAGCCGAAATCAAATTTCGTCCAAATTGTGAAATTCGGCCGGAGGACATTCAAAATTCAAATTTCAAAATTCAAATCCGGTTTGTTTTGGCACCGAAATCTCCGAAATTCGCTGAAAATACCCCGAAATTCGGCGAAATGTCCCGAAATTTTGGTCAAATTGAACTGAGTGAAAATGGGTTCAAACGACATCGAACAATTTTGAAATTTTTTTTGTAGGTTCCTGACACATTATAGATGTTCTCATAAAAATTTCAGATGATTATCAGATCTGTGGAATTTTTAAAAATTCAAACATTGATACTATGTAGATGAAACGTTGATCGGCAAGTTTGAATCGGATCAAAAATAGTACAAACTATGTTAGAAAACTTTGAAATTTTCTGTGGAGATTCCTGACATACTTATGATATTTATGTAAAAATTTCAGATGATGATAAAATGTGAGGAATTTTTAAAAATTCAAACATTGGTACTGTCTTGGTAAAGTGCTGAGCGGCAAGTTTCATCCGAATGAAAATTAGAACAAACAAGCTTGTAAAATTTTGAAAATTTTTCTGTATGGTCCTGACACATCGATAATATTTTCATAAAATTTTCATATGATGGTCAAGTTTCATGAATTTTAAAAAATGTGAACAGTGCTACTATCCTGTTAACAGACCGATGATCAATACATAGATTAAATTTAGCAATAAAAAAGGTTTAAATATTTTATAAATTTTACATAAGGGTGGAAAGGAAATGTTTAATATCTCATAAAAATTTGTAATCATGATCACGCTCCAGTGAATTTATAAAATTCGTAGAAGGCACAGTGCCATTTATGTTCTTTCTCTGTTTGATTTTTGAAATATAATACAACAAATTAAGTTCAATGTCAGAATTAAATGAAAATATTCTTTCATAATTTCAATCTGAAAATTTTATATTATCTTCCCCAACAATAAATTCATCAACATTAAAATATAAGAAATTAATAAATTAATTTAAGACATTTAAAAATTCAAAAACGGAGAGAATTGAAAACTAGTACTTTGAATGTCAGAATTTTATAAATTCCTGGAGAAATATTTTGAGTTGAAAATTTTACAAAAGAATCCTTAGCTCAAATAAATTTGAAACTCAAAATTTAAAAAGTTATAAAAATATTTGAATTGCCTGATAAATCCTTAGCTCAAATGAATTGATTTTTGAAATATAATACAACAAATTAAGTTTAGTGCTTACTGTATTCATAGATTTTATTGAGCAAACCAAGAAATATTAAATTTTTGAAAATTTTACAGAATAGTACTAAGGAAGTTTTTAATCTGTAATAAAAATTTTAGATGATGATCACACTCGAGAAAATTTATAAAAATCTAACAAGATTACTGTCCCAATTATGTCCATTCTGTTTTTGATTTTTCAAAGATAACAAATGATGTTAAATTATTTTGAAGTTTTTTGGTATGATCCTAAACTACTAAGGATGGTACCATAAAATTTTCAGATGATCATCAGGCTTGTAAAATTTTTAAAAACTGACAGTGTTTCTGCCCAAATTTTAAAAAATCTCAAAAAATTAGTTTTTCACCAAATTTTCGTGGAACAAGACTTTCTTAAGGGTTATTGGACCCATTCCATTCAAATCCGGCCAAAAAATTTGAAAATCCGGACTCCAAACCCGAAATTTGCCCGAATTCATGAAATTTCCGAAATTACTGTAGCAGTACTGTAGCAAATCAAATTTTTAAAATTTTGAATTCGGCCGGATATATAAATTTGGGGGGCGAACCGAAATTTCGCGAATTTCGCCAATTTTGAATCCTGGATTGGCACCTCCGGTGTTTCCAAGCTATGCCTCGGGAGGTTCGATGTTGCGCTTATGTCTTGAGCGTGCAGATTTTTTTGCCCTAAGAGCGATGTGAAATGTTGGAAGAGGATTTCTTCCTTGTCCGAGTGAATTGTCGCTACACCATGATCATTGATCAAAGACTGAATATAATTTTTCCGGCGACGACCATTTGCCTTGAGGTGAAAAAAGCGGGTGTTTGCATCCCCCAGTTTGAGCCAGGTGACCCGAGAGGCCTATCTCACTCGTGCCTTTTCCACGGCGGCAAGCCCAAGGACTCTTAGCTTCAGAGCCTTGCGGAGGTGTTGTTCCGCCTGTGAGAGAGGTCTGGATTCCTAGGTCACATCCAGCCAAAGGATGACCTCGTTAGCAAGAAATAGTTGCTGCTTAGTTTCGCCAAGGGAACATGCGCTCCAGGCGCGAAGCGCCTTAGCGGTCATGCGGAGTTTGTGAGCTATCCTTTTGAACGGGTCCACAAGAGCGGTTGGCTCGCTCCACGTCTGTTGGACCGTGTGTTGGAATCCCGGAAGTTTTGGCCAAAAATTTTCGAATCTGAACATGTGAGGTCTCCTGGGTCCGTCTTCGCTAGTTAGCAGAAGTGGGCAATGACCAGACATACTTGAGGAGAGTGTCTGCAGCATGTGATTTGAGAAAATGGCATCCCAATGGTGGTTGCAGAAAACACGATCAAGCTTGAACCAGCGTCGGCTCGTTTCGCTCGTTGCTCCAAGTATACTTTCGATTTCGCAACGGAATTTCCCGCAGCGCGCATCGATTAATCTCTGCACGAAAGTTTGCCATTTGACGGCGGTTGATGTTTGGGTTATTCTTGTCTCTTGCTTCGTAAATGAGGTTGAAGTCACCAAGGACAAGCCAAGGCTCTGCTCTTTACAGGAGAAAACCGGGGAAGGTTGACATTGATTGCTACACATCATTGTTTGCCCTTGTTGTTAACTCTTTTAATTTTTGTTGCTCCAGCCATCTCCCAAAGCTTGGCCTCTTCCTTGAGGAGGGCTAGGATCTCACGGTGCGTTGATATTTTGTTTTGAAAGACAGATCTGTTCCTCCCTCACCATTGCCAAGTTACAAGAATGATTAGTGTGAAAGCCGGTAGGGAGTGCACCCGTGTCCAGGGGCAAATCCAAGGGGTGGGCTCCATCAGGCCCGAGCCCACCCTCCGCCGTTGCCGAGCTCCTTCATTCGCTTGCCCGCTCTGGAGTTTGGACTCTCCGACGGCTCCACCACTAGCAGTCCGTACTGACCACTGCACTGTTGCAGCACAGAGATGGTCTTGCTGATAGTTAATGGCATCTAGAGGGTATAAGACATCCTAGAGGTCACTGCATCAATCGTGGTATCTCTTCTAGTATCCTACAGGCTACAAATGGTAAATAGGTAAATGAGATCACTGAGTAAATTGGTAATATAGTAAATTAGTAATATAATATATGCTATCAAATATCAATATATCATATTGTATCCATACTGTTATGCACTCATATTGTTATACATTGATAAAAATTACAAATATACCATACAAATGTACAACATGCTCTAGGCTCTGTTGTTGGTAATATAGATGTATTATGCTTACACATTTATAGTTGTATTTATCCGTAGATTTGCAATAATGGAGAAATGAACTTTGTGCAATTATTTCACAAGTAATTCAAGTAGTACTCCCCCAACCGATGAAAGCGCAACTCAACTAAAGATGCTTCGATTAGAATTGAATACGAATGAAATTATTGCCAATAGAAGATTATGCTAATGAAATTAGAGATTAAGTAAGGATTTTTGCTTTTTCTCAATTTTTTTCCTTTCTTTATGTATGAATTTTAATTTTACAATACTATAATTGCTCTGTTGGTCTCAATTTAGTTTATTCTAATAAGGCTTTGAGCCCACCCTCTATTTCAATTCTGGCTTCGCCACTGCCCGTGTCAGCCACCAATGATGTATATTTGCCATTTTCCAGGAGAACAATTCAGTGAGAAGGATCAACGTAAACATGAAAGCTCGGCCTCCAATATATATTATCGCTCTTTCAGATGACATACATTGTCCAAGTATGGATAAGTCTATCTGTCAGATTTTGACGAACGGCTCCAACACCCCACGCTGCAGGCAAATGATGTAAGCTGAAATATTGAACTCGTTGACAGCACACGGATGCATTCATGCCCAGAGTTACAACCAGCCTAGCTAGCATTCAAGTTGGACCAACGCCTCACTTTGATCCGATGCGCAGCTTGCGACTATTATAATGGGAGGGAAAGGAATCTAACGCATGCATCTGACCTCCAGGAAACGAACAAGCAGGTCGAGCAGATTCCTGCCTGTTTGGCCCATGAGAAAGGACAAGCCGAGCTCAAGCCCTTCCATGGGCACAGTCAAAAGCCATTGCATTCACCATGATGGCGTTATGTCTTCCCTTAGTTTCTCGTGCATCTTGTTTGTCGGCTCGCCTGCGTAGTTTATCGCAGGCAACTTGCCACTAGCTGCTCAAACCCAGAAAAGAAAAGGAAAATAAAATCACCATTTCCGTTTTTTCAGAGTATGAAACAACAGATTAGGCGATGTCATGCTGATGCATGATTTAATGTTGGTGTTTTAGTATCATAATGCAGGAGAGTGAGAGAGGTTTGAAAACTAGATGCAACAGCCATGCAAGAACAAAAGCTCTCGGGCATACCCAGTAGCGATCTGAACTGAAACCTCTCTCTGTGTATGTCCTTGGTGTTGTGATGGGGCATAAGGCATTGACCTAAGGATAGGGATGTTCCCCGCACATACATCGATGATACTCCTCTATGTCAAGGGGAATTAACCGACAAGGAGATGGTCCAAGCTCAAATGCTTTACTATTCCGAGGGAATCCGGCATGGTAGGTACAGTTATTTTATTCTATGAACGGAGAAATAATCTTCAATTAATTTGAAGGGTGTTAGATCAGTAGTATATTCTGAAACTTGTAGGACCAATGCTACAAAAAGGAACAAGTGGATGAGGAGCAGGTGTGAGAAGTCAAACAGCGTAGTATTCACTTGAAGTCTGAAGAGCTTTCCAAGGGATCGAGCATGCATATGATGTGTATGGAACTATTAAATAATAAACAGTGGATGGTTACCATATGGTGTAATCATCATGCCCTCGTAATTAAATTGTTTTTCCTCAAGCTTATGGTCACCTTATCTTTTGCTGGTGAAGACTGAAATTTTGAGTTGAATTTTCAGCTGCGGTTGAAACGGTTAGACGTTAGAGCAGACTGTAATGTGATGTGCAAGCTCCATTTTCTCATGTCAAAGTTGCTACCTGATCAACTACGTCTTATATTATATACAGACTGCATTCTGGATGACTGGAATAGATCATTTTAGAAGTACTTTTCTCATGTCAAAGTAGGTTTCAGCTTTCTAGTGGACCCTGAGCTAGGCGAGATCTGTCCATCTACTAGTAAGGCAGAACAGAAGTAGTATTAGTGGATGTAATCAAGTGTTTGCTGGACCCAATGACACAGAAAGTCTTCAAGTGCACTCAATTACAAGGGAATGCCTCATGGGATGTTTGATTAAACTAAAAGCCATTCTCCTCTCGATCGAGGAGACGTACTCCGCTGGAACTGTAGTTTTGTCGTCAGTTGCGCTATTGTATGGACCAGCAAGTGGGTTCGAGTTTAATTGGAGTGGTTGTCAGCTGAAGGTTTTTAACGCTGACAAACTTGTTCAGCTTTTGTGTAATCTATAAGCCCTCCACGCTGCTTGTCAGAATTCAGAAGCAAAGCTGTTATTTGAAGCAAGCAGGAGTAATCACAAAAAAGCAGGCGGCGTTTGTTTGTGGCTACAGGAACCTTTTACTGCCTGGTGAAGCTTGTTTTTCGGTTTGTCCATATATCTTCTGGTGTCTTGCTAAACCTAGGTCACCTATGCGGATTTTCCCTGACTTGCAGTGTGCGTCCGTCTCACATCCCTACGCGCTGCAACATGCATCTTGTGTTCATGCGTTGCACTTCCTGTTGCCTGCACTGTATTTCCTGTCACAAATAAAACAAACCTCACAGTACCTTGTTCCATAACAAATATTATTGTGCATAAATCATCACACATATATTATCTCTCATTTCGCAAATGGAATTAACAAACTGCAAACCAAACATCATTTTTTTGGTTTCTAAAAGAGATAACTCAGTACACGAGTGTGCCACAGCATGGCAGCACACAGAAACCAGGAGTGCACGATGATCTGAGTTCTTTTTTTGAAAAATTGGCAGGAACCCTATATTTCATTAAGAAGGAGATAAAGAACAAAAGTGACAATACAACAGTTATTACAATTACTTGCCGGCCTCATCGGAATCGGACAGCAAAAGGTTGAAAGGACTTGATACGCTACAAGCCGATTGACTCTGAAACTAGCAGCATAGGCTTATATAATCAATACACCTAGGTAGGGGTGAAAACGGGTCGGATACGGTCGGATAGTAGGTTATCTCGTATCCTACCCTAATTATTTTTTTTCGGATACAGGTACGGGTAGTGAAAAATCGGGTAGGATACGGATACGGATACTGGGTATTTACGGACGGATAGAAAACGGATACGGATATTATACAGACGGGTATAATACGGATAACGGGTACTTAGTCGGATAGTACGCAAACTAACTAGAATCAAAGCGTGTATACAAAACAAATGTTTCAAAGGAGCATAAAACAACATATTACGCCCTCTAATCAAGCATACTCCTCTGGCTCTATGACTACTTACATTTTGCATTGAACACCTGGACTGGATAATATTCCATACTCTAGCAAATCCATGTTCTGTTTGCTGGGCTAATTCATTGATCCAACCGAGTCAAAGCATTTATAAGCTACTTATATGCAGTTCGTTGAAATGCTTCATGAGGTTGGCTACAAGCCTACAACCATCACCAGTCAATCGATCACCACTGTTGCTTCATGCTCACATTAGTCATTACCCCATGAGTTGATGGAACAAACAGTAGTAAAGGAATATCTACTTCCACTTTTGAACTGCCATTCAAAAATTATGGGCTAAGTCCCTAAGCCTAAGGCGCAGCGCCCTCTGTAAGTCTGTTCTTACTTTCATTGGGTGTTGGACCGATGGCTAAAATCGTGGGTCATGGGATCGGCATGTACGTATTTGATACTCCAGTGTACGAACTCCGGTACCAGATCCGCCCAAATCATCGGTATTATCCGGTAGTGCTCGCTCGAATCCGACCGAATCCGACGCCGATTATCCGGGTACTATCCGTATCCGACCGAGAAAAATTACCCGCACCAGATCCGAAAAACGGGTAAAAATACTACCAGATCCGATACCCGACGGGTAATACCCAACCCGTTTTCACCCCTACACGTAGCCCGAGAGCGACACACGCAAAGGTCACAGAGGTGCAACGCCTGTGCAGGCACAGCACCTCTGTGAAGGTCACAGAGGTGGCACGCGAAGTCACAGATGTAGGAGGCGTAACACGTGAAGGACACAGGTGCAGCGAGACGAGACGCATAGAGGTCTACGCAGATGGATAACACAGTTTAGTGGTCAGCGGATTATGCAGATGAGTGAGCCACACGAGAACGGCAGGTGGGTTGTACGCATGCATGTGTGAGTTTTGGACTTTGTGTATATATTAGACTATGTGTTATTGAGCCAAGAGAGAGAGAGGAGAGTGTGTGGCGCAGAGGAGAGAGAAAGGATAGAAGAGAGAGAAGACGAGGAAAAAGAAGGGAAGAAAAATTGAGGAAAATTTTAGAGATTATTTGGAGTTTGTGCTTTTATATAAAGGGATCTATTTGTGTATTATTTGATGAAAATCAGTGAGTATGGATTCCGATCTACTAATTCATGTTTACGTATAATTGCTTTATAGTTTGCATGTTTAATCTAGTTTTCTTCCATGAATATAGATTAATTATTCTAGGTTAATTCTTTAGGTTTGATCATTATTTTATTAATTTCTAGGATTAATAAAATCCAAAAAAAATAGGTTTAGATGTTTGTTTGCACCAATTCACCCCTCTCTTGGTGCACTGTAATCCTTCACAATCTAATATTGTCACATCTAACCTTAGATGTGTCACAGCTTCTAAAACGGATATTTGATTCGTTGTTACAACTGTGTTTACTTTCTTAGCCATATGAGCCAGACGCTATAGACTCAATTTTTTATCTAAATTTGCCATTTTATTGTCATAAAAAGTACAACAAACCACACGTGGTTAAATTTACTTATGACCAAGAGTTAGGTACCACCCAAAATAGACTCGTGACTTAAAATGGCGCCTGCTTCAATAGCCTCGATCTCTAGCGGTGGTCGCGGTCACCGCCGGCGAGAGTTCCTCGACCTCCCCGAGAACAATATTGGAGTTGGATCGAGCAGATGGGATATTAGTCCTCAACAGAAAGCGAGAATAACGAAAAAAAAAATCCGAGTCTTTGATACTCGGTTGTTGTGGACGGGAACGAAACAACGAGGAGCCACTAGCGATGAAAATAATCTATGCAGCTTCAACTTCTCTTGATCAAGGAAATTTCAAAGAAAAAACGGATGCTTGCCACGCGAAGGGAATACGGGTGAGAATAGCAACACCGGAACAGGAAGACGCATTCGTAGTGTGAATCACAGAGTTCAGAAAAACGAAGGAGCTGTTGTGCAGTGTAAAGCAAGAACATACAGTGCGGGCATACGATCCTTTCCTTGGAATACGACACTACCTGAGATTAAAAGAAAAGGAAGGCTTTCCCCGTATGTGAGCTAGGTGTGGATTCAATTATCCATTCTCCCCTTGTTTTACCTGTAGGGAACGATAGAAGGCGAGTCTCAACTCTGAACAAACAAATAAGCTCGAGGAGCGCGCACTAAGCGCCCAGATCGTTCTCTGGTCTCGATCGGTAAAAAACTTATTCGTAATTCCATTCACTCGTGATGAGGAAGGCTCACTTGCAATGGACGCAGAAGCTCCACCAACGAAGAAATCAGGGCTCCTAGTTTTCAAAGGTGAATTGCCACCGCACCAAGGGAGGATCTCTAGTTTGTAGATTCTCGCAGAGTAATTAATAAACTACTAATCAGACAGTTTTCGTGACGGCAGCTAAATCCTTACTTAGTGGTGGATTCAGTGCTTGGTGTGTGCCGGTTTGTGGTGTTTAGCTTAGCTTAGCTTGGCGTGTGGTAGCATTTTCAGAGGAGAGGAGCGTGTGAGCATATATATCACAGTCTGCACAGGTCGATGCACTATTTTTTTTGAGAAAGACTACCAAACGGTATACCTTTGGGAATCACTTCAACGGTATACCATGGTTCGATAGGTTATGGTAGGTTTCGTTTACTAGGTTTCGGGTAAGTTTTATGATGTCTCGGATAAGTTTAGGGTTTCATGAGGTTTCAAGTTTCATAAGGTTAGTGTTTCATTAAAAAAGTTAGCATTGTGTTTGTTTGATGAAACCTTTGGTTGAAACTTATCTATAAAACTTTTTAATGAAATACTAACCTTATGAAACTTGAAACCTCATGAAACTCATGAAACTTATCCGTGAGACATCATAAAACTTACCGTGAAACCTAAGAACGAAACCTACCATGAACCTAATGAACCATGGTATACCGTTGGAAGTGATTCCCAACGGTATACCGTTTGGTAGTTGCTCTCTTTTTTTTAACCATTCAGAGTTGAGAGTGCAGCTAGAGAGATCTTTCGTCGGAAAAGGAAATCCCGGTGAGAGCGACAAGGAGCCCACCCCGGCCTCGAGGTGCTGATTAACCGGGAGCGGATAGATGAAATATATGGAATTAATAGACGGATATCCGCGATAGAGTATCACTTCGCTTTCCTTTTCCTTCATGTTGGCGCCTGATTGGATTTGATTTGTACTAGGGCGCAGTTAGCATGGGAGCTAAGCTAGCTAGCGGGGTCGGATCGGAGGACCATCCTTCGTTGCTGTAATCACGCTTGTGTATGCGTTACAGCGTTAGCACTGCCCGGCGAAAGAATGGGAAGGATTACTTGTTCAGGCCAGATTTGTCAAAAAGCTGGGAATGTTGTCGCAGTCACCAAATCTGTCGTTGCAAATCTAAGCTGCTCTTTACAGCTCGACCGACAGCTAGTCGGGATGTGAAATCAAACTGCGCGCTGCTTAGAATGTTACCCACGAATCGATCGATCCAGTAGAATTAAGCAATTCTTTGCAGTTGAGGTGTAGCTGGTAACATGCATGTCAAAGATACGGTAGCGCATCACGGCCGGAACACCATCGTAATTAAACAGCGGAGCGAGCTCATGTCGGTCGCAGCTCGATGGATGGATGGATCGGATGCGTACGTCCGACACCCGACGCGTTTTCCCGTGGCTCCCCACCATGCTCCGCCTATATATACATCATATACACCCACCTCGCCCCTGTCCCCACCTTCCCAAAGCCGCACACCACACACTAGCTGCACGTCTTCCTCGTCTCACCTCCATGGACGCCATCTCGTGCCTGTTGGCCACCGCGCCGGGGCTCCTCTCGAGCGCCTTCTTCACCGACCCCACCATCGCGCGCGCTCTCCACTTCTCCATGTCCGACTCTTCCGCGCCCTCGCCCCTCCTCGCCGACTTCGCCTCCGCGCGCGCTCTCCACTTCTCCATGTCCGACTCTTCCGCGCCCTCGCCCCTCCTCGCCGACTTCGCCTCCGCGCCGTCCACGATCACCTGCGAGTCCGTGCTGGCCGCCGACACCGCGCGGCCTTGCCCCGGCCCCGGGCGCGTGCAGCAGAGGCTGGCCCCCGCGGGCAGGCGCTCCGGGAAGCGGCGGTCGCGGGCGTCCAAGCGCGCGCCCACCACCTACATCAGCACCGACCCCGCCAACTTCCGCCTCATGGTGCAGCAGATCACCGGCGTCCAGGCCGAGCCGGTGTCGCCGGCCGCGTTGCTGCCGGCCGTGGCGCCCGACGACGCGGTGCTTCATCATCATCACCAGCAACAACCACAGCCGTGGTTCCCGACGCTGGACTCGTGGAGCCTCATGTACGAGAGCAGCGAGCTGCTCTGAGCAAATCATATATATCATGTTCATTCCATGCATTAACAAGGACGTAGAGAGTACACGAGTGTTTTTTGGCGGCCCATGCATGCATGTATTTTCTTGATGGAGTGTATAGGTATCATCCGGATATTTTTGTCTTAACTAACATCCAAATTCATCGGGCCGTTGGATCAAATCATAGGATCGGATGTAATCGATACTCCCGAATCTCAACAATGATCCAATGGTTCTAGATTTAGGTGATTTCAACAAAAAAAACATCCGGTTGATGTTTATCAAATCCCTTTCTTGATTTGTTTGGTCCTACAGGGGAAGACGTGTAGGAGACCGTATGCAGTAATGTGCGGCATGTCGATCGTGTTGGGATCTGGGCTCTGGGATTTTTTTCCGGTATTAGGATTTTTTTTTCTTTACAAATTTAGTTTTCGTCTAAATAAAATTATAAATCTAACCACTTCTCCACTCTCCACCACAGCAGGTGGTACTATTACATCCGGACCTTTGTGTGGTTAGGAAAGAAACTAGATTTACAACTTCGAATGGAAGCAAAGCTAGGAAAAAAACAAAAGGGAGGCAAGGGGCGGGGCTGTGGCTGGGCCTGTAGTCAGCCTATAGCCAAACAAACCCAACTCAAAGCAATTTTGATCACAGGCCTCAGGCCTCGCCCCGGGTGGCCTGAGGCCTGTCTCTGCCTCTGAAGGGAGGTGTAACACACGCTATACATTGTAGTACGATGTAGGACTGTTGTACTAGATGATCCGTAAGTTCACGGCGTAGCATGGTGCAGGAATACTGTACGCAACTCGTTCCATGTCAGTTAAATCTAGCTAGTTCTAGAAAGCACTAGACGCATAGGGGGTTCAGGCTGTATTTCTTATAGTGACCGTGCAAATAATTTCCAGTATCAACACAGCGAAGTCTTTACATTTTTATGTTGTTTCCATACTTTTCCACCTTTCATCTGCATGCAAGTATATGCAATACAACCAGAAGCAATAGCATAGTAGCGTTGCAGCACACAAGCTACAGGTTCGAACCAATCCATCCATACTAAACACCTCAACAACGGAATCATCAGAAAGCAGCAGACCTTCTAACAACCAATTAACCAAAACCTTGTAGTAGGCATTAACGCGAATTGTGCGTATGGTCGAGCACCCCTAAATTTCAATTAACAATCGAACTATTATAGTTCCAGTACAAAAAGAACTCTTTGTAAAGTCTAAGAGCAAAGAACCACGATGCCTATGCCATATGACGACCTCTACAGAAAAAGGCACGCAATTGATAATCCTTGAATGGCTTCTAGAGTTCTCCTGCTGTCTGGCACCACAAACATGTTGACCATGCGAACACAACAGAAGTTACAGAAGGGTATGACCTTTGCCCCTTAGTTCTGGAAATCAGGAAATTGGATGCCTGTGAGTAAACACTTTGGTGCATTTTGAATAAATCAATCTAATTTTTTTATATATATATATATATACACACACATATATACACACACACACACACACACACACACACTCGCGCGCGCACATAACGGGCGATAATCAAGACACCTCATTATTTGAAGAGCAAGAAAATACCACAATAATTCTAAATTTTAGAAATTCTCATATTAATCAAAAGAAAAGGAGAAAAATCTCTACCACTTATTTTAGTAAAACTATATTATAATGATGTAGATTAATCATATATAATAAATACAATTATATTTTAATCATTGAAAGTAGAGTTGTATATCAAAGAAAGAATCTCCATCACTTACTTTGGTGGGGTCAGATTATAACAATGCAGATTAATCATATATAAATAGAGTTATATAATAAATACAATTGCATTTTAATAATTAGAAGTAGAGTTGTATATCAAAGACAATTGTATCGTAATAATATCTAGACGCGCAATCGTGACGGATAATACCTTGGATCGGATCGTGTCTGTGTACAACGAGCCGACCCTAAAAAGCCCGATCCGATGGCCACGTCTAACGTTGAATGCACGCATGCCTTGCACGATTGCAATGCACTAGCTAATAAGAGCATCTCCAACAGTGCCTAAAATCCATTCCCAAGACCTGATTTTGGACTTGATTGTAAAAAAAAGTACTCCAACAGTTCCTCTTTCTAGCTCCTCAAATTTTGGCACGCCCAAAAACAGCATCCCGACTCCTCATTTTTGTGCGCTCTGTCCGCGCTCCCAATCAACATTATTTCGCGCCCAGGATGGCCCACCGGACCAATTCAAATGTGTTTTTGGGAGAAAATATAGGAACTATTGGAGAACAAGGTATTTTGTAGACCCAAAATTTTTGAGAAGATCACAATCTAAAAATATTGGGAGTCTAAATATTAAGAACCGTTGGAGATGCTCTAAGGCTCAACAAAGTGAGCGCCAGTTAATTCCAACATATGGTGCTGTGAGACATCACGGCCGTCCATGCCCATCTTTGTGATCACATTACTGTGGTGTGGCTACAATACAAGATCGTCCCGGGCAGCTCACTCAAGAGGAAATCCGTTTCCCAAAAAAAGCCTCCGTTTTTCTCTCGACCCACCCATGGCGCGCCGCTCGCCGGCGGCGAGCCTGCGCAGCTTCTTGGACGCGCACTTCACCTCTCGCGAGGACCTCGCCGCAGCGCCGGCCCTCGCCGAGCTGCTGCGCCGCGAGTGCGTGGAGCTTGAGTCATCCCTCCGCCGCCTCGAGGCTCAGCTCCCATCCGCCTCCGCCTCTTGGCTGGCGCGCTCCGGCGAGGCGCGGTCGGACCTCCGCCGCATCCGTTCCGGAGGTTCTTTTTCCTAAACCCTAGGGTTTTTGTCCTGCTCTTTTGCCTGGTTATGGATTCCCGCTGCTCACTGTTGCGATTCTGCTCGGGTTTGAACGGATTTCCTCGTTGGTAGGCGGAGATGTTGATGCCAAGGATGAGGGGGAGGAGGTGGTGCGGAGTGTGGAGCTGCCGGCGCTCGTGCGGGAGATCCAACGGATCGACGCCATCCGACTCTATGCGGGTGAGCGTTTGTCCGTTTCTTTGTTCTTTCCAAACTTTAAAGTTGCAATCTTGAACTAGTTGTATTTTGCAAAAATGGTTTGGATAGTTGGATGTTTAGATTTTAGAAAATGGTAGCTATGGGAATGCTCCTTGAGTGTTAGTGCCTTTACGCACCGAATTAGTTCTGAAATTGGTGGTATATAAGCCAATTATGCTTGACTGTATCACATAGGGGAGATTTGAGTAGTCTTTCAATTCAAGATGGAGCTTTCAATATGGTTTGCTGACACTTCACCACTTCTATCCAAAACCCACTGTCCAGTTCGAATAGTCTGGCAATCCAGTTGGCATATCCATCAACTAGTACCATCATTGAGATTTCCTGAATAAATGTCTTCCACAGAATGTAAAACCGCCTGTACCAGTTGATAGTTTAACTGTTTAACTTTGGTAGTTTGGTATGATTACATTCCTGCAATCTGCATGACTACAAGCCATCTGCCCCTCTTTGCTGTGAGAGAGGATTTTTTTGGTCCTGTAAATTGTATTATATCTATGTCTCTTTCATGATCTCCCAGTATGGTGTAGGAATTGATAGAGCTTTCTGTAACTTTGCTATGCTGACATTCCAGAAGCTACTCTACAGTTGGAAGCTTTGGTTGGTAACCTGGAAGATGCAACATTTTCCATCGTTAGACAGGCCTCAAAGTTGAACCTGTCATCAGTACTTCGACTAGCATCAAATGTGAGAACCTTTGGTCTTTCCTTTTCTTCCTTCGTTATTCTAGATGCAGCTATCAATAGGTCGAGCTGATATAGGTTTCTCAGCAGTAATTTTGCATCAGGTGTTAAGCTTCCTTTTTCCCCCCCAAATGTAGGAAATGGGATGGAAGCAAGAAAAGTTGCTCCAGGCTGTTGATGCCGTGAGAGATATTGAGCGAGAATTGCTAAGGATCAGCACCAATAGGCCAAAGTGGACCAATCTTATCATGGCTGTTGATTCTAGAGTGGAAAAATCTCTAGCCATTTTGAGGCCTCAAGCACTCACAAATTATCGAGCTCTACTTGCAACACTGGGCTGGCCACCTTCCTTGTATTCACAAGACATGGAGAAGGATAAGTACTCCCAAATTCCAAACCCCCTTGTCTTGATGAATGAGGAAAACAAAGAGAAGTATTCTCAAAGCTTTCTAGCATTGTGTGCTCTGCAACATGTGCAAGCTAACCGTGAAGCGCGTCAATGTCAAACGCCAGCAGCAACTCCTAGCCTGTCAGATTCGAAGTATATTGATAAAACCGCATGCCTAAACAATGGACTTTGGGCAATTGATGAATTGGTTCACCCTATTGCGTCGAGGATGGAATATCATTTTTCTAAATGGTCTGAACAGCCAGAGTTCATTTTTGCCCTTGTTTACAAGATAACGAAGGATTTCATGGATGGAGTGGATGATATATTGCAGCCTTTGATTGATCAAGCAAGACTTGTGGGCTTAAGTGCCAAAGAATCTTGGGTAACTGGAATGGTGAAAATGCTTTTAGGATACCTTGAGAGGCAAATTTTCCCGGCCCTTGTCACGTCCTATCAGACTACTGATGACAAACTTGAAGTGCATTCCTCTTGGATGCATTTGAATGACCTGATGATTACTTTTGATAAAAGAATGCAGCTCCTTGCAGATTCAGGAATACAGAAAATTTCATCAATTTCTGAAGGACTCTCTAGGTCCTTATCTGTCTTGTCAATATACACTGAACATTCTGATTGGCTTCAGATATGGGCTAATGTAGAGCTTTGTTCTGCACAGCATAAGCTCGAATCTGTGGAGGATGAGAAGAGTTGGTTATATAGTACTGGTCATCATGACGAGCTTGGTCACCAGGAAGACACTATTAAATTTCTTCTCTCTACAAGAGAAGATTACAAAGCTCCACCAGTTTCTGAATTTGTTGTCAAAACTGCATTGACGATGATGGAAAGAGGTCATGCTCTGCCAACTAAGGGGATGAAGATTCAGTATACCAGATCCACTTCAGTCCAGTTCTTGAATGATTTCTTTCTTGTCTTGCGCCAACGATTGGAAGCATTGCAATTGTCAAATGCAGCTTTAGAAGATGAATCTTTATTGAAAGCTTCCTGTGCAATTAACGGTGCTCGATATTGTGAATGTGTTCTTCGGGAATGGGATGAGGATACCACCTTCTTGGAGATGGGCACCCATGGGAATCATGTCGATGAAACTCGAGAACAAACTCACAAACACAGTGCCCAGCATCAATGTTCTTTCTTTAGAGATGAAATTGCCTTTTTGGTTAAATTAGGGGCCAATTATCTGGAACTGATCATGTCTTCCATTCTGCTTGAGTTTGAAGATCTATCTTGGGACTTTGTCCAGGACATTGGATCATCAAATGAACAAACCCATTCAGGTGATCAGGTGTTGGATGAAGAAAGTCTAGGAGTATCTACTGGATTTGTTGCCAGTCTAGATATTCTGAGAGAGCGAACCACGAAACTGAAGCTATATCTTAATTCGAAGGATTTCCTTGATCTGTGGAGGAGTATAGCTGAAGGTCTTGACTACTTCATATACAGCAGCATACGGTGGGGTGAAGTGGAATTCTCTGACCCAGGAGTCATCCAGCTAAGAGTTGATACAAGAGCCCTTCTCCACATCTTTAGGCCCTTGTGTTCAAGACCCGAAGCCTTTTTCCCATTTATAAGTGATTCACTGAGGCTGTTAACCATGAGAAAGACAGATGCACAATACTTGCTTGAAGTGCTTAAGAATGGCAAGGAGAATGATATTTGTCTGAGGCAACAAGGATTGCACCATGTAAATGCTAGCCAAGCTGTGAAAGTCTTAAGAAGCAAGAAGTCTGGTGGATAATCCTGTCAGTATGAAGCGTTGTTGAAAAGATCAGAAGCTGATTGTGCCATGCTGATGCAGACTGCTGTATACTGCCGTGATGATTCAGGTTCCAGGAAGCATAGTGTGAACTCGAACTTTTTCGAAACAAGATATGAACTCAACTTCAGTGCTTGGTGAATGACAATTCCAAGTCGCTGCAAGAAAGACGTGCACTAAGGAGACTGCACCCCTGCAATCGCCACGTAACACAACGGTTTGCATTTGAAGATTGACTAGGCTAACCAGGCGCCGCTTGCTTGCAGGAATTTTTTAGGAATTTCGTAATGCTCGCATTCAAATAAAATTTCGCTATTTAATAGTAATACTGCTATCGTACTTTGACCGACTGCCTCGTATTCCATCCAGGCACGTCATCCTTTACGCAAGCAGATGCTGCAAATAGTCAATTGCTGACCTTATTGTTTGAGATTTCGTCAGTTTAATCCTCTGAATAACCTAAAGCCACTTTCTTGCTGAATGCTTCTGTTGGATCATGCATTAATTATTCCATAACGAAGCTTTTATTGAGCCTTGCTTTACAAAGTAGATTTTTCCAAATAAATAAAATTTGTTCTCAGAATTTCCCTGGAGACCAAATCAAAATGCGAGTTACTTTTTCTTTTTTCTTTTTTTTGCTGAATTTATCTCGCAACAGGCTTAATGTTGTCTGAGGATTAGGTGTCCAGACCAATTATGGTATCCAGATGCTTGCGTATGCTTGTTAAGGCTATTTCCCGTGGGAGTTTCAACTGAGTTTCATTTTTATTAAATGACATGACAAATCATTATGTTTGGTGACATAGCAAGGTAATTATGAAGAGAGACAGAGAAAGTTTCATAGGAGATGAGAGAGTTTCATCTAGATGAAATATGAGATATATGGTTATCTAGATAAAAACTGATGTGATACTTTTAGAAACTGAGAAATAAAAATTAAGGCCAGGAGCGTATCAAATCCATCCGTGCATGCGTCGCCTATGACTTTTACCCGGTCGATGTGTGAGCTGTATAAGCAAGGAAGCCAGCCATGATCTCCAAGTGCCAATTATTTGAAGCTGCTGCGCAAGTCAAATCCATCTCATGGAGTGTGCACAGCGGTAGCACAGCACATCGCAGAACACATGCCTGAGGCCGCCGTTTGACTGGCACTGTTTTTCGATCGTTTTCGCTCTTGAGCCGGACGGACGTTTCACTTCACTGCACTTGGAAACATCCGACGACATCAATAGCCGCAGGTACTTTCAAAATCAATAATGGATTATAGGTGAGATGCTGGAAAGACATCTGATTTGGCAGCTGTGCTTTAAAAGATCAATATCCTAGGTTATATAGCATCATAAGGAAAAAATTCATAACTATTGCTGAAGTCTTTATAACTCCTCATCCAAATATTTCTTGGCGACGGTCATTGATTGGACCTAAGTTGTTGGCGTGGAATGATTTGCTTTCACGCATCGCCAATTTACATTTAACGTATGATGATGACGAATTTCGCTGAAACTTGTGCCAATCTGGACAATTCTCAGTGAAGTCTCATTACTTGGTGTTGATTAAATGTGATGTTCCTAATTTAAATAAGTGTTTATAGAAGTTAAAAGCCCTACTAAAAATCAAAGTGTTTCTGTGGTATCTTAAAAGAGGGGTCATTTTGACCAAGGACAATCTGGCCAAACGCAATTGGCAGGGTAGTAAAACGTGTTGATTTTGTCACGAAACGGAGACAATTAGGCATTTGTTCTTTAACTGTCGATTTGCTCGCATGGTCTGGGGTTTTATGTATCTAGCTCTTGGTATTGCTAGACCTTTTAGCGTTTCCAATATGTTTGGAAGCTAGCTTGGTTGTTTTGAGAATGTTCTTAAAAATGTTGTTTTACTAAAAGCCACAACCATTTGTTGGTCTCTTTGGTTAAGCAGAAATGATATAGTCTTTGAAAAGAAATCAAACACATCCCCTTTGCATGTTATTTATGCTACTTCCCACTAGCTGCGTACTTGGGCTATGCTGCAGAAACGGAATTACGAACTATTATGGTGGAGGCTACGCAACGGTTGGTGTAGGTGGCCAAGGACTTCTTTTCCTAGGCGCATGAGTGGCGGCTTAGTCTTCGAATTGATAGTCACTAGAGTGTGGGTGATATTTTTTGTTTCAGGGCTGTGTGCTTCTTGTTAAGGGAGAAGCTTTCAAAGACTTGTATCTCCTCGATGTAATATTTTTGAAATTAATAAAAGCTTCCTTCATCCAAAAAAATCAATAGCCGCAGGACAAAGACAAGAAATGATGCCCACGGTGCACCCTGTGGTGCGTGCCTGCTTTCCTATGGGTGAGTATGAGCCGGCGAGTGAAATGCGTTGTTTTTTTTAAGCGGCAAACGCCGTGAACTAATTTTAGAAGATGCAAAAGTACAGTTACGAGGTGCAGAGACTACACCGAAGGAGAGGAGTGGAAAGATCGGAAAAAGGAAAAAAACAAGGCTTTTAAGCCTGTCCCTGTATGAGATTGCGTAGATACGATGCTCCTGTGAAAGCTCAGTTCACAGCCTTATCTTTGATCGATTGAAGGATCTGTTAGTGGGTCGCCTAGATCTGTCAGAAGAATATATCGTTTCACTCTTTCCAATATTGTTAGCATGTTAGGATAATATTCTGTCATTGAGTCCTACAGATTTGCTATTACCATTGCAGATGAACTGGCGAAATCAAGATGAAAACGTTAAATAACAAGAGTGTTCCTGAGTTTGCTATTACCACTGCAGATAAACTGACGAAGTCAAGATGAACACGCTAAATAAAAGAGTGTTCGTGAGTTTGCTTGTTTGTGAAGCACCGGACTTTTATTTAGAATAGCCGAGGACTTCGATTTGGAATAGCCAACAAAAGTAACCTTTCATGTCTTGACTTCAGATAAGGAAGAAACAAAACATGCAGCCTCAACTAGCGTAGCCTGTAGGTGAGCGATTGGTCAGTTGGTTGACCTCACCTCAGGACATGGATGTTCTTGTGGATTCTCTATGCCGAGACATCCATCACTCGATCCTTGCAGGCTTGCACTTCGTCCGGTAGGCGTTACACAAACTGTACTTCACCATCTCCATCTTGCATTCTTGCGTCTCTACTCTCTATTCTCTTCTCTTTGATTGCATTCTTAACAGATTTGATGCAAGTCATGGAAACCGGCACGCCGCATGCTCCAAGGCAGAGTGGAATGGAATTGCCAGCCACTGATGATCCGAGTAGGAGTGTGTCTATCTCAATTTTCAAAGTGTCAAAAGCACGAATTCACTCCAATGCTACCTACCATTAGCGGGTTCAGAGATTTTTGTGTGTGCTTGTCAGCTAACCGCATAACACATCTTCAACCACTGGCGAACCCAAGGTGGGGTGAGATTGAGAAGGGTTATAGTTTAATTGTCGTGCTTTTGGTATTTTTTTAGTCTCGTGGTTTTTGTTAGTAGTCTTCAAGATACTATATTGATTATCTATCATAAATACAAGGAAACGCAACAACACTTAGCCCTTTCTCTATTTTTCTCATGCGGTACACCTGGTTCTCTTCACACACTCCTGCCATTGTCCTTCCTAGTACTGGCTGTTGCTACTGAATCACACTTCATTTCTCCAATAGTTGAAGTCTGCAAACCCAACAAATTATAGTATTTTACCACACCTAAGTTTATATTATTGGTTTTAGCCTAGATCATAAATACAAGAAATAACATAATAGCACATAGATAGTTTTTTTTGCCACCGCCACAACTGACGTCTTTTCTTTCTTTTCTCTTTTTCTATTGTTTTCTGTTTTTGTGTTTTTAAATTCACAAAATACATGCCCTTTTTATAATGAATGGACCAACCAATCACCTTGCTAATCAAGCCAATAACTAAACATGAAAGCCTAAATAGGAAAAAAATAAACTTATTTGATCTGATTGCCGATCGCATCGTAATCTTTACTTGCCTAGTTGCCTTGCAAAACATGGCAAGCCAACAATTTTAGTAAATCTTAATTATTTTCCAACAATCTCCCTTAATTAAGACTTGTAGACTCATGCATATTACCATAACCAAATTCTGGACTCAACCTCGTGTAGCAAGCAGACTTAATTTCAAATTGTATTGCACACATAACAACCTACAGGATGACATTTACAACTCATCAGCATCCCGAATAATTGCATGCACAAACACAGCTAGGATAGTGGCCACAATTTCTCAACATACTGAACTCCTCTTGCCTATGCAGGGGCTTTCTCTTGATTTTCCCATGTAGTATAATCTCTTTTGATGTGTATAACATCCCTAAACAAACTCATACTTGTTTATCTTGTGGACACAACTAGTACAATAACTCACATGATCACACACAATGTCTCATGGACATAATTGGCATGAGAATACGTAGCTTTGGCCCTTTTCCCAATGAGACACGCGGATGGCCACCAATGCCATCTTGTCACATTGTTTGTTGATGACACACATCAATAGCAGGTATCGGGAGATGCTTCCTTCACCCTTTGCCGCCACATATTTGCTGCCGCCTTTTCATCATCATTGATATGACTTATCGGTGACTCTAGCCTCGACGACTTCAGCTCTTCTTGCAACGACGGTCTACACGCCATCATTGTCACCTCTTTGCCGCTGATGACACAACTTACTATACATCATCTTCTCACACCGGTTCTCCCCCGCTCGTGATGCAACTTCGACAGTACAGAGACTCGAATGAGAACTCTACACACGCGAGCACTTAAGACATACAGTCACTAGTACTCACGCACATATGGAACACTACCACAATGATCTAAATACACGCACGCACGTACACCATACATTGTGTACATGCATACCTCAACGACACCTCGCTACCTTCTGTCTCCTTATTGTGGAGCTATATGCACTGTTGTAGCCACTCTCGATGTGCCATTGGATCCCGCTCAGCTGTGACAGATTGATTAGGAGGTTAGTCGTAGAGCCAGCCCCTGAGTCCACTTCCCATTGTCATAGAAAACCAGATGACGTAATGTAATAGGAAAGTCTGCCGCCAAGTCAGAGTACTCAAGGAGCACTGCGTCACTCAATGACGATACTTGCTTCGAGGCGCAGCAGTGGTGGCCTCCCCTAAGACAAGTGTAACACCAAGATTAGACCATCGCTCTAATGCCAATTGTTGGTTTTAGTCTTTGATCACGGACACACATATGAACACAATAGCACATAGAGAGATTTTTTTCAACGTCGCCACAGCTTGACATCTTTTCTTTCTTTTATCCTTTTCTATTGTTTCCTGTTTTGTATTATTCTCAAACTCATGTGATACACGCCCTTTTATAATAAGCGGATCATATGATCAACTTGCTAACCAATTCAATTACTAAATATAGAAAGCCTAAATAAGAAAACAAACTAATTAATTTGATTCGATTGCTGCTCGTATCATGATATTTACAGACCTTGCACGACGCAACAAGCCTTAATTACTTTCCAACGCATTTTACCGTGCACTTATCGCTCTTGTTTTGTAGCACAAGATTTTCATAGGAATGGTACTGTCGTGTGCTAAGTAAAGGAGTAGTCCTACGGTTTCTTCCTAAAACAATGTTGAGTAGTACTTCTATATATCACCCTTCTAATATGAGTTGTATAAATTTTAAAAAGCGAATGAATAAATAATCCTCTTCTATCATTTGTTCATACTACTAGATCAATACCCGTGCGTTGCTATGAAAAATAAAATTAGTAACGAAACATAAAGATCAAGCAATAAAAGAAAATTATACTACAAGATCAAACATCTATTTCTCCCGATTATAAAAGTTTTTATGGTTTCTTCTCAGGTATAAATTAGAACCAAATATATTATACGTAGCAATATATATTACAATATCAAAAATCAATCAATCATTTTTATCCCTTTTTGCAATTTATATTAGCAGCTCGCGTTCCTCTTCCTTTCGCCATGCCCGCAGCGTGCGCTCCTCGGTGTCGTCGACCTCGTCTTCCTCATCACCTCACTTGTCCTTATCATCCACCGCCTTCGTAAGGGCGACACGGGCTTCCTCAAACACGTATTTCTTTGCAACCGCTATTCCGACCACGTCGCTATGCTATTGCGCTCGGGCATTCGCCGTCTTCGCCGTGGCGCGCTCTCCTCCTCGTGCTCGCGTTCTTCCTCTGCCGAAAGCACGCCATATGTTGTGAGTCCGCTTCTCGCCGCCCCACTTTCGCGCACGCCATGGTCGCGTGGTCGATCGCCTCGAGAAAGGGGTCACCGCCGCCACCACCTTTGCACCTCGCGTCTTCGATCGCCATTGCCTCGCACGCGCTCTTCTTCGCCGGCGGTGGTCCGCTTCGCCACGGTTCGCTGTTCTTCAGATGACCCTCTCGCTTTGGCGGCCTACTGTCTCCATGCCTCGGCGTACCTAGCCATCATCGACTTCACCGCCATGACGCCGAGCTCATGAAGTGAACGAAAACACCGGCTGTCGAATTCGCCACGCCTTGCGCCGCTCGTTCCTCTCTCTCGCGATGTTCATTGGATCAGCCGTTTATCACCAAGGGTATGCTAACGACTCTCACCGCCGCCGACGCCCCACCGGTGTCGCCGCAACCACGCCAGCGTCGTATGCTTTGTTCACGCCCAAGCGGCCGTGGGGTCACGACACCCGATGGGCGTCGCGCTGGTCGATCGCCGACGCATTACTATTGACCGTGGCGCTCAGCCTCCTGCACCTCGTGGCCATGTACGTCGGTCCGTCACTTATTGATCAGTTTGTCGAGTTCATTCGCCGCGGCGGTACGACATGTGACATCTTGAATGAATTTCCTTGATTGATTATGTGAAAATTGTATAGCATATATAGAGTACAAAAGAAATGATTGGCCGGCTATTAATTACTAGCAATAATCAGGGATTATGCTATAATAATCAGTCATATTTAGAGAGATATGGATGGCTGTAAATCAGAAAAGAATAATTAGCTATAATGACCGATCATTATTGGAGATATGGTGAGGAGAGAGACTAGAAAGAACGAACCACTGCCACCAACTGCAACTTTATATTAGTAGAGATAATATTTATACAACTTTTAAGCATACCGAGAAACCTGTAAATCTGTAGTCTTTCAACCCAAAAAAGTTAAAGCAGCTGTCAAAGACTTGAAGTGCTCCCCTTCTGGATTTTTTGGACGATGACTGCTGAGGCACATATACGCTACGTGGGGAAATATCTCAGAAGTATGAAGTGGCTGGAAATTAATGTATTCGGCTTGTGCTTGACTAGCAAACAGGAATCCTGAGTCAGTCAACCGACTGCTTGAGCAGCCATATCTTTCCTGTGAATTCTCTGCACCCTGACTCATGAACCTGCCTGGATGCCTCCATCTCCTTATATTCTTCTTCTACCTCCGTCAGAGCGTAGAACTATACTCCATTTGGAGTTTGCGGCATCAACTGGTCATTCAGAGCACATACAAGGAGAAAGTATCGTCCAATGGGGAACTGCGTAGGCTCTGCAAAGTGTGCCAATGCCTCCACTCCATTCGAATCAAGTAAGATACTGTTCTATTCTTCTTTTTTCCATTTATATATGTTTCTGTCCTTTTTTGGTCCTGCCATGTTTATCCTTCTCATGGTTGTTTAGCCAAGAAACTGGATAAAAAACATCAAAAGACGACTTCGAGTCTTGCTTGTTCTGATGAAAGATACAATTCTGTTCTCGAAAAGTTCTCCTGTTGTTTCTGTTCATGTCCTAGTTGCCATGCTGCTTGATCTTTCTGCTAACTTCTTCTGAGAGCGATGCATGTGTGATTAATCAAGAGAATCATATCGATGTACGCAATTAATAATTTCAGAGGTTACCAGAAGCAGCACTCCCAACTCGACAGACATCATCTCCAAGGCATCGCGCCGCAGCTCCTCGACCTTCTCCGGCCAACTTTCGCGAGCCTCCGATGTGACGGCGACGAGCGGCGGGTCCTTCCTGAAATCCTTCAGCATGAGCGACCTCCGCGTTGCCACCAAGAACTTCGGCTCCAACTCGTACCTCGGCGAGGGCGGGTTCGGGTGCGTGTACAAAGGGTGGATTGACGAGGCCACCCTCACCCCGACCAAGCCCGGCGTCGGCAAGATGGTCGCCATCAAGAAGCTCAAGAAGGAGAGCTTCCAGGGCCACAAGGAATGGCTGGTAATTAGCCTAGCTATCTCATGGCCTTCTTCTTCAGTCTTCAGTTGGTAGTAATACTTAGCTAGGACTTAGCTTGCTGAATTAATACTAGCAGTTGATGAGGCTGATAATTTGATTGTTCGTGCGATACGTGCAGGCAGAGGTGACCTACTTGGGGCAGCTGCACCATGAGAACCTCGTGAAGCTGGTCGGGTACTGCTCGGATTCCGACAGCAATAAGCTGCTCGTGTACGAGTACATGCTAAGGGGCAGCCTGGAGAACCATCTGTTCAGGAGTGAGTTGAATATCTTGCGCTGCTCGGTCTGATCAAAGTTTTCCTGCTGTTTCTGTGCCATGAATCGAAGAACTGAACGGTTTCGATCGGTTGCTGAATGATACTCTACAGGAGGGACGCAGCCGCTGTCGTGGGCGATGCGCGTGAACATTGCGGTGGACGTGGCGCGCGGGCTGTCGTTCCTGCACGGCCAGGAGAACCCCGTCATCTTCCGCGACCTCAAATCGTCCAACGTGCTCCTTGGCTCGGTACGTACGGCTTCTGCCACTGCCATGCTAGTTCGTCGACTTCAGAGGAAGTTACAGCTAGCTACATGCTAGTCTATCAGCATCAGTGCTTAACGTTTGATCAATGAGACGTGAATTGCAATCCATCTGTTGGTTTTCTTATTTCAGGATTACCGAGCCAAGCTGTCGGACTTCGGCCTGGCGAGGAACGGCCCAACCGGAGACAAGAGCCACGTCTCAACTCGCGTCGTTGGGACCCGCGGCTACGCGGCTCCAGAGTACATTGCTACAGGTGATCATCGATCAGCGAGGTCTACACGTATGGCGATGAACTGGCCATTGCCAGATGACTGACTGATTAACGCGTCGTTGCAGGGCACTTGTCCGTGAAGAGCGACATCTACAGCTTCGGCGTGGTGCTGCTGGAGCTTCTGACGGGGAGGCGGGCGCTGGACGAGGCGCGGGGGTCGACGGCGGAGATGCTGGTGGACTGGGCGAGGCCGCAGCTGAGAGAGCGGAGGAAGGTGATCCGGATCATGGACACGAGGCTCGGCGGGCAGTACCCCAAGAAGCAGGCGCAGGAGGTAGCCGCCCTCGCGCTCCGCTGCCTGCACAACGACCCCAAGAACCGCCCCGCCATGGCCGACGACGTGCTGCCCAGCCTCCAGCAGCTGCAGCACAACACCAAGTCGTCGTCGTCTTCTTCTTCCAGATTAGACACGTCGACGCCGGTGCACAGAGGCCATTCCAAGGGGTAGCTGCTAGGTGTTAATTACCCTTATTACTTGCATTCGTTTCTTGTGTTCAGTGCAGTGAGAATTGAACAGAAGTTGTGTGTTGGTTTCTTACTTGGTTTGATCAGACAAGTAGCAGTGTAGTACGAGGATTTGGAGTTTGTTGGATACACACATACGGATCATGTTTTGCTTTCACCTTTTTTTTGTTTGTTTTAAGAGGGGCCGGCGTGTTTTGACTGGAGATTGTATAATCCATGTGTTGGTAGGAACTAGCTAGCTAGGAATTTGGATATTTTTTGAGCAGAAAATAGCGGTGGAAATCACTACTAAGCAATTTTATTGAAAGAAAGGAAGAGCACAAAACACAGCTGATGAGAGATCAGCCGAAAAAAAAGAAAAAAGAATAAAAGAAAAGAAAACAAATCAAAGGAGCCTAGCACCCTAAGCAACCAAGCTAGGTCTTAGATTAACATCCACTCTATAAGACTGCAAATGGATTTCGTAGAGAAACCAATCCTTCTAAACCAAAAAGCTAACAGAAATGGATCTGAAAATACTATCATTATGCGGGTGACGTCGATCGACCGACCATTCACTTCAATGTATGTACAGTGCGTCCATACACCTGCAATTGACTTTTGTGTTCAGTCCGTGTTTCAGACGTGCACGGAAAGTCTAATCAAGACATGGACACCGTGGTTTATAGTCTGCAGCATAGTACTCCCGTGCATTTGGACCAGCGTGATTTTTTTTTCTAGTGCGAATTATTCATGACGGTATCTGTATGACTGCACCATTACTGCACTCTACAGTACCTAGTTGTTTGGTTTTTTTAAGGCACAAGACGAGCGCACACAACTCATACAAATTACGCTCACGCATCATACACATGTACATCTCTACACAAACTAAGGAATTAAATAGAGGTTCGGAACACGCTGTCTCACATCCGTGTACTATTTTTATTGTTGGTGTGCACGTTCGACTTGAGCCGAACATATGCGGGCAAGAAATTAATCCTCTTTAGGTGTGTTTGGTTGGTTGAACCAAATAATACATATATGAGATGGTTTAAGAAAAAAATCATCCATATGTTTGGTTGTTTGAATGGAACCGCCCCGTCCTAGATGGTGGGATGCAAATTTAAAGAATATTCCCTATAGATGCTGAATCATTCCATTCACTTCAAACAATGGAATCAAATAGTACAAGATCATCACATCCCATTCAATCTCATCCTACCAATTAAACACACCCTTTATTGTTTGGTTTGGTGACTTGACTTTACCATACCAATTTTTTAGGTGGCCACACTTTTCTTACGTAAAGAGCTTATTACCGCGATTACGCCTAACTTTGTTAAACCCGTCGTACTCAAATTTTTACCTAGCCTTAAATACACGGCAAAATTAGCCAGAAGCAAAAAGTGCAGTGTGTCATGATCACAGTGACAGCTGACAAGCACAAGGCGTAAACAAATACAGACAGACAGCAGTACTACTTGGCTTTAGAAGCGAAGCAACAACTATAATAATTGAGAGCTCCAGTAGTGCTGTAGTGTCAGCAATCCGATGCGTGAAGCCACCGATGGTTCCACGCCCGGTCACAATCCTGCCGGTGCGGCGGCGCTCGTCTCCGCCCCCGCCGCCTACTCGCTCGAGAGCGGACCCCTTGTACACACCTCGTACCCCAACTTGCTCCTCCCGATGGCATCCGACATTGGTGAGTTGCCGCCGCCGCAACGCTAGAAATCCTCCCAACTTTGCCTTCCTTCCATTGCACTCGTGGGCTCACTTGCGGGCAGATTCCCACTACAAAGTAATGAGAGTTTGCATGGATTCATCAAGGAAAATGACAGAACTTGGTTGTTGGCTGCTTCCCGGAGATGTAGTGCAAGAATGAAGTAAGCTTCAAACAGAATTCTGACGTCTCTGTCCGTTCTTATCTTCGTTTCTCCTCTTCTTGGCTTTGCTTCCACTCATGCAACTACTTTTGCACAAATTGCTGCCTCGTCTTCTTCTTCTTCTTGCCCCGCTAGTTGCTTAACATAGTAAGTTTCTGCTTTTGCAGTACGTGTATATAACGACCGTGCATTGAGTTGCCCTGTGATCTAGGCTGCAACTTCACTGAGCGAGCGCAATGGCAGTGCAGAGAGCGTATGCTGGTTCTTGGCTCAACGCATTGGTTCTAGTGTGCGCCTTGTGTTGGACATCCTCCACTGGGTTTGTGGCGGGTCAAACTGGGCAGTTGAGCGTGGATGCCTCACCACAGAATGCAAGGAAGATCCCTGACAAGATGTTCGGTATCTTTTTCGAGGTGAGACCGAGACTAGAGATCAGAATCTGTAAACTATGCATTGATACTTAAAGTGCTTGTTGAAGTGGGACTGTACCGAAGTTAAACTATGCATTATGGTAATAAAGTCAGACTGTATTGTTGCTCTTTGTTCTAATAAGTAGTGGCACTTTGTCACAGTTCATATGGCGCACATAAAAAATTGGAACCTTTGAATAGATGTTTCGATTTTGCTGCAGAAAGGATTATCTCGAGAATAGTCAGTAATTTGAATAAAAAAATTGTGTTCTACTTGTAGGAGATCAACCATGCTGGGGCTGGTGGGTTGTGGGCAGAGCTTGTAAGCAACAGAGGTAAGGAAAAGCATATCTTAGTTACTCGAGATGATAAAGGCTATTGAAGTCTTGCATGCAGTATAGTTGCGAAGGAAGTGGTCAGCCGAGCAGAAGAATCGGATCGCGCTTGTATCTGACGTGCGCACAAAGTTGTGTAAAGGTCAGGATATGTGTTAGAAACCAAAGAACGGCGTTAAGGAGTCCGTTGTAATCAGGGTCCATTCCTCGTGTGTTCTTCGCTGAATCTGTGTATCTCTATCGACAAAATTACTTCCAGGTTTTGACTTCCGGGTTTTGAGGCCGGTGGGCCTAATACACCTTCAAACATCGACCCATGGTTGGTAATTGGGAATGAATCAAGTATCATTGTGGGAACTGATCGAACATCCTGTTTTGAACGTAATCCGGTTGCACTTCGAATGGAAGTTTTTTGTGATTCTAAAGGAACTAATATCTGCCCATCGGGAGGAGTTGGGGTCTATAATCCTGGTTACTGGGGCATGGTAAGATATTTCTCATATTTATTTATTTATTTGTCCATCTACAATCTGTTGAATTATTTTATAACAAATACGGCACATTAGAGCTCCAACCTTGCGGAGCTTATGTGACAGTTTAAATTTAGTCTGAAATGTAGCTATCCTATGAAATGTCATGTAACTCTTTTCTACTTTGTCATGCATTGCTTTCTATTTTCCAGAACATTGAAAGAGGGAAGGTTTATAAGGTGAGCCTGCATATTAGATCCTCAGACGCAGTGTCCTTGACCGTTTCATTGACAAGCTCTGATGGTCTACAAAAACTCGCAGCTCATAACATCATGTACGTAATGTTGTCTTTCTGTTAATGTTAACAAGGATGCTTACATATTCGAGTAATAATGACATGAATTTCCATGGTGCTTTCAGAGCTAGCAATAAAGCATTTGCGAAATGGACGAAGGTAGAGTTTCGTTTGAAATCCAGCCAAAATAACCCCAATTCAAGGCTTCAACTTACAACCAGTAAAACTGGGGTAATTTGGCTTGATCAAGTGTCAGTTATGCCATTGGACACCTACATGGTATACTTCATTTCCGCTTTATGTTTTGTCTTATATATTATTTTGGTGGAAATAAGCACTACGTTGAGAACTCTCCTTAAATTGAGAAAATATTTCTTTACTGGTATTATCTCAATTATATATGGTAGTGATGATTATAATCCTACTGAGTTGTCCATGGATTATTTCACCTTTTATTCATTGGATTTTTTTTCTTAGGGCCATGGTTTTCGGAAAGATCTTGCTTCTATGTTGGCCAATCTCAAGCCTCAATTTCTCAAGTTTCCAGGTTTATCATCTTTGCATTTTATATTACATCCAAAATTAAGTTATAACGTTACATGATTTTGATGATATATATCATACGTGTTTAGGCGGTAACTATGCCATGGGAAATTATCTACGAAATGCATTTCGGTGGAGTGAAACTGTGGGTCCATGGGAGGAAAGACCTGGTCACTTTAATGATGCCTGGGGATACTGGACTGATGATGGACTTGGATTCTTTGAGTTCCTTCAGGTAAGTGGAACACGGTATTTGAATTTTTCAGCACTAATATTTATCAGACAAATATACTTCATAAGCTTATATTTATATTTATCTACTGCAGTTGGCTGAAGACCTTGGTGCTTCCCCCATTTGGGTGGTTAATGATGGTACTTTCAATCTCCGTAGATATATGAAGACTAGCTAACACTTTGATTTGTGACATGAAATGCTTTCCAATATTGCAGGAGCAAGCGCTAATGAAGAAGTTTCTACTGCAACAATTGCATCACTGGTTAAGGTATGCTCTTCTATAATAATTTTTCAATTCTTTGATAAAATAGAGAAGTCTGACAGGATAACCTGATTCACAAAAAAAAACCTGATATCCATGTGATCTCTTCTTGATAAATTTGCAGTAGCTTAGCTGCCATTCAAAAATCATGACATACATACTCTCTTCTGTTAACTGAAAACAGCATATGATGCCCAATCTCTCATATGAAAACAGCATATGAAAGTAGCGTAGGTTTTAAGAAGAAATCAACCTGACTTTTTGTAGCAGCTATGTTTCCCAACAAAATGGTTTAGACTTAAGCCTTGGTAGGGTTGTGTGGTGTGGATTATAGTATTATGATGCTTAATGTTCTTAATTCGGAAGGCCATATTTTCCTGTTGGTTTCAAGAAAAAGAAACAAGTTACTAAACGTTATCGGGAGGGGTGAAGGTTCTCGTTACATTATTTCGTTTCTGTTTTTATACCAGCATTGTCACCACCTTGTTGCCCTTTCCTGCATTTACTTCATGCGTGTA
Source organism: Guadua angustifolia (assembly GCA_036346375.1). Classification (NCBI taxonomy): domain Eukaryota; kingdom Viridiplantae; phylum Streptophyta; class Magnoliopsida; order Poales; family Poaceae; genus Guadua; species Guadua angustifolia. Next base: position 1,041,951 of record CM070521.1, on the reverse strand, counting down.
GTATTTCAGGATGTTGTGGATGGCATCGAGTTTGCCAAGGGAGGGCCCAAGACTACATGGGGTTCAGTTCGTGCGGCAATGGGACATCCACAACCCTTTAAGCTTGATTATGTTTCAATAGGAAATCAAGAATGCTGGATGCTCTACTACAGAGGTTTGTAATTCAGTTGCATATCCTTCCTGTCTAGGTTCACACCAAGAATTGATTTTTAAATATATCTAAAGACAAGTTCAAACTCTATATACCACATTCCTGTACTTCGTGGTAGAAAGTTTCTTAACCGAATAATTTCTTGCACTTACATTATTATACATGAACTAGCAAATTTACCCGTGCAGTCGCACAGCTAGATATTACAATACAATTGTCTTTGATATATAACTGTATTTACAATAATTGAAATATAATTGTATTTATTATATAACTCTAATATTTATATGATTAATCTGTACCTTTATAATCGACATTTTGACCCCACCAAAATAAGTGGTGGGAATCCTTCTCTTTTTCTTTCGATTAATGTGAGAGTTTTTAGGATTTTTCTTTTTAAGGATTATTTTGAAATTTTCTCGCTCTTGAAATTTTCTTGCTCTTAAAATAAAGATGATTCAAAATGTTAGTGAATCAATAGCTTTTTCTGCACATCAGTTTTGAGTAGAATTTTAGTCCTGCATCGTCGGCCTTTTATTTTCTGTTGTGGATAAAGCAGGAAAGCTCATATTCTGTGATTTTTCGCTTTATAGGCAATTATCAAAAGTTCTATTCTGCGATTAAAGCTGCCTACCCAGACACCAACATTATATCAAGTTGTGATAGATCAACCATTTCGCCTTCCAACCCTGCTGATCTATACGATGTTCATGTAACTTCTCTGTGCTATGTTCCGAGCTTGCTTCAACAAATTCTTCTCTATGATTTACAAAACACCATCTCTGTGGGCAGGTCTATACATCTTCTAGTGATATGTTTTCCAGAACTGGTATGTTTGACAACACGCCACGCAGTGGACCGAAGGTAGTATGCACAAAATTTCTAATGCTGTCTCTACATGTGTAATGTTTTGTGCCAAGTCTCATGCTTAGAAATGACTTGGTGGAAGCACTGTGACTCTTCAGGCAATTGTTAGCGAGTACGCTGTGACTGGAAATGATGCTGGCAAAGGAACACTGATAGCAGCACTTGCAGAGGCTGCATTTCTCGTTGGATTAGAAAGAAACAGGTTGTTATTTGTAGCACTATTATTAGTTCCTCATTGTGGACCTCTGTTATATAACCGTTTTTCCTTCTTGTGTATTGTGTTGCTTCTGGATGCTAAATTGTCGCATGACACTAATAATTTAAAAACTTATAGAAATGCATAGCCTATTCCACCATCAGTCTGGGCTGTCTGGCATCTGCATTAGTGGTAGATTTCGTTGAAAACTTAAATGTTTTTCCCATGGTTCTACTGCAGTGATGTGGTCGAGATGGCAAGCTGCGCACCACTTTTTGTAAATGACAATGATCGCAGGTAAAGATTCAACATCTTAAGAGTATTATTTCAGAATAGTTTCCTTCTGTCATGTATAATCCACAAGAAAAATATTGTATGTACCAAAGGTGGAGCCCAGATGCCATTGTGTTCAACTCATGGGACTAGCTAACACTTTGATTTGTGACATGAAATGCTTTCCAATATTGCAGGAGCAAGCGCTAATGAAGAAGTTTCTACTGCAACAATTGCATCACTGGTTAAGGTATGCTCTTCTATAATAATTTTTCAATTCTTTGATAAAATAGAGAAGTCTGACAGGATAACCTGATTCACAAAAAAAAAACCTGATATCCATGTGATCTCTTCTTGATAAATTTGCAGTAGCTTAGCTGCCATTCAAAAATCATGACATACATACTCTCTTCTGTTAACTGAAAACAGCATATGATGCCCAATCTCTCATATGAAAACAGCATATGAAAGTAGCGTAGGTTTTAAGAAGAAATCAACCTGACTTTTTGTAGCAGCTATGTTTCCCAACAAAATGGTTTAGACTTAAGCCTTGGTAGGGTTGTGTGGTGTGGATTATAGTATTATGATGCTTAATGTTCTTAATTCGGAAGGCCATATTTTCCTGTTGGTTTCAAGAAAAAGAAACAAGTTACTAAACGTTATCGGGAGGGGTGAAGGTTCTCGTTACATTATTTCGTTTCTGTTTTTATACCAGCATTGTCACCACCTTGTTGCCCTTTCCTGCATTTACTTCATGCGTGTAGTATTTCAGGATGTCGTGGATGGCATCGAGTTTGCCAAGGGAGGGCCCAAGACTACATGGGGTTCAGTTCGTGCGGCAATGGGACATCCACAACCCTTTAAGCTTGATTATGTTTCAATAGGAAATCAAGAATGCTGGATGCTCTACTACAGAGGTTTGTAATTCAGTTGCATATCCTTCCTGTCTAGGTTCACATCAAGAATTGATTTTAAATATATCTAAAGGCAAGTTCAAACTCTATATACCACATTCCTGTACTTCATGGTAGAAAGTTTCTTAACCGAATAATTTCTTGCACTTACATTATTATACATGAACTAGCAAATTTACCCGTGCAGTCGCACAGCTAGATATTACAATACAATTGTCTTTGATATATAACTGTATTTACAATAATTGGAATACAATTGTATTTATTATATAACTCTAATATTTATATGATTAATCTGTACCTTTATAATCTGACATTTTGACCCCACCAAAATAAGTGGTGGGAATCCTTCTCTTTTTCTTTCGATTAATGTGAGAGTTTTTAGGATTTTTCTTTTTAAGGATTATTTTGAAATTTTCTCGCTCTTGAAATTTTCTTGCTCTTAAAATAAAGATGATTCAAAATGTTAGTGAATCAATAGCTTTTTCTGCACATCAGTTTTGAGTAGAATTTTAGTCCTGCATCGTCGGCCTTTTATTTTCTGTTGCGGATAAAGCAGGAAAGCTCATATTCTGTGATTTTTCGCTTTATAGGCAACTATCAAAAGTTCTATTCTGCGATTAAAGCTGCCTACCCAGACACCAACATTATATCAAGTTGTGATAGATCAACCATTTTGCCTTCCAACCCTGCTGATCTTTACGATGTTCATGTAACTTCTCTGTGCTATGTTCCGAGCTTGCTTCAACAAATTCTTCTTTATGATTTACAAAACACCCTCTCTGTGGGCAGGTCTATACATCTTCTAGTGATATGTTTTCCAGAACTGGTATGTTTGACAACACGCCACGCAGTGGACCGAAGGTAGTATGCACAAAATTTCTAATGCTGTCTCTACATGTGTAATGTTTTGTGCCAAGTCTCATGCTTAGAAATGACTTGGTGGAAGCACTGTGACTCTTCAGGCAATTGTTAGCGAGTACGCTGTGACTGGAAATGATGCTGGCAAAGGAACACTGATAGCAGCACTTGCAGAAGCTGCATTTCTCGTTGGATTAGAAAGAAACAGGTTGTTATTTGTAGCACTATTATTAGTTCCTCATTGTGGACCTCTGTTATATAACCGTTTTTCCTTCTTGTGTGTTGTGTTGCTTCTGGATGCTAAATTGTCGCATGACACTAATAATTTAAAAACTTATAGAAATGCATAGCCTATTCCACCATCAGTCTGGGCTGTCTGGCATCTGCATTACTGGTAGATTTCGATGAGAACTTAAATGTTTTTCCCATGGTTCTTCTGCAGTGATGTGGTCGAGATGGCAAGCTGCGCACCACTTTTTGTAAATGACAATGATCGCGGGTAAAGGTTCAACATCTTAAGAGTATTATTTCAGAATAGTTTTCTTCTGTCATGTATAATCCACAAGAAAAATATTGTATGTACCAAAGGTGGAGCCCAGATGCCATTGTGTTCAACTCATGGCAGCACTACGGATGCCCAAACTACTGGATGCTACACTTCTTCAAGGACTCAAGTGGCGCAACCCTTCATCCCTCAACTATCCAGATCTCCAACTATGGTCAGCTGGTTGCATCTGCCATTACTTGGCAGAGTCCTAAAGACAAAAGCACTTACCTGAAAATAAAGGTACTTTGCTACTTTTCAAGTTTCAGTCAGAGCTATTGTATGTTGGAAAAATGACCAAGCACAACAAACGTTTCGCAGGTCGTCAACTTCGGCAACAAAGCTGTAGATCTTAATATATCTGTGGCTGGGCTGGAGAACGGCATTAAGAACTCTGGATCGAAAAAGACACTGCTTACATCCGGTGGGGCGCTTGATGAGAACTCTTTCCAACAGCCAGAAAAGGTTAGTGTACTGAATAAGTTGGTAACGATTCCTGCTGTTTCCGTTTAGTGGTGATAATATTTGTTGCTGAATTGTGCTGTGAAATTTTGTAGGTGGCGCCGGTGTCAAGCCCGATAACCAACGCCAAGCAGCAGATGGATGTGTCAGTGAGCCCGTACTCGCTCACGTCGTTTGATCTGCTGCTGGGACCGACCAAGCACTCGAGCATATGAAGAACGCAGTAAAAAGAGTAGTAGTTACAGCTACGGTGAAATCAAGTGCCTCCCACACGAAGAGGAAAGAAAAGTACTAAAGACATTGCTGTGTGTGCGCCTTACGAATTTTTTAATAATATATTTCGTAAAAAGGAATTGCGATAAATACGTGCAACAGAAAATTTATAAAAATAATACTCCGTCGCCGAATCGTGTGGCGAAATAAGTGTAGTCGCCATACGGGTGGACGAATATCGTATTTTCGCCATACCGTACGGTGACTACTGCTTAATCCGGTCGTTAGCGCTGTATGTCAGAACAAATCGCTACACGTGTTATTTTTGTCATACCATGTGGCTACGAAGTATTTTCGCCAAACTGTGTGGCGATAAATCTAATTTTGCCAAGCCGTACAGCGACAATAGGTTGGCACCACACGGTTTGGCGACAACCTGTTGTCTGGCGACAACCTATTGTCGCTAGACGGCACGACGATAATAGGTGGACACAACATAATTTATAAAAATTGTAAAATATTTTGTAGAGGAAATTAAATTTACAAGAGATATTTCTGCATTGATTTCATTAACTATGAAAAGTCGGTGTTATTTTGACAGTTGTTAGAATTTTAGAGTTGAACCAAGGTTCAAAAAATTCAAAAAAATCACTTTTATCAGTTATAATTGTGTAGTATTTTACAAAATTGTTTGTCAATTTGAATTTTTTATCAAAAAATTTAAATTTCGTTGCTCCTCATTCTCTTTTGGTGTGCGACAAAATTGAAGATAAATCACAGTAAAACATTGAATAAAACCCGACGTTGATATTACAAAGTGCAGTAAGTACAACAATTACAATAGTATAGTATGTGAACAACACCTAAGATATAGAACGAATTCATAAAACTAGAATATAATTTAGGTACATACCTCTGGTTAAGAACTAAGTCAGAAAACCATACATTTTATGGCCATAGTTGTCGAAATAAGACATGGTCAAATGGACGATAATTATCTATTGGTTCCTAACGGGGTACTACATTTAGATACCTGATAGGGCTTAATGTAATATCATCGTCAGGATTCGGAGGACTCGATGACGCAAGGTTCGTGATCTAGGTGGTATGAAATCATCATCATCATTTGTATGGTTAGGAAGTACCCCTCCTTCGTTGAACGTCCTCTTGTATTGTTGCATGCACGGCCTATTATATTAGTTCTTGATCACCTAGTGCTGTGATAGTGCTTGAACGTCGAGTTCTAGGTGCCATGAAATCATTATTATCATCATCATCATTTGTAAAGTTAAGAGCAAACCCTCCTTCGGTGGTGGTTGAACGTTCTCTTGAACTTTTTGCTACAACAGTACTGGGTGCATCTCAACCCCTCCAGTTAGATCCTCTTTTGCGTCTTCTGCGCGAACCAAGCATCACACCACCGCCAAAGAATATAAACATAGCCGCAAATTCTAGGATATCTTTGTTCAGCAACTCTTCATTCTCTGGGAATGACTAACACACCAGACGAGCATACGAATTAGTGAATTTATAGATAACGCTAAAAATATTAGTAGGGTAAACAAATACGAAATAACTAACCTTAATATACTCTGCATACTGATCGGACAACATCATTACTCTATAAAGTCTTGTAGAGAAACCTGTAGCAGAAGGGTGGTCGGCTAGTTCGCACACCTTGAAATACCTTTGACGCCACCCTTACAAGTGCACCTTGATTTAGCCGAATGGCATTGGTACCATATCTCCCAATGCGACTCATGGCCCCACAAAACTTTCATAATATCTTTGTTTTGCCTGTTCCATTCGTTAGGAATGGGCACATCCGCTACCCCAATACTACCATGTATTTCATCATCATCCCCCCTTCCTCATTTTCGTCGATGTCATCATCACACTCCAACATGTATTTCATCATCATCCCCCTTCCTCATCTTCGTCGATGTCATCATCACACTCCAACATTTCAGTTTCATCTTATATTGCCATACGATCCACCAACTTCAAATGATCAACAAGTTGTTGGATCTTCTCTCCTTCATCAGCCCGACCTTTGCATCCCTATTATCATCCCCCGCTGCTATCTCAACCGGCACCACTGCTTGAACTTGTTCAGCTGTAGCCAATGTGCTGCCCTTACCCACATCCCTAATATTCACCTCTTTTCTAGGGCAAGTCTGCACCAGCATTACATATTCAATACGAGATCCTTTGCACCATCGTAACCATTTCTGTCACAAGTATGTTCGATCCACTTTCTTCAACTCCTACATAGCTGAATCACCCTTACTACAAGTGAATAAGATTTGGATGGTAATAGAGTAAACACTTGGATCCAGAGAAAAATATTGGATCAACCAAAACTTTACATCACGGATGCTAACACTATCGGGGAACGAGTGTTCAACTATGGTGACCGAAAAACTGCTTAAATCAACACCATTCTGCCCAGTTTTTATTTCGCCATCGCTATAATATACCATAAATTTCACTGGATCTGACATTATTGCGATGACATAGACAAAATAAATTTTTAGATCACCACTACCATGTAATATCGCTAACCTAAATTAAACAACACTAATTAACTATCCCGCTACCAATACTACAATATTACAGTATACATTTAATTTTGCTAACCTAAAAGAGAAGCACTAATTAACAAGAAAATCTAATATCGCTAACTCTAACATGAACTAATTATATCACACATCTAATATCACTAATTATATTACACATCCAACATCTAATACCTCCTTTCCTAAAGTTCGAAAGAAAAGCCGCCTCTCGAGCCTTTGAGCCGAGCCTAAAGTTCGAAAGAAACGCCTCTTAGGCCTTTGAGCCGATGGCTTATTTCGACTACGGCCGGCATCAAACTCAAAAATTTTATCGCGTTTTGGTCCTTTTTAAAATTACGAACAGGTCCTTCGTAATTTTTCGAGAGAGGAAGATTTTACCCTCTAAAATTACGTTCAGGTCCCTCGTGCGCCGTTTTACGTAAAGGACCTCCGTTAGATTTAAATCGCGAACAAGCCCTTTTCTAATCTTTTAGGATAGCGGATAGGTCCAAAAACATAACGTTCAGGTCCTTGTCCCTTACGTTTAGGTCCTTTCTCCGTTTTTCCCGAAAAAAATATTTTCGTCACCAGAAATATGTGTGCAGCTCTACCTCTAGACTTTTTTCCCATCTCGATCTCTGATATTTTTAAAAGCGTATATTATTACTCAGTGAACGCGTATAGTGTTAGACTCCGCAAAAAAAAGAGTTGTCGTCTTTAATAATTTTTCGCCATTTTCCCTCTAGACTTTTTCTCCACCGCGGTTTTCCAGCTCGACCTCCAATATTTTCCAAATAGTTCGTCGAAGTAGATATTTCTACACCTCTATCTCTCTATTTTCAACCGTTTCACTCATTATTTTGACGATTCAAAAAATTAAAAACGTTGCCCTCTCTATTTTCAAAGTTTAAGCTCGTTATTTTGACGATTCAAAAATAAAAAGTTGCCGAGAAAAAAAAATTCCTACGAAAAATACGTCGGACGCGGGCGTATTACACCGCAAAACGCAGATGCGCTTTTGTTTTTTCAACCGTTTCACGCGTTTCCTCGATGATTTTTTTAGCAAACGCCGACGGAAAAAAAAGACATTTTTCATGCGAAAAAAACTTTTGTTTTTTCAACCGTTTCACGCGTTTCCTCGATGATTTTTTTAGCAAACGCCGACGGAAAAAAAGACATTTTTCATGCGAAAAAAACATCGCACGCGGCGTGTACGCCGCGCATACTAGCCTAGTATATATACACGTTACTCTCTCTGCAGTCAGAATCCTCCTGAGCTTACTAGCTAGTATCTACTATATAATGCAGCCTGGGAATGCCGGCCTCCCAGCATGGCCACGTGTCGCCTCCAGGAGAGGCCCCTAGAAAGTTTGGTAATCGCGTTTAGGTCCTTTCAGCCGTTTTTAAGTAAGATAGACCCGAGAAATTTTGAAATTCCGTTCAGATCTCTACACGCGGTTTATAGCTGAATTGGAAATCGCGTTTAGGTTCTTTCATCGATTTTTTTGTACATGTTTTTTTAGATCCTTTCGTCGATTTTTTGCACACGGTTTTCTAAAAAAAATAGTTTTTTTTAAACACAGATTCGTCGAGGGTTTATAGCTGAATTGGAAATCACGTTTAGGTCCTTTCGTCGATTTTTTTTATTAAAAAAATTTGAAATCGTAAATAGATCCTTCCGCCGGTTATTTTGATAAAAGAGACCCGTGGTTCCGCAAATTCGATTTGCAAAAAACTCGTACCAGATTTTTTCCTCACGGCGCGGCATCGCGCACAACTCAACCTAGTACCACTAATATCACATCTAATATCTAATCTCTGACTATTCTACCATATTTTTATAAAGAATTAACAAAAAAATTACAAACTCATGATTTTACCTTCTTTTTTCTTCTTTCTTCTTCGTTCCCTCTTTCTCTCTTCCTCCTCTCCCTCTCCCGAGCTCTCTCTCTCTCTCTCTTCCTCCTCTCTCTCCCGAGCTCTTCCTCTCCCGAGCCTCCTCTCCCTCTCTTTTCCTCTCTCCCTCTCTCCCGGCCGACCGGTGCACGTGAGCTTTTTTTTCGTCGGTTTGTTTGCTGGGCGGAGCGCGGCCGAGCCGTTGTACTGGCTGTTTTTGCCAAACCGTGTGGCAACAACCTATTGTCGCCGTATGGCTTAGCGAAAATAGATTTATCGCCACACAGTTTGGCGAAAACAACTTCGTAGCCACACGGTTTGGCGAAAATAACACGTATCGGATTTGTTCTGATGGGCAGCGCTAACGATCGGATTAAACAATAGTCGCCGTACGATATGGTGAAAATACGATATTCGTCCACCTGTATGGCAACTACACTTATTTCGCCACACGATTTGGCGACGGAGTATTATTTTTGTAAATTTTATGTTGCACGTATTAATGTCGCAATTCCTTTTATGAAATATATTATTTTTAAAAAAAATTCTGTGCCTTACTGTGAAATAAGATGATGTGATGAAGCACGCATAATTTGCTCTCGCAGAAATGACTATAGCGCTGAGATGTATCCAGGTCCTGGGGCAAACAACGGCCTTCCTTGTAGCCTAGCTGTTTAGAGCAATTTTAACTCAAACCCCTATATTTTTTCTCTAAATCACTCATTTAGAGGTGGTGTAAAAATTAGGGACACCCTATATCAAATGTGTTTCCAACCCACACTCCCTATTACTCACCCCTATTATTTATCTAAACATTATTATTACTTTGCACCTATGAATTATTTACTAAAAATAGAAATAACGAATAAAAAAATATTGAAGAAAATAGTAGAGGGAAGGAGAAAGCCCCTAGATGTAGGGGTGAGAAGGGGCCTCCCTAGAATAAGGGTTCTTTGTAAGGGTTGGGTTGGAGCTCATATTTTTCTAATTCTCCTTATAATTTATGATAAGAAGAGGTTTAGGGGTTGGTTGGGCTTGCTCTTAGGATACGAGTCCCGCAGCGGATGGCAGGTATAAAACCGTAACCTGCTAACCACCAATAATACCGTCGGTAGAGCTCGTACTGTCCGATATTAATCGGTACCAAGATACCGGTACGGAACATATATTGTCTAATGGTGAAATTGATCTCAACATATGCATGTCCACCCTGTGCACCGCCCAAAATCCAGATGCGGCCGAGCCGAGCGTACATCTGAAAGACTAGCCCGAACGTGTTGTGTTGCCCATGAGCTTTCTTTTCCGTCGACGCCTGCGTTGTGTTGTGCAAGGAAAGGAAGCTTCCCTTCCTCAAGTCGTAACAGGCAGCACCGGCCTGCTTGCTTGTCTGACCCAACCGTATGCTGCTCTGGGAATTGGATGACCTGGACAAGACTGAACAGTTCATCCCCATTTTCGTGGCCCAAGGACTTGATGATGCATGGTTAATTAGCTAAGGTTGTACACTAGCCAGGTCAAAGATATCTCGTGGTTTTGTTTCGATTCCAGCCGTACGTGGATCTAGCTTTACGAATTTGTAATCCAACTTCTGGTAAATTTCCTAGCATAATACGATCGAGTCAGTCTCACTGCTTCTTTGATTTGCTCTTCTTTTTTACTGTCCACGAATTACGTTCTAAGTTTGGGTCTTACTGTTCGGAACGAAATTTCCTAGAAACTTCTCGTGCAATTCAGACGTGTGAGAACCGCGTTAATTAATTAATAGTATGCAGCAGCGGGGCATCGGCGAAGACTTCATGGCATATATCGGCCGGCTGACCGGCGATCGCGGACAACGAAACCATCGAAACCGTTGAAATACGCATTGTGATTCGATCTGCGAGGCTACTTCGAGAACTTCTCCATCGTAGCCGTGGTGCCATGTGCCGCCGATCGACTGCAGATGGTCCGATGGGTAACTGCAAACATGCATGTGTGGCCTGTTTGGCATCGTTGGGAAATGAGAATGGGCAAGGGAATTAAACGAGACTTCAATACCTAGGGGGGAGGCAGGGAATTGAATTCCTTACGTTTAAGCTGTAAACTCCCATTCCCTTCTCCAATTCCCACCAATCAATCAAAGGATGTTATAACCCATCTCTCTCAATCCCATTCCCTTCCATCAATTCCCTCCAACCAAACAGGCCAGTGGTGTCAGCAGAAAGAACCCCGGCCGTTGTTGCAGTGCTTGGAATGTACAAATTAATCTCAATGTATATAACTTAATGTATAGAAGGACTGCTCTATATACAAATACTACTTGTCTAAAAGAAATGTATAGAAGAACTGGTCGATTGAGACAGAATGCTTGGAAGGTGGTTGGGCATGGGATATAATAATGGGATGGCAAGTCGTAGCATCAGATTAGTCTGGGGCCTTATTTTGCTTCTGCTTTTACCAAACATGTTGGATGGAAAGGTGGGGAGGAGAAGAGCATGCAAATGGTGATGGGACTGAGGAAACCATTGTGCATGCAGTAGGAAAGCAGGAATACAAGAGGCCGTGGCCTGTTGTTTCTTCTCTCCTCTGTACTGTTGTTGTAAAGCCTCTCGCTTCTGTCCCGCCGGTGTCCTCCTCGTGGCTCGTATCTCTTCTCTCTTCCCTGGCTTCACCTGACTCCCTTGTTCCGTTGTTCCTCCTCGTGACTCCTTCCTTTCTCTCTCTTGGGGCACTCGAATGCTCATGTCTTGATCACCGCTCTTCTTGAAAGGTACGCTTCTTCAGCATTCCAGTTTGCCTCCAATTCTCATTATTCTCTTGTCTGCGCGCAAGATTTCAGCGATGCCTAGCATTAGTTAGCTCTTGGGGGAATTTTCTGTATCTTTCTGTCTGGATACCAGGGCATCGTTTCGGGAGGGGAATGCTCCTTCTCAGCATTTCAGGGAAGGGAATTTCGTCTCATAGACATAACGATAATTTCCAAGGTGGCCTGCATGTGCAGCATTGTTTCAGCATTTTGTTTCATTCTGTTTGCAAAAAGCTGGAAGCTTTCCAGGTTGGGAGATGGGTGTTGCGTGCTCGTGGGCTCGTGCCATCTCCCTTCGTCTGATCTTGGCCTTTCTCTGACATTATTCATTTTGCCCCCATTTCCTAGTATTTTTTTACTAGTTCTGACATTAAAGTTTGTAAATTAGACCTAAGGCTGATATCTGGAAATAACTGAAATGATAAAAAAAAAAAAACTGAATATTTGTCTGAAATGTCAAAGGTCTGAATGAATGGCTTATTTGATTCATCACGGCTGGGTGCTATCCTGGAAGAACTTAATTGATTGATAAAATTTCTTCCTAATACATATTGTCTGCTTCCTTTTTAAGTATCTATTAGTTGTTGCCTTTCAGTTTTGCTTTCTTGTTTGGCTGGCAAAGAGGCCCTTGATATAATTTTTTAAGGTTTCTGCAGTTTGTAGGGAATTCTAGCGAATAAAGCTTGCACCTTGCAGATTAGCGTATCTATTTAGTTCCCGTTCATACATCTGCTATGATTCGGTATTTTTTTTTTTGCAATGGATTATCGCCATCTCTCTCCTTTCCTCCAAACTTTTCTGTGAACTCGACAGTATGCGATGTGTGAAGTGTTATAGCCGTGTATGCAATGATTTCAGAGATATATCTACCCGTCTCCACTATTGTTCCATGCCTCTGAATGATGATTTGTAAGTTTTATAAAAAGAACTTCCATATACCTTTCTGACTCATGTTCATTGTTCAATACCAGCTCTTTGAAAACTAGCTTGAAGGCACTTAGGAAAGGCTGTCTTGGAAGATGTATAAGGCTAAGAGGTCTGCTTCACCGAAAGTGAAGCGCCATGTTGGGAAGTATGAGCTCGGACGCACAATTGGGGAAGGAACCTTCGCAAAGGTCCGGTTTGCAAAGAACTTGGAGACTGGGGATCATGTTGCTATCAAGATCCTTGACAAGGCGAAGGTTCAGAAGCAAAGATTGGTCGAACAGGTCATTGTTGGATAATTACCTTACAAGATTTTGTGCTATTTCCTAGATTTTTACAACAAAGGGAAAAAATTCATACTAGCTCATAATAGGTGCTTCGTTTTATAGAAATGAATTTTAGCGGCAAAAAGTACATAGCTCCATTGCTTTCAGTAACTGGGAAAAAAACCGCACTAATGATGTTGGGTTTCATGCTAAATAGTCAGTAGAGGCTAATATAGTAGTATATGCTCTACCTTAGTGTTGATGCCACTCTAAACCCTGTGGCAGATTAGGCGGGAAATTTGTACGATGAAGTTAATACAGCACCCCAATGTTGTTCGCCTGTATGAGGTATAGTCCAACCATGACATACACATATATTTTTAGAGAGGTGCTTACATGCTTTTCCTTTTGACAGTTGCACAAATATTAAAGTATGAATAAACGGTAAATAGTGATTATTTACCCTTTCGCTCGCTTCAAGATTCGTGCAACTTGTATTGGAAGTGAAGGCATTGAAGCACTTCTCATATTTTTATTGCCTGCATTACAAATATGTATATCCAAGTCTACAGTTTCTAACTATTTGGATTTTTTTGCCTTCTTTATAACAGGTGATGGGAAGTAAAGCAAGGATTTTCATTGTTCTGGAATATGTTATGGGCGGAGAGCTTCATGATATTGTTGTTAGTACTATTGCGTCATTGATTCCTGTTATTTGATCCTATTCCTTTGTCATGGACATTTACCAGTGTACCAATTGCTTGAAATCTCCTTGCTCTACATTACATTCTAGTTGTTGTTTTTCTTTCTTTTTTTGGGCATCAGTTTTAGTGATTTCTACTAACTCCATAATCAGGTTACACATAGAAAGTTGAAGGAGGATGAAGCACGCAGATACTTTCAGCAATTGATCAATGCTGTAGATTATTGCCATAGTAGGGGTGTATACCACAGAGACTTGAAGGTAAAGTGTTAACCTTGGTTCTGGTTTATGCGATGATACACAGACATGGATACATCGACATGACATGGCACTGACACATGATTTGCCATTTTTCCAAAAATGGCGACATGGTGACAAGGCTATATATATTTAAATAATAATAATAATAATGTACATATGTTTTTTTTAAAAAAATTTTGACGTGTTTGTCAAACTGAAATAATGTAAAGTGTAAACTAGAAATATATATCTTAGCCTTTGCAACCTCATTTCTATGCTGAGCAAGAATAGTTACGATCATCACCTTAGGATATATCTTTTAATCACCATTAGAATTTTTCAGCAAGTGCACCAAGTAGCTACTGGTGCCAATATATTTGCAATAATTGTATCTCCGTTTCACATTTCCTCTAGACGGAACACCTTTGTCTAAAACATCAACATGGTTCCGCAATGGAGTCTTGATGTTTTGCTCTTCTCGGGTGGCTATGGTTACCCTTTAGGTAGCTGATGTGGGCCGGGCTATGTTGGATACATGTCGATGAAGTGTCTGTAATGACTGGGGGCCCAGTTGTCAGTGGAGTAAGAAGAGCTTTAAAGAGCCATCATCGGGACCGAGCGAGGAGAAAAAAGAATGAACTGAATCCAGAGTTTTTTTCCCCTTCCTGCTTCTTCGTCTTCTTCCTCCGCTTCTTCTCACGTCGCGGCAAAATCTTCGCCGGCGGCCACGGGAAAATCTCTTGCTGCGAGAGTTTCGTCTCACGCCACGGCGATCCCCCTTCGTCGACGGCCAAGGGACATGACGAACAAATGACTTGAACCAGATTTTTCTCCTTTCCTGTTCTTCTTCTCCGAGCTTCGTCTCCAAGCTTCGTCTCACGTCACGGCATCTCTCCGCCGGTGGCCACGGGATAGTCCTCTTCTTCCTCACGCTTCGAGAGTTTCGTCTCACGTCTCAGCGATTCCCCTCGTCGGCGGCTACGGGACATGACAGTGTCAAAGCCGTGTCAAACATTAAAATAATTTATTTTGGCTATCTAATTGTTTAATATGCGACTGATACGTGTCGAGCGGTATGTTGGTGTCGTATCCGTGTCAGACACCAATACGGCGCCAAACCAACGTGTCGGTGCTACAGAGGGCTTATGTATCATTGATAATTATGATCTAGCAAAATAGTCAGAATTTGACAAATTAATGTTTTATGTATTCCAGTTAGAGAATTTGTTGCTTGATACTGCTGGGAATATCAAAGTTTCTGATTTCGGCTTAAGTGCCATATCTGAGCAAGTGAAGGTACTATACTACTACCACATAACAATCTGAAAGTTTACAGAAGTTATTGTACTTTTGTTATTTTCATGTCAACTTCATTTCACTTTTTGTATCGCAATCTTCAACTAATTTAACCCTAACAGGCTGACGGATTACTGCATACTACATGTGGGACACCAAACTATGTTGCTCCGGAGGTAATGTTTGCTTGACCAGCTGCCTTTCTTTTGTTTTAACCAGAGACGAGTAAGCCTATAATAAATTTTTCCTCAATATGTAGGTTATTGAAGATAAGGGCTATGATGGTGCACTTGCAGACCTTTGGTCTTGTGGGGTAATTCTTTTTGTGCTGCTTGCAGGATATCTGCCTTTTGAGGATGAAAATGTCATCTCCCTTTATAAAAAGGTAATACAGAAGTTATAATAAAAACTTAAATACCAATATTACAGGTTACATATTTTTATTTACTCTCTTTCTGTTGACAGATCTCTGAAGCACAGTTTACATGCCCCTCTTGGTTTTCTGATGGAGCTAAGAGGCTAATTGCCAGAATTCTGAATCCTAACCCTTCTACTGTAAGTGTTTGTAACTTCTTAGTGTTCCATTTCCGAAATCTAAAATTAGTTAGCCAAAATGTCAACAAAACTGTTCTCATGGAGCACAAGCGATAGTTTCAAGTTTCTGATTTTTTTTGGGAATCTTTGACTAAATTACTTATGGAGTCCCTTCTTACATGGTTTTCCATTGTTGCTGACCAGCGGATAACTGTTACTCAAGTCCTACAAGATCCATGGTTCAAAAAGGGCTACAAACCACCTATTTTTGATGAGAAATATCAAACTAGTGTGGATGATGTTGATGCTGCTTTTGGAGATGCAGAAGTGAGAATCAATCATCTTATCACTAGAAAAATTACTAGTCTTTTGTGGTTAAGATTATTAATAGATGATCTAATACATTTGCCAGGGAAAACATGTGAAAGAGGAAATGGAAGGGCAGCCAGCCTTGATGAATGCATTCGAGTTGATTTCACTGAATAAGGGGTTGAATCTAGAGAATTTGTTCGAATCTGATAAGGTTAGGAACATTTTTCATCGCAGCAGTGTATCTGATGAGTAGGTTTGCAATTAGCTATAAATTTATCATAAATTACTGTCCACGTGTTTTTCTGTAAGTAGTTTAGAAGCTATGCAATTGTTGCAGTGGGCTCAATTTTATTAATCTATGACAGAAGTACAAGAGAGAAACAAGATTTACATCTCAGTGTCCTCCCAAAGAAATCATTAGTAGGATAGAAGCAGCAGCTAAGCTACTTGGGTTTGATGTCCAAAAGAAAAACTACAAGGTATGCTAAGAATCCTTCTATGGCATATTCCTCTTACTACTTTTAACTCAGGTGCGCAAATATCAAGTAAAAATTCGATATCAGTAAATGAGACTATCCTTATTGTTCTTTTCAGATGCTAATGGAGAACCTAAAATCGGGAAGAAAAGGAAATCTAAACATTGCAACTGAGGTTAGATAAAACACCTTTCTTTCACAATGAAAGACAATTATTGATCGATATATCATCCTGTGACATGTTCAGGTTTTCCAAGTGGCTCCATCCTTACATGTGGTTGAGCTCAAAAAGGCAAAAGGTGATACTCTGGAGTTTCAGAAGGTACAAGTCTTGAATATTTTGGCTAATTAGTCCTTTAGCCGTTTCGTCAGTAAACTAAGATGTGGCTTCTTTCCTGAAGCTTTTTACGATATGCAATTAGCTATGAAGAATTATGCCATGCATTACTAAGCAAACTACTAGTAAAGCAGATCAAGCATTATCCAGTAAAGAAAAATGCAGTTTTTTGTTCTTTATCCTGAATTTACTCTTGTAGATACAAGTCAGTTTTCTTCCGATATGGGTAAACCTTACTAACTGGCATCGATTTTCCACAGTTCTACAGAACGCTCTCGGCGCAGCTGAAGGATGTTGTTTGGGTGTCCGAAGGTGAGGCTGAAGATAGAAGCTCCACAGCATGAGGCAGCTGCATGCAGTGTTTCAGACTTTCGTTCTCAGGACGCAGTGTTAGTCTCTCACGTACATAGTTCTCCCTGATCCCGACAGATTCGTTTGTTGCTCGATGTATAGATTTGGTGACTTAAGATCTGCTGTAGATGAGCGAGCTGCAATCTTGCATTGTTCCGTTGGTTAATTTATGGTCTGGAGTAGATGAAACGTAGTTCAGAAGGTTGAATTGCTGCTGTGAAGCACTGATACTGTACAGGATGTATTTGCTATTCTTTGGTTCTTTGCGGGACGTGTTGATGTTAGTTAATTAGTCCATCGTGACTTCATGTATTGATTTACTGTGCATGCCAAAAAAAAAATTTGTGCATTCTGATCTTGGTAACCCCGAGATCGAACCGGAAGGGGAGGGGAGGAGAGGACCCAGCCGAACCAACTGCCCTGCTCATTCTACGGCGGCGGCCGGCCGGGGAGCGAGCGGACACAGCAAGCAAGACGACGGAGCTGTCAGGACCGAAGAATAACGAGATCGATTCGCAAGAGATGAGACTGGAGATTTAGGAAGAAGAAGCAGAACTTGATCGCTACCTGACGAGTACTCGTACCATGGGTACCCCCAGCGGCCTATGACGCCGAATGGGCCGTCCCACGTCCAACTCTGGCCGAAGGCCCCACGAGGCCACGAAGGCTTCGCCCCGATCAGAGGGTGGTCCGACCGCCCACGGGTCGGACGCCCACGCATCCTCGACTAAGCCGACTTAAAGGAGGTCGACTCGGCATGGATCGGGCATCCCCAAAGAGCTCGACTTCGCCATGGGTCTGGACGCCGCAAGTCTCGACCAGGCTAAGGTAATCTCCGCCACCGCCGCCGATAAATCTCGAAAGGCCACCGCCTATTTAACACGACGGCCAGGAGACCGCTTGAGGGGGTGGTTCTTCCCAAGGCGGCGGAGAGGTCAGCCAAGTCAGCGCCGCCTCATCGCCTAGTCACACATAGTGGGAAGACGACTCCTCCCGAGGCAACGCCAAAGCCGGGTAGCGACAACGTCAAGCACGGCAAGCCCTTGCAGAGGGTAGGTCGCATCAACTCCCGACACAACGGATGACCGCCACACCCGGCAGGTCTACCGACCAAAGCATGGAGCAAGCGGCGCCGTCGATCGCCAAGGCCGAGCTGTGACTCTTAGGCGTAAAGCACTCCATCCTTTCTTTTTCAAGTTCTCATGTAACTTGCCTCTACGTTTATATATAAAGGGGCGGACCCTCGAAAGGGGCGATTTTTGCACGCACGGCTTAACGCTTCTGGCAGCTCTTGAGGCTTTAGCTTTTTCCAAGCTCCCAGAGCCTCTCAGCTTTGACGGGCGCCTCGAGGCCGTGCTGCCTTAACCTCGCATGGCAGCTGCAAGTACCACTGCACCCAGAGCAATATAGAACCACCACATGAATCGGAAGTAGAGACATTCGGCCCAGAACCAAGATACCATCTTGGACTCTATGAGTCTAACTATTTAAGGAGAGAGAGCGGTGACCCTTGACTACAAATTTACTTGCTTGCAGATTGAAACACCGACACCACACAGCCTCTACTTCTAACAAACTACTTTACTTGCTAAGAAAGATGATCCTCCGCCCGCTTTTCTTATTCCTCTTAGGCTTACATAGCCTCGAAGTCGAATTACAAAGAGTAAAAGTGAAATTGTTCTTTTGGCCAACTTAGTGATTGACAATAGAGTTACCGTGCGCGATAATTACTACATCACCTAATCACCGTTAGCTAATACTTATCATCTTACTCGAACAAAATCGAGCCGTGAATTCTTAAGTGTAGTCGCTCGGTGCTTCTCCTTCATGCCGACTTCATACTCGAATAGAACTCTGCACTCAACGCATAAACTGTTCTCGCTTATATTACTTCTCTCGACAATGCCCCCGCTTTTCGGCATGTTCCATGTCCTCATGGAATAAAATTTGGAAAAGTACATTGGATAAATGTTACATCCTCTCATGTGGCATCTTACGGAGATAGATTCATCCATTGAATCAACCAAAGGAGTCAGTAGAATTCCTTTCCTTGAAACAAGTCTTCGGGCTCAAAGACAACAAATGTGCTCAACTTTGATCTCGACCCTTTCAATACTGAATGACATACATTCTGCCAGTTGGTATTGCTCGTGATCCCAAGTGTTTCTTCAAATTGCTTACATGAAATACGGGGTGGATTTGAGATCCTTCAGCAACAATAGTCTCAGAAACAACCTTACTAACACGTTCCAAGACCTCTGAAGGACCATAAAATTTCGACCTCGGCTTAAGTGAGCCACGTGAATCCCAGTAGCGTTTTAAGCGATACAATTGAACCTTCAGATAAACCACACGCTCCAAGACACTGAAGGACCATAAAATTTCGACCTCATTTTAAGTGAGCCACGTAATCGGTAGCGTTTGCTGCTTTTGTCGACATACCAACCTTCGATAAACCATATCCCCTCTTCAAATGACCTTTTAGATCTGTGGACTATCAATGAAATATTCGATTCTATCTTGTGCTTGCTTCAAATTCCTTTTAACTTCTCTCATCATCTCTTCCTTTTGACTCATTGCATTCTTAGCCTCTTCGTGACATGTCACATGGAATTGAAAACTCACCAATTTGAGGAGGAGGGTAACTATATAGAACTGAAAGGGGAACATTTCAGATATGTATGATATGTGGTGTTGTACCACCATTCCAAAAAAGGTAACCATGAATACCATGTTTTGGGACTCTCGGAATGACATGCACCTTAAGTATGCCTCAAGACATTGATTAACCTTCTCGCTTGCCCATCACTTTGTGGATGGTAAAATCATAGACTTGCGCAAAGAGATGTTCATTGCTTTAACTATCTCATAAAGAACTTGATGGTGAATACTCTATCCACTGCTCAGACAATTCATTGTGGGCTTCATGCGGCTTCATAATGTTATCAATGAACACTTGCACTACTTGATTAATCGCAAATGGGTGTGCCATCTTGATAAAATGAGTATATTTGGTTAACCGTCAACCACCACCAATACCACATCTTTGTCCTTTGATTTCGGCAAGCCCTCGACAAAATCCATGGAGATATGTCGCCCAAGCCATTTCGGAAATTCTAGTGGGTTGAGAAGCCCTGAGTGCAAATGTGCTCGGACTTTGAGAGTTGGTACCTTGGGCATCTTGACCACCAAATTGCTCAATATGTTTCTTCATCCCCTGCTAGTAAAAAAGTCTCTTGACTCAATGATAAGTCACCCGACTCTCAATGTCCCCCAAATTTTGATGCATGAAAATCATTCATAATTCTTTGCCTTAATCCTTCTTTGTCTCCCTATATATTCTTCCTCTATATCTTAGCAAATTTCACTCTCTGTGTACTGTGCATCTCTCGTGGTTTGCGATGCAGGCTTCTGGAGTATTTTCTGCCATACTCATCTCCTATGTAACTGTTTTTTAACATTTGTGACCCATTCAGTAAGTTATGGCAAAGAATAAATCGACAGGATATTTCTTGTGTTTGGTCCTCGATCGATTCTTACGGACAAAGCATCTGGCGCATGCATTTTCTTTTCCTCTTTTGTATTCCACTTGATAATCAAACTCAAGCAACTTCAAAGAACAACTTCAGCCGTAATACTCTGTCATTCTCTGTGTTGTAATGTACTAGAGACTCTTTTGATCAGTTCTAATGACCACCTTTTCTCCCACAAGTAATGCCGCCACCGCAGAGGGCTTCTAAAATAGCTAAAGCTTCCTTCTCATAAACCAATTGTGTCAGTAGTCTTTGGGCCAAGCACTCGATTGAAATATGCAATTGGCCTTCCTCCCCTGTGATCAAGATACTCACCAATTCCAAAACCGCATGCACGGTTTCAACTACAAAGGTCAAATCAAATTTGGTAATCCTAGTATCTAGACACCTTGTCATAATCCTCTTGAGGTCTTCAAAAGCCTTGGTTTGCGGTTCTTCCCACTTCCAAGAGTTCTTCAACATATTAAATAATGGTTTACAAATTTGCCCATATCCTTTTGTAAATCTCTCGTATTAGTCTGGTTAATCCTAAGAATCCTCTTAGTTGTGTGACATCCTTTGGTTTGGGCCAATTAAGCCGCCCATTATTTTTTCGGATCGGTTGCAACCCCATTTCCATTGATGATGTGCCCAAGATACTCCACTTGGGAGGTAGCAAAAGTGCACTTGCTAAGTTTCACCTTGAATGGCTTCTTGTAATATTTTCAACACTGCCATGAGCAACTTTTGTGTTCCTCTCTATCCTTATTATACACCAAAATGTCATCAAAGAAAACCAATATACTCTCTCCTCAAATATGTGAAAAATAGAATTCATGAGAGCTTGGAATGTGGCGAAGCATTCGATAGCCCAAATGGCATTACTAAATATTCATAATGGAGGAGGAGAGGAGACGCGCACTGACCCAGCCGAACCAACTGCCCCGCTCATTCTACCGCGGCGGCCGGCCGGGGAGCGAGCGGACACAGCAAGCAAGACGACGGGGCGGGCCGCGACGGCGGCGGATGGGATCTCGGAGCGGCGAGGTGTGGAACTATGGATGAGAAGGGTCGCAGACTGCGTGACGGCCTGCAACATGTTGACTAGCCTCTTTCACAAACCAATTCACTGCGAAAAGATTCGAGGAAAGTTATGGACACGGGAAATACGGCGACTCAACGTGCTATGAAATTCCAAATTCGAGTAGGCTCAATGCAGAGATAAATTAAATAAGGAAAATTTATATGGATGCACAGTAGTTTTTTTTTTCTTTGAGAAACCTGCCTTTTTTCTAGCTTTTTATGATTGAAAAATTGTACAATATCTATATATTGTAGTAACTTAATTTGTTGCAAGAGATTTGCTCTCGTATTAGAAGGTGTTGGTAGCTCATTCAGTAATCGATACAACTTCAGACAAGTCAAGCAGGATCGCTAGACTGATTTCCCTCCAGCTGGGAAGTTGCCATCAGGGAAGACCTGAAGACCAGCAAAATTATGCTCAAGTGCGAACCAAAGCAAAAGACAGAACAATTAAACGTGATATATGTAACGGACCGCCCTTTTTAGGGGGGTGCGTATAAATCTTCACAATCACGAATTTAGTGTAGGTACAAAGTGTACATTCTGACATAAAGCAAATCGAATATTTTATAGATAAATTAAGGGTCTAACGCGAGTTTTACAAAAGGTCTGTGCACGGATACATTACCAAAAACAACCACGGAAAGGCTCGAAGCGAGATAGATCAAGGCCTTCAAAACCAAATAGCATCGCCATCTCGTCTTCACGGAATTAGTCATCTTCTTGAAATTCTAAAAGATAGGTTAGGAGCAAGGGTGAGTACACAACGTACTCAACAAACCACACGGAAATTCAATATTACATGCATGGGATTTCAAGGAATTGGCATAAGTTTAATTATTTGGTGGATGCATGACCTAGGATTAAGTATAGTACAAAAGAAACATAAATCAATCAATCATCATCATTATCACAACACCACCACGATTTTAAACAAAATCCGAGTTACGCAAAGTTATTAATCAAAACTACTCAAGCTCGATTCGGAATCACCAAATTAACCCACTTCATTAACTGAAGCACGCGTATTCGAATACCATTTATATCACTCTGTGAGCTACTCAACTTTACCCACAAGATATCTACGATCGTTGATGCCACTTGAGGTGAACATGCAACTTTTATGCATGCGTGGACCGAGATGAACATAACCTTTCATTGAATTCCCCTCTTTAGCTCCTACCCGATGGCGGTGCAAATCCCGATTTCAGTGCCCACTTGGCCAAAGTGGACCTACACGGTGACCAACCGAGGAATCCTCTTGTTGAAAACCGCCGAATGCGCACCATTCCATTTCACCCCTAACCTCAACGCCCCCATTCCTCCAACACAAAATGGGGTCCACCTAGGGCATTCCAAGGGAAAGACAATATCTTGACTCGTGGATCATGTCAACAAAGTAAGCCGACCCAACTTGTGGTTGAGAGGGTTCGAGTTATTTACTTTGCCGGGGTTGATCCTAATTGCGAGACAAGCCCGACACACACCGCACCACGGTACCTCCTGTACCCTTTCCACACCATGAATTTACTCTTGTAGATACAAGTCAGTTTTCTTCCGATATGGGTAAACCTTACTAACTGGCATCGATTTTCCACAGTTCTACAGAACGCTCTCGGCGCAGCTGAAGGATGTTGTTTGGGTGTCCGAAGGTGAGGCTGAAGATAGAAGCTCCACAGCATGAGGCAGCTGCATGCAGTGTTTCAGACTTTCGTTCTCAGGACGCAGTGTTAGTCTCTCACGTACATAGTTCTCCCTGATCCCGACAGATTCGTTTGTTGCTCGATGTATAGATTTGGTGACTTAAGATCTGCTGTAGATGAGCGAGCTGCAATCTTGCATTGTTCCGTTGGTTAATTTATGGTCTGGAGTAGATGAAACGTAGTTCAGAAGGTTGAATTGCTGCTGTGAAGCACTGATACTGTACAGGATGTATTTGCTATTCTTTGGTTCTTTGCGGGACGTGTTGATGTTAGTTAATTAGTCCATCGTGACTTCATGTATTGATTTACTGTGCATGCCAAAAAAAAATTTGTGCATTCTGATCTTGGTAACCCGAGATCGAACCGGAAGGAGGAGGAGAGGACCCAGCCGAACCAACTGCCCTGCTCATTCTACGGCGGCGGCCGGCCGGGGAGCGAGCGGACACAGCAAGCAAGACGACGGAGCTGTCAGGACCGAAGAATAACGAGATCGATTCGCAAGAGATGAGACTGGAGATTTAGGAAGAAGAAGCAGAACTTGATCGCTACGGCAGTACTGCGTACCATGGGTACCCAATGGCCTATGGCCGAATGGGCGTCCACGTCCAACTCTGGCCGAAGGCCCCACGAGGCCACGAAGGGCTCTCGTCCCCGACCAGGAGGGTGGTCCGACCCCCGCCACGGGTCGGACGCCCCACGATCCCCGACCAAGCCGACTTAAAGGAGGTCTGACCCCCGTCATGGATCGGGCATCCCCAAGGCTCCGACCCCCGCCATGGGTCGGACGCCTCGCAAGCTCCGACCAGGCTAAGGTAATCTCCGCCACCGTCGCCAGTCAATCTCGAGTTGGCCACCTGCCCTACGAACACGACGGCTCAGGGAGACCGTGCGGGGGCAGGTGGCTCCTTCCCAAGGCGGCGAGGAGGCTGCCGAAGTCAAGCGCCAGTCTCATCGTCTAGTCACACATAGTGGGAAGACGCACTCCCTCCCGAGGCAACGCCAAAGCCGGGCGCGACAACGTCAGCACCTGGCAAGCGCGCAGAGGGTAGGTGCGCCAACTCCCGACACAACGGAAAACCACGCCACCCGGTGTGTCTACCGACCCAGCATGGAGCAAGCAGGCGCCCGTCAGTCGCCAAGACCGAAGGCCAGGACTCTTAGGCGTAAAGCACTCCATCCTTTCTTTTCCAAGTTCCCATGTAACCTGCCCCCTACGTCTATATAAAGGGGGGCAGGACCCTCAGGAAAGGGGACGGCTTTTGCACGCACGGCTCGAACGCTCTTGCAGCTTTGAGCCTTTAGCTTTTCCAAGCTCCCGAGCTCTCCCGCTCGGACGAGGCGCTCGAGGCCAGGCCTTAACCCTCGCTTGTAACGCTGTGCAGTCACCTGCACCCAGAGCAATATAGAACCACCACATGAACTGGAAGTAGAGACATTCGGCCCGAACCAGTATACATCTTGGACTCCATGAGTCTAACTATTTAAGGAGAGAGAGCGTGTGACCCCTTGACTACAAATTTACTTGCCGGTATTCGAAACACCGACACTACCGAGCTCTACTTCTAACAAACTACTTTACTTGCTAAGAAAGATGATCCTCCAGTCTGGCTTTTCTTCTATTCCTCTTAGGCTTACATAGCCTGAGTCTGAATTACAAAGAGTAAAAGTGAAATTGTTCTTTTGACAGCTTAGTGATTGACAATAGAGTTACCGTGCACAGTAATTACTACATCAGCTAATCACCGTTCGCTAATACTTATCATCTTACTCGAACAAAATCTGAGCCGTGAATTCTTAAGTGTAGTCGCTCCGTGCTTCTCCTTCATCGCCGACTTCATACTCTGAATAGAACTCTGCACTCAACGCATAAATCTGTTCCCGCCATATTACTTCTCTTGACAATGCCCCCTGCTCAGCATGTTCCATGTCCTCATGGAATAAAATTTGGAAAAGTACATTGGATAAATGTTACATCCTCTCATGTGGCATCTTCTGGAGATAGATTCATCCATTGAATCAACCAGTGAGCTGTAGGAATTCCTTTCCTTGAAACAAGTCTTCGGTTCAGCACAACAACAGGCTCAACTTTGATCTGACCCTTTTCAGTCACCAGCGATACACCTGCCAGTGGTATTGCTCGTGATCCCAAGTGTTTCTTCAGCTGGCTTACATGAAATACGGGGTGGATTTGAGATCCTTCAGGCAACAATAGTCTGTAAACAACCTTACCAACACGTTCCAAGACCCTGAAAGGACCATAAAATTTCGACCTCAGCTTAAGTGAGCCACGTAATCCCAGCGCGTTTTGGCGATACAATTGAACCTTCAGATAAACCACACGTTCCAAGACCCTGAAAGGACCATAAAATTTCGACCTCAGCTTAAGTGAGCCACGCAATCCCAGCGCGTTTTGGCGATACAGCTGAACCTTCAGATAAACCATATCCCCCTCTTCAAATGACCTTTTAGATCTGTGACGATCAATGAAATATTCGATTCTATCTTGTGCTTGCTTCAAATTCCTTTTAACTTCTCTCATCATCTCTTCCTTTTGACTCATTGCATTCTTAGCCTCTTCAGACATGTCACATGGAATTGAAAACTCACCAATTTGAGGAGGAGGGTAACCATATAGAACCTGGAAAGGGGTACATTTCAGATATGTATGATATGTGGTGTTGTACCACCATTCCACAAAAGGTAACCATGAATACCATGTTTTGGGACTCTGGAATGACATGCACCTTAAGTATGCCTCAAGACATTGATTAACCCTCTCAGTTTGCCCATCACTTTGTGGATGGTAAGCTGTACTCATGCGCAAAGAGATGTTCATTGCTTTAACTATCTCAGTAAAGAACTTGATGGTGAATACTCTATCCCTGTCTGTGACAATTGCTGTCAGAAGCCCATGCAGCTTCATAATGTTATCAATGAACACTTGCACTACTTGATTAACTGCAAATGGGTGTGCCATACTGATAAAATGAGCATATTTGGTTAACCGGTCAACCACCACCAATACCACATCTTTGTCCTTTGATTTCGGCAAGCCCTCGACAAAATCCATGGAGATATGCGTCCAAGCCATTTCCAGAATTTCCAGTGGGTTGAGAAGCCCCGGAGTGCAAATGTGCTCAGACTTTGAGAGTTGGCACACTGGGCATTCGGCCACCAGCTGTTCAATATGTTTCTTCATCCCTGGCTAGTAAAAAAGTCTCTTGACTCAATGATAAGTCACCCTGACTCCTGAATGTCCCCCAAATTTTGATGCATGAAAATCATTCATAATTCTTTGCCTTAATCCTTCTTTGTCTCCTACATATATTCTTCCTCTATATCTTAGCAGTCCAGCTCTCAGTGTGTACTCTGCATCTCTCGTGTTTGCAGTCTGTGCTTCTTGGAGTATTTTCTTGCCATACTCATCTCCTATGTAACTGTTTTTAACATTTGTGACCCATTCAGGTGTTATGACAGCAACAGCCTGACAGGATATTTCTTGTGTTTGGTCTGGACTGATTCTTCTGGACAAAGCATCTGCCGCGGCATTTTCTTTTCCTCTTTTGTATTCCACTTGATAATCAAACTCAAGCAACTTCAGCAACAACTTGTGCTGAATACTCTCTGTCATTCTCTGTGTTGTAATGTACTAGAGACTCTTTTGATCGGTTCTAATGACCAGCTTTCCTCCCCACAAGTAATGCCGCCACCGCTTGAGGGCTTCTAAAATAGCTAAAGCTTCCTTCTCATAAACCAATTGTGCTGTAGCCTTGGGGCCAAGCACTCGATTGAAATATGCAATTGGCCTTCCCTCCTGCATCAGTACTCCACCAATTCCAAAACCGCATGCATCAGTTTCAACTACAAAGGGCTGACTGAAATTTGGTAATCCTAGTATCGGACAGCTTGTCATAATCCTCTTGAGGTCTTCAAAAGCCTTGGTTTGCGGTTCTTCCCACTTCCAAGAGTTCTTCAACATATTAAATAATGGTTTACAAATTTGCCCATATCCTTTTGTAAATCTCCTGTAATAGCTGGTTAATCCTAAGAATCCTCTTAGTTGTGTGACATCCTTTGGTTTGGGCCAATTAAGCACGTCCATTATTTTTTTCGGATCAGTTGCAACCCCATTTCCATTGATGATGTGCCCAAGATACTCCACTTGGGAGGTAGCAAAAGTGCACTTGCTAAGTTTCACCTTCAGTCGGTTTTCTTGTAATATTTTCAACACCGTCATGAGCAACTTTTTGTGTTCCTCTCTATCCTTACTATACACCAAAATGTCATCAAAGAAAACCAATATACCTCTCCTCAAATATGTGGAAAAAATAGAATTCATGAGAGCTTGGAATGTGGCCGAAGCATTCGATAGCCCAAATGGCATTACTAAATATTCATAATGGCCAAGATGAGTTTTAAAAGCTATTTTGTGGATGTCTTCTTCTTTCATTCTGATTTGATGGTATCCCGATCTCAAATCAAGCTTTGTGAATATTTTTGCCCCATGCAGCTCATCTAACAAATCCTCGATAACCGGCATTGGAAACTTATTTTTAATTTTCATTGAGTTCAGTTGTCTATAATCAACACATAATCTCCACGACCCATCTTTTTTCCTCACCATGACTGCTGGAGCCGCATAAGGGCTGACACTATGTCTAATTTCTGCATTCTCCAATAATTGTTTGATAATACTCTCCATTACTTCCTTTTGGTAGTGTGGTACTTTGTATGGCCTGAGGTTTGGGGGTTCAGATCCTGGCTTCAAGTGTATAGCATGATCATAATCTCGTTTTGGTGGCAGTCCTTTTGGTTCTAATGTGACTTCAGGAAATTGCTGTAAGATCTCTTCAAAATCAGTTGGAACAAACTGCTCAGGTTCTTCATCTTCCTCTGTAATAAACTGTACCTGAACCACATAGCCGAGTACTCCTTTAGTCATCATCCTTTCTAGTTTAGTTGCGCTGATATGGCAATTTCCTTTAGGGTTGGTATAGTCTTGAAATCGAATGATCTTGTTCTCCTTACTAATTGTCAGGGTCCTTTGCCTCAAGTCTAGGCTAATAGGACTGTGTTCAAAGATCCAATCGGCTCCCAAGATGATATCATGAGTTTTCAATGGCAGCAGGTTGAATGAGTTGTTAAACTGAACTCCTTGTATAGTATACTTTAGGTCATTAACCACTGCGTCACATTTAAGCTCTCCTCCTCCGGCTACCATTACTTTCTTGACTAAACCGTAGTTTAAGGCCCAATTTGCCTTAAGAGCAAACTCATAATCAATAAAAGAGTTTGTACTGCCACTATCTACAAGTGCTACTGCTTTTTGGCCCTCAATATTGATTATCAGAGCAAAAGTAGATTTACCAACCACTCCCTTGATGGCTTGCAAAGATATTTGCATTAACTGCTCTTGCCCTTGATGTTGTATCTCATTCTCTGGGCTGCCAGGTGCTGTAACAAATTTGTTGTCGGCTCCCATTTCTTTATCTTCTTCACCATCTACTACTTCGTCTTCTCCTTTCATTAATATAGCATGTAATGCTCTCTTGATTTTACATTTATGGGCTGGAGTCCAGGGTTCCTTGCAGTAACAACACAGGTTCTTGCTTCTTTCCTCTCTTTGTTCAGCATGATTGTTCTCAGTATTTTTATGAGCTATTCCTTTGCTGCCGAATGGATTAGGTTTGACTACATTATTGCCAAACCGGTTTCTATTATAATTAGTTGACATCTGAGTTCTCTTTGCTGCCGTAGACTTCTCATACACCTTGGCATACCAATAAGCTTCCATCAGCCCTTGTGGTTGTTGACCGCTAACATCGTGTTTGATATCTCCTCGCAAACCTCCAATGAAGCAGCTCAGAAGGAAATGCTCCTGCAAATATGAGTGGTCCCTCTTTACTAAGGCTGCACACTCTTCAAATTTGTCAATGTAATCACTAACGGATGTGTCTTTGCTGATTCTCGCAAGCCTTCCATTGCTTCATGGTGATACATCGTAAAATCGATCCTTGATCATAGCACGAAATTGCGGTCATGTCGAGTCTGACTAGGAATGCTCACTCCTTTAAACCACGTAGCTGAGCGGCCTGTCAAATGAGCAGATGCAAGATTCACCCACTAATCCCTTGGAGTTCCTGATATCTCAAAAAATTTCTCACACTGTTTTAACCAATTTATCACTCCCTCTCGTTCAAATAACGGGATCTCCAGCCTGGGCCCCTTGGTGACCGCCTCCACATAATGATTAGTGTTACTAGCCTCCCCCTGGTTAGGTTAGTTTGGCCATCAATCCATTGTACTCCAGGGTGATGAGATTTTAATCCATAACCATTCCAATGGTTAACAGGTGGCCTTCTTATGCCATTCACATCATAGTTGTTAATGTGTGGATCATAGTTCACTGGAGGCCTAACTACTTGGTTTATATCAGTTCCATATTTCGGGACAAAAACACTAGGACCAACTGTGAACTATACTTCCCTTACTCTTCCATCTGCTCTTTGGTTAGTTGGCATTACTGCTAGGCTCTGATACCACTTGTAGGATCGGATGGCGTCAATCGAGAGGGGGTGAATGATTCTGTGAAGCTAAAATCTTATTCTTAACCTTTTGAAACACCCAATTCAAACTCAAATTGCTTGAAGACCGGTTCACGAAGTTGGGAGATCGGTTTAGAAGTCCAGGCGACCGATAGAAACACTCAGGCGACAGTTTGAGCACTGGCGACCGATGGGACACTGGCGGCGAGTAGAACACTTCGGCGACCAGTTTGGGCACCTGGGCGACCAGTAGGACACTTGGGCGAGCAGGTTGGGCACTTGGGCGACCAGTAGGTACTTGAGCGAGCAGGTTGGGCGACCACGTGAACAACCTGGGCGAGCAGACCGATATATATTCACTAAAACAAGAATTCCAGAAGATCCCACCGTTGGATTAAAGTGAAAATTTAAATGTAGAAACTAGACTCAATTCTGAAGCTAATAAAAAAAGAATCAGGTCAATCGGATCTATAGATCTAAAGTTATGTCCTTCGCAAGATGACTGAATCCGAGCGACCACGCGAGCAGTCGGGCGAGCAGGACATCAATCTGGGCAAACAGTAATTACCAAAGATCTAACCATTAGATTGACGTGAAATTTTAAATGTATAAACTAGACTCAATTCTGAAGTGAACAAAAAAAGAATCAGGTTAATCGGATCTACGGATCTTAAGTTACGACTTTCGCAAGATGACTAAAACAATTAGCGATCTAACAGCTGGGCGACCAGACTAGCAATCTGGGCGACCACAAATTACCAAAGATCTAACCATTGGATTGATGTGAAATTTTAACTGTAGAAACTAGATTCAATTACAAATCAAACCCAATAAGAATCAATCCGATCGGATCTACGGATCAAAATATATTACCTTCGCAAGATGATACCTTTGCAAGAACCGAACTCCGTGATGAACTTCGTGGCTAATTGTGATGAACAAAACTTGCGATCGATCAACTATGTCGAAGCCAAGAGCAAATCACAGCCGCAAGAGGAAGCTCTCTGGAAGATTGATTTTATTTCATTGTCTAAAGTACTCCAACACAAGAGTACAAACCCTAAAATCTTGCTCAAGAATAAACAAGAGACACCTCCTTATTTATACAGAGCAATCCTAACGAGATAGAATACAACTCCACTTCCAACATGGAAAGAGTCGTATACATCTCAACTTGGCTAACGTGGCCAAAAATAACTCTACTGCGTATGTACAACCCACTCTTTGTAATTCTGCGACTAACCAGACCTCCATGTGCATGTTCTCAGGCGAACATCCCGCATGACATCCTTGACCACCAAGACCTCGATTCCTCCCTGAATCTAATCCGAACCTCGGTTCCTCTATGAACCTAGTTCGGTCCGTCATCGACCACGTTAAGCCCTCGAGCAACACTGCACATGAATAAACACGAAGCCGTGCCGCGAGCACAAGTCCACGACTTGACTCAAAGTCAATCCATGCAACCACTCACACGAGTGCATCGCATCAGCGAGAATCCATCATGCTATCACCAGCATAATAATTATCTCAATATGGCACATGCACAAGTACCACACATGCTATAATCAAAGTCACTTTACAATGCCAATTTCACCATTCAACCAATTTTTCATCACATGATCTCACATCCTGCAGACGACTGATCTATTGCGATGACTCCTCCTTCAGCATCTTCTGCAATAGATGTTCCAGTTTTGTTCTGCACTTCTTCTCTTCCCTGCCTTGGGCTTGATGGCTCCGCTTTACACATCTGCTTCAGGATCTCCTTCATCTCCTTGAAATCCATCTTCAATGATTTGAGATCCACCAGTTCCTCCTTGATCGCTGATATTTCCGCCCTCATCTCGGTGATCTCATCTCTACTCGCCATATTCTCCTGCAACCTGGTAATCACCACCATCAATGCACTTCCAGATATCCTCCTTGACCAACCGATGAGGCAACACCTGACCCAACTCAGTTTCGGGATTTTACGGCAGCAAGAGCAATCTCACAACCAACCACCACTGATCGGATCCACCACTGATCGGATCCCACTTCCAAGAATCGATCTGATGCTCTGATAGGAGCGGGCCGCGACGGCGGCGCATGGGATCTCGGAGCGGCGAGGTGTGGAACTATGGATGAGAAGGGTCGCAGACTGCGTGACGGCCTGCAACATGTTGACTAGCCTCTTTCACAAACCAAATCACTGCAAAAAAATTCGAGGAAAATTATGGAGACGGGAAATACAGCGACTCAACGTGCTATGAAATTCCAAATTCGAGTATGCTCAATGCAGAGATAAATTAAATAAGGAAAATTTATATGGATGCACAGTAGTTTTTTTTTTCAGAAACCTGCCGTTTTTTCTAGCTTTTTATGATTGAAAAATTGTACAATATCTATATATTGTAGTAACTTAATTTGTTGCAAGAGATTTGCTCTCGTATTAGAAGGTGTTGGTAGCTCATTCAGTAATCGATACAACTTCAGACAAGTCAAGCAGGATCGCTAGACTGATTTCCCTCCAGCTGGGAAGTTGCCATCAGGGAAGACCTGAAAACCAGCAAAATTATGCTCAAGTGCGAACCAAAGCAAAAGGCAGAACGATTAAATGTGACATATGAGTCCAGGGGATAACCATGTCAAATTGTTTGAAGATGGAAGGGTGCCATTTGCTGATTTGCTTCTTCAAGGAACTCCCGCTTTTCCAAAAGCCGTGCAGGCACAGCACCCCTTAACTTTCTAGTCCTGGTCCATGCGTTCTACTCTTCAAGCAGAGCATACACTCAGACAAACACAAGAGACTACAGGCCTTATGAAGGCAAGGAGCATTTGTGGTAGTTACTACCTACTATTCCAAAGCTGGACGTTGCTATCATCACAACAATTATTAGTTGTGACCTACCCAGAAGCACAAAAAAACATGTCTGGTTTTTGCATTAGCTATTTTTTTTAAAAAAAAAACATAGCTAAGTTTCAAATTCAGTTCACATTATATATCTTAAACCAAAAAAAAACCTCTGCAACTCGGAATAAATTCTGCACTAAAGCACAGGGTAACATCTGTAAACCGAATATAATATCAGGGAAATAAAAAGACACCGGCTGTTCATTGAAAATAGAAGAGTCAAACAGAAGTTGATGAAAGAATATAACTACATACGGGCCCAACTGCAATTAGGACACACCAGAGGGGGCAAGCATTACAGGTTCACATAAAACACAAGATATCTGAAAACACACTGGAGAGAAGAACATGGCAGGAAGCGAGAAACTGCGTTGTCCTTTTTAGCAACTACAGCTAGTAGGATGCTTCACTGGAAATCGATGAAATAAAAGTTGCATCTCAACTAACATGCAATGTACAATCTCCTCTGCCATTAGAGAGTGCTTCAATGGCTCACTTGGCCATCATGACCTTGACAAACTCCTCATAGTTGATCTGACCATCACCATCAACATCAGCCTCACGGATCATCTCGTCCACCTCCTCATCAGTGAGTTTCTCACCAAGATTTGTCATGACATGGCGGAGCTCAGCTGCGGATATGAAGCCATTTTGGTCCTTGTCAAACACCCGGAAGGCCTCCTTGAGCTCTTCCTCTGAGTCAGTGTCCTTCATCTTGCGAGCCATCAGATTGAGAAACTCTGGAAAATCAATGGTGCCGTTGCCATCAGCATCGACCTCATTGATCATGTCTTGGAGCTCAGCCTCTGTTGGGTTCTGCCCCAGCGAACGCATGACAGTTCCCAGCTCCTTGGTGGTGATGCAACCTGTACAAGATACGCACAACCGATTCTGGAATCAATTACTGAACACTGAGCTGTGTTTATAACTAGTAACTAGGTGAACACTAATCTTACTAGAAATGTAATGATTCACTGCACACCCAGTTAGTGGAGATCAACTTACGAAAATATGAAAGAAATTGGCGCTTACTGCCAGTAATGGATCGTGTCTAAACAAGCCAGTTTGAAATAAGTAAAAGAGCAGCCATTCTGGACAAGATAAACCTATTTGAGCAACGCTGTGAATATTTTGCACAAATTTCGGTGGCATTAGCGTATTTAGATGCTTTAACTGAGTATTATTTCGTGATTCACAGAATAGCATTAAAATCAAAAGGAATTGTTGCAATCAAAACTTTGCTGTGCGACAGTGCAAAGTTCAAGCTAGGATCTTTTCTACGGCTATCCATCCACTTTAAACATTACATGGAAAAGGAACATTAGCAACTCGAGCGCTAAAATTTTGTATGCTTAGAGGTGCAAAACAGTCCAAGACCAAAATTTCAACCGTACAGAGAATCAAAACAACAGATCTGCACAAACTTAACTACTAGGCTATGAGCCTATGATCACCCACATCTAGACCAAATCACATAATAACTAGCATACACTTATTTACATTTTTTTAAATACTCTCCATGGAGCATATATAGGATCTTCCATGTGTCAAATTTGCCAAGGGGGAAGTACTCCATGGCACAAATCACTAATCCCCGTATGAACTCAACTACCTAAATTGAACAGCATGTACTAATGCTAATGGTCAAGCTGTTGCTACTTGCTACAACTACTACAATCCACGTTCAACGAACAAGTACGGTTGGTTCAAAGTCGAATCTTTGCCCCAAAAGACGGCTTAAGAATCTACGCCCTCGTGTCGCCAACCCAAAAAGAACCGAAAAAAAAATCCCATGGCCATATGATCTCAAATGGGCGCAGTTGATTAAGCTAAATGGCAAAAGGAAGTAGTTCAATTTAATCTAAAGCTAAGGTAAAAACACAGGATGAGATTGCCGAGTGATCCGAACAAGCCCAAGAGGACAGCGAGATGTCACTGTCCGTGAAATGGTCAACACAGCAGATAAGCGTTCGGTCCACATCGCCAATACGAATACAAGATGGCGACCAGATCTGGGTCGGATCTACTACCACAGCACACGACGGAGACAATGCCACCATGCAGCGGGAAGCGTCGCGCTCGCGGAACAGAGATCGGAACGAACCAAGAGATAACAAGAGGAGGCGGGGGGGAAGTTATTTACCATCTCCGTCCTTGTCGAAGAGGCTGAAGGCCTCCTTGAACTCGGCGATCTGGTCGTCGGTGAGCTGATCCGCCATGCGCTTGTCCCCGGGCCTTAGTGGTCGCTACCGCGCGCGATGAGAGAAGGATAAGACAGGAAGAAGCAGCCTGGAAGCTGAGGCAAGAAGAAGGGCGAGAGGCCGGGAGCGTTCTGTGGCGTGGCGTCCGGTGGAATTTTCGTTCCGGCGCCCGCTTTATACGCGCAGATCTCCGTCACCTCCGCTACACGTCGCCGTTACCTTCGCCCCCCTGGATTCTCCTAACTGCCCCTCTACATCTGCTTTACTTGCCCAAACTTGTACTATCTATCTCTTTATAAGTCTCAACTTTAATCAAATCTATTCAACACTATAAACTATAAAATTTTATATTTGATCCATTAAATTTTATAATTCAATTCAAATAACATCTGATCAGGTTTCACATGGTGGTATTACCTATATGACACAATAAGTAAATGGTTTTGCCACGTAGAATGATACACTGGCTAAGTTGGCCAAACGCATTGCATGGCTATTAGCCACTTTAGCTCTCTCCCTCTCTGTTTTGATTTTGGGGAGAAGCTAACGCGAACTTAGGGGCGAAGCCAGGATTTAAATATGGAGGGGCCAATTGGACACCAAAAAATATTATAGCGATATATATAGTTTTCATTGTTTTTCTATGAATAAGAGAAGTCACATACTCACATCTCACATATGTATTAATTTAAATTTAGCTCTACGACTACCGAGAAGATCATACAAATCAATAAGTTCCTCGGAAGTGATCTTTGTTGCTAGTTCCTTCTCAATATAGACTATCAAGCAATGTCGAAGAAAGTCATCTCCCATTTTATTTCGAAGGCGGGTCTTAACAAGTTTTATGGTTGAAAAAGCTCGCTCAGTGGTTGTAGTTGACACTGGAAGAGTGATGACTAATCGCAACAACTTGTCAACCATTGGATAAATAGAAGCTTTCCCTGTTTTAGCTAGTCCATGTGTCAGATTAGCGAGAGAGGGTAAACATTGTAGCTGTAGGTCTGGATGGTTGCATGCATCAAGTTGAAAATGTGGTAGTTGACATTCCAACTTAGATCTTTCTTTACTAGAAAAATCTGCGGAATAGAACTTGTCCACCAAAGTGCATATCTTTAACATGTTTGTACCTTTCGAGCATATAGGCTAAGAATTTCCTTCTGGACCGTTAGCGAGGTATACTTAACTTTTCCTAGGGCATTTTCTAAAACAACATCATTCACTTCCTTGTTATAAGAAATCAAAATTTTAACCATCTCAAGAAAATTTCCTTGGTTCATGGATTCTAGAGATTCATCATGGCCTCTAAATGAGCATACTTGAAATGTTAACCATCTAATAAATCAGCAATAAATGATTCTTACACATACTTCAGAGTTATTGGGTGTTCATAAATTTTTGTTTCGCTGGGGCCCCCCCTCTCTCCGCCACTACGTGGACTCTACCTATTATTCACCTAAGTAGTACTACTGCTTACTCATCATGCACACAAGCAATATAACCATGCGAAACCAATCAGAGTGTTATTTGAATCAAATTGTCAAGTTTAGAAGTCAAATATCTGATTTTATAGTTTGAGTATTGGACTTTTTTTTTAAGACGAAGAGGAGACCGATCAGGTGCCCCAAGCTCCAACTTTTACGAAACGGAGTTCAGGCAAAGGTTCTTTACATTTTCCAGTCCAAATAAGTTTTCGCTTACATGAACAGGAACAACAAATAGATTATACATTCTCAATCGCTAACCGAGACCCAATGCAGCTGTTACTACGACAGCAACTTTAGCTATTGTGATATGGATCGTTGGATCAAAATTCAATGGTCCTAATCTTCTGTGGTATTGCTAGACAACATTGTAACAAATATGGCCTCTTATTGTGCACTAAAAAATTTACTGTATATTGTCACTATAGCATAAGCTAATACGGATCCGTATTCATATTTGAGGGATAGTGAGCTACTAAGTTGCCGAATCCGTATTTGTTTCCAATCTCATACTATCCAATAAACATTCGAGCTAACAGAATCCGTACTTAAAGATTGTCCTGATCCTATACTATCCGATAAATATTCGACTGACATAATCCGTATTTAAATATTGTCCAAATCGATCGGAAACTATCTGATCTATTTCCACCACTACAAGGACATAATTTTTTTTTAAAAAAAATCACAATCAGGACAAAAATTTGCAACACATTGTGCAATTCTTACCTTACGAGGTATTGGAACTTTTACTTTCCATTGAAGTAGATATTTCGCCGGGGAGCAGCTGTGGAGGCGCCAACTGAACTGAGGGCATTTTAGTGACTTGACAATGCTCCGTTAAGGCCAAGCTTTGTGACTTTTGGGGACAGTGCGGACATGTGGGGCTGCAAAACTGAGGAAATTTTCGATACTGGACGGTTTTCCAGATGGGGGAAATGACACATATGACCTCGACGCGGTTGGGACGCGGCGTGCCAAATTTTTTAATCACTTTCCGCGGTCCTCACTTCTCAGAAAAGTCCTTCGGCTCTGGAAGTTTCCGTGCTATGCATTGGACGTGTTGTGGACTTTTCGGCTTTGATATTCTCTCCACATTCTCAGCTAATTAGGCCTGGGAGATCGACCTTCTTTCTTCTTTCCTTGCATGTGCTTTCGTGATTTCTTGCTTCTAGAGAGGTGTTTCTATGGAATTACGCATGATAGTTCTGTACGGTGCTGACCAAAGTTCCAAGCGGTTCATCGAATCTACCAGGAAAGTATGCTTTCTTTAGATGGCCTTGTACAGGACAGTGGTTACATACTTGGACTGGATGGAGCCTGTGTGTGTGGCCCGGAGCCACCAGTGCTTGGGCACCACAGCCCTTCGGCCTCGTGCATTCTCCTTCGGAGCTTCGTGAGTTGAGCACACCGAGGTAGAGCTGCGCTGCCAGAGCAGGAGGCTCCTTTGTGAACTCCTCGTCAGGAGCCTGGAAACCGTAGCTAGAGTCCGGGGAGGGAGGAGGCATGAGCTCAGATACACTCTCCGGGCTTTCCGGGACAAAATCCTGCATACACGCCGAATGAAGAAAGATTAAGAATGTACCCCCTTCATCTAAAGACATAATCAGTATCATTGTATCAAGATCCAAGAGCGATGTTATGCTTAATACAATACTCACATTGACATCAACAAGGTTCACAATGTTACTCATGTTGTCAGTTTCACAGGGGAGATCAGGCAGAAATCCTCTTCCATCTACAATGAATCTATGACAGTAGACTCCACATGGAAGCCCTAACAAGATGGCATGATGTTTTCCAGATTTCTCAACGGGTCTACTGCGATGTATATAAACAATGTCAGAATCAAATCGGTTCAATCCTTATGTTTCAGTTTCAGGAAAAAGGAATGCGTATGTATTTTGTCTGGCTCATAAATGTACTTCGATTTCCAGCCATTCCATGATCCTTCTACATAGACATTCTTCCCTCCGAGACTCCAATCAAGCAAAGTAGGAATTGTCTTTTGAGGGTGGTCATCAGTATCCTCCTGCTGTTCATTCGACAATATCTGGTTGAACACTGGAGGTCCATCTGCAGCTCTTTGCAATGGAGTTACAGGACTCTGCAATATGAAACATGTCAACTCATAAAAAGTATATATCTTAAGAGAATTTTGTGTAAGAAGAACTAGGCTGCTTAGGGCAGAAATGACAGTTGATCAAATCGTCAAAATGATATGTAGACCTAGGGATGTTGTCTATTTATATTGTTCTACCAAAATCTGGATACAACAAATTTCAATGTGGACCATCAGATTTATATACTACATGCTATACATACAGCTGTTAAAACAAAAAAATAATAATGCTGGTTTTTCCCAAACCAATTACTAGATTACACATTGCAAAGATATCACTAGAACTTCTTTTAAAAGAATAGTAGCATTTACTTTTTTTTCTCAAATTCGCAGGAGAATTTCGTATCTTTTGTATTAAGAAGGAAAAAAAAAACTGAAAAGTTTCGCCAAACGCAGGCATCACCCTGCTAAAAAAAGATGCATTGAAAAAACTACACCAGGTTCTACATTCTTGAATACAAGCATTCTCGATTACGAAATCTAGAAGCACAAAAAGAAATCCGAAATAAGTAGCATTGCAACAAGGATTGAATGGTGTAGCACAGTCTCACAAAACAAAAACTTTTAGATCAAGCTGTCATCTGCCTGAACCCTGAAGTAACTTATTTTACCAGAATTCAGAAATGTCTAGTATTTTGCAGTTTAAGAAAATTACCGCTCAGCTACTTTCACATAAGGTAAACATTCTAGGAAGAGTTTCTGTATCAGAAAAAGATTGTCATTGGACGGATGAAGGAACTTCAGTGGTGTCATTGAAATAAACAAGCAACCAAATTTTTTTTTTCCAATTATCAACTGTTTTGCAGGTTCTGCAGCAAGATAAAATAATATATAATTGTGGAATTGCTGGAGTTGACGGTGTGAGGCAAACTTTATCAGATTTCGAGTTGCATGTCAATCCTTGTGGGGGGAAACCAGGCTGTAAGATTTGTGAAGGTCCCCCAAAATAGCCTGTACATGTTGTATTCTCGAAAAGTGCTGTGAGCAGATCTG
This sequence comes from Guadua angustifolia, assembly GCA_036346375.1. Classification (NCBI taxonomy): domain Eukaryota; kingdom Viridiplantae; phylum Streptophyta; class Magnoliopsida; order Poales; family Poaceae; genus Guadua; species Guadua angustifolia. The sequence continues at coordinate 1,002,256 of CM070521.1, read as the reverse complement.
CCCTGCTTTATAGTTTATATTCATCGGTCGGTAAATGAGAATTGGACAAACGAAGCAATCCAGTGGCGGAGGACAGAACAAAATTATGATGTGACGAATTCTCAGTATAGATTAATAATTTTATATGAAATCAAAGTTATTCATGCACCGATACAAAACTAGTTTGCTAAATAGATTGATCACAATATTATAAAGCATAAAGATGCAAAAGGAAAACAAAAATGTACCAGTAAGATACTAGTTCTGTCTAGGCGGCCGAGACAATTGCATTTGACGAGTTTTCATCTTCTGAAAATGCTTCTTAATTTCATCAATATAAAGTCCTTTAAATATGTCTCGTTCGATGTAGCACACCATTAAGTCATTAAGCCAATCATCGGATATCTGTTGTTGCACAAATTAGTCTTAATAATCTTCATAGCTGAGAAGACCTTTTTAACCGATGCTGTTGCCACTGGTAGTAACAGTGCTAACTCAATAAGATGATAAATCAATGGAAATACAGAATATCTTTCAAGCTCAACCATCTTTACGGCTAGACTTGCAAGATCATGACAAACAAAAGTAAGCTTGATGGTACTGCATATAGCCTTTTAGTTTTCCTTTTAGTTTTCGGCTGATTTTTTAAACCTCTCTGCTCAAGCCTCAGTGGACTAAGTCTTGCCAGACCTGGTCCTCCGCCCCTGGAGGCCGGCCATCGTGGTGTTAGCCGGCGTCGGAGGTGGCCGGAGCTGTAGGTGGCCGCGACGAGCGGCTGTGGCCAGCGTGACGGACGGGCGACGCGTCAACGGATGGCGAAGCAAGTGGCCGCGCAGGTTAAATATATTAAGTTATCTTAATATGCATGTTCGCGCATATGTTCAACGTCTGTTTTATGCATGTTCGCGCAGGTCGCATACTCGCATGATTTAGTCAGGTGAAGCCCAATCTAATTAATACTCCACCCAGACAGGTGGTCATTGGAGGCACAATGAAATTAAGACCCAAATGTCTAATCAGCTGATGGACGCATGGTCACTTTGTCACTTGAATCCTTTGATCGGCCAAATGCATATATATATATATATATATATATATATATATATATATATATATATATATATATGCGACCTATATGAGTATGCTCGATGGACTAGGTCAGCAGCTTTGCCGAGCTTGCTGCGAACCAGTCCTCCTCAAGCAATCTACATGGTAATACATGCTATTTTACCTCGACTTAAAACGATCCAGCCATTCACGGAAAACATTGTCAGCTGCTCTGCCCTGCTTTGTAGTTTTTTTTTTTTTAAAGAGCAGCAAGAGAAGGATAAGCAGAACCAAAAATCTTACAACCAAACACCACTTACACCATAAACCAGAAAATCTACTCTACTCTCCTACCAACCGGAAATCAGGAACGTAGCACAATCACAACAGAAAAGAAAAAAAGTCGGCGATCCGAAAGAGCGACTAATGAGTAGACTACTGTGTAGCGTTCGATGACCAGGCGAAACCATGATTTAGCACCGCTTCCTTGATTGATGCGGCCACTTGTTCTGATGTTCTCGCTCTCCCTTGAAAAATTCTTTGGTTTCGCTCTATCCAGAGATTCCACCAGAAATAAATGAGAAGACCATCCAACTCCCGTCGGTTATGTTTGTCATATTGGATTCGTAACCTTCTCCACCATTTGTATAAAGAACCGCTATGACTCAGGTTTTGCCATCGATGTAAGTTGCCCCAGCGAAGTAGAAGGTCCCAAACTTGTCTCGCGAAAGTGCAATCTTTGCAAATATGCTTTGTTGTTTCCGGAGACATATTGCAAAGACTGCAGTTTGCATTACACGGCCATCCCCTTTTGAGCATATTATCCACTGTTAATATTTTGTTGTGAAGCACAGTCCATGCGAAAAACCGGCATATCCGTTTTTGTACTCCGGTGAATTCACAAGCGGAAATACGCGAGCTTGTCGCACTTCATGAAGCCATTCGGCATATCAATAGAGATGAAGAGAGGGAGGATCAAATAATTTGGCGGTGGATAGCGGATGGCCAATATTCAACAAAGAGTGCATACCTAATACAATTTGAAAGTGTGTTCTGTAAGATGAGCATCTGCCCGATCTGGAAGGCGAAAGCCTTTGTAGTTTATATTCATGGATAAAATTGGGGTGCTAACAGTGCAACACCATAGGGCATCAATGAAAATTGCCCAAAAGAACTATACTCTAGATGAAAGCAACGGACGTAGCGTTGGTTAATACATGCTATTTTATCTCGTCTTGAACCAATCCAGTTCTTTTTTCTAATTTTGAGACCGCCAATCCAGCTATTGATTACAGCATCTGAATAGCAGCCGATTACTTTCAGACATATATAAGTTTCAGGCACAACGTAGATAGCAATGGAGAGAGAGAGAGAGAGAGAGAGAGGGCTAAATTAACCGCAGCTCTCACCAATTAAGCGTAATTACTACTCTAATCAATGTCTTCCGACCTCGTGTTCTAATCTCAGCGAATGACAACCCAAGACACGCCTCCCATCGCCTTGGGACGCAAAGCCCAAGCGATCAAATCGCACCGCGCACGTTAAGCAGGTCCTAGTATGGAGTAACAAACTAGAGAAAATTTAACACTGTCTCGATGTAAGCTGTTGAATTAGACCAAACTAACTATGATCGAAGGTTCAGAGCGAATTCCAGATTGCTTGATTCCAGTCAGTACCTCACAGTCTCACACCAAAAAAAATCTCAACCCTTTTGCTGACCTCAGTTGAGAGTTCGTTTGAGGCAAGATCCACGTGTATCATTTAAGATCGAACAAAGTCGACCGACACCGCTGTAGATTAAGTACTTCGTTGTTCTCTCAAATCAAACGTCAATCTCTCTCTTCGACGGAGCCTCTCGCTGGTTCACTTTGTCTAATCACAATATACATGAACAGTTTTTTTTTAAAAAAAAAACGACAACATTGGCACGCATATATGCACCGTGGTTGAAGATCGAGAGCGCTCAAATTAAGGTACAAAAGTGAATATATAACGAAATGACACATAATCTAACATACTTAATGTGCGCATGCATCCGTACGTGTATGCATGCCCATATACGTCACGGTACGTATATAGTGTAACCATGCGCATCAAGATATTGCCAAATTCCAGAACCCAAATACATGATCCATGGCCATGCTAATTGCGCGCGAAAATTACTCTCGTAAATTTTTAACTAGGAAACGCCCTAAATACCATATCTGCCAGTCCAGTAGTACCCTTGCCCGTAACACAGACTAGCTGCCTCATGCTCACCATACAACTGCAGCTGCGGCGGCAGAGGTGTCAGTACCGGAGGAGGCGTGACCACGGCGCCGGTGACTGTCGGCGCCGCCCACGACGACGCATCGTAAGCACACGCTGTCGGTGGAGACGGTGGCTGCCTCACGAGCATGGAGGCATCGCGGTCAACATAGTCATCACGGTCCGCGACGTTGGAGTAGCGGCCGGTGAGCTCCTGCACGACGGCGCGGAACTCCTCGGGACTCGCCATCAGCTTCATGGGGCTGGCGATGTACACCACCCTGACGCCCTTGCTCCTCGCCTTCCCCTTCGCCGGCGGCTTTGAGATGCCGCCGCCGCCGTTGCCGTGCTGCACCCCGAGCCTGTTCATCTCCTAGCTAGCTAGGTTAATTAATTCTGCGCACGTACTTGTGTGTGCGGCCGATGCAACCGTAAAGTGTGTAGATATAGTGTGCACATATACATATGTGGTACGTGCAGTGGAAGATTATTGTCTTTGTCATGCTTACTGTTATGCAAACAGTGGTTCTTCAATTCCTGGAAATGCAGGTCGTTTGTGAAGAGTGATACTTATCAGCCATGGTCCATGGATTCGTGTGTCGTGAGCTAGCTAGATCGAGGCGCTGGAGCCAGACAAGATTGGAGACTTAGTTGGACTTGGAGGTCGTTCTGATGTGACGGTTTTCTACTCTCCGGTTACGTGTCAAAGCGGGCGTAGCCAACAGGTTTTGCTCAACTGTCGGGTTACCAGTAAAAGCGGGCAACCCAATTAAAATTGGCAGTCAGTTTTTTTTTACAGTGACAGCGAATGTATACATATACTCAGACACGACTAAAAAAGAAGAAGATGAGCTGCTTCCTAGCAAGGTTTTAAATTTTATTTTTTTAAAAATTTGGCACCCACATAAATTCGGTAATTTCGAGGCAAAATGGTTGTAAAAAATTTTGATTTTTTTTACAACATTTAACCAAAATTGGAATTTCTAGATAAAATTCAAATGAACCCACCAAAATCTAACTAGGATAAATGTATTTTGGGACCCACCGATAGAACTAAATTTCTGCGAAATTCGAAACCATATTTCCTAGGCCATGTGGCTTATTGGATCGCTGCTTATTAGAGGTATAATTCGGTAATTAGTGACTTCGCTTGTTACCTGTACAACTGGACTCGAACTATATATATATATAGGAAATCTCTTCCGTACTCTTGGTAGTACATACTTCCATTCCTAATATATCATTTAAACGAAAGTGTTATACATATGTAAAAGTAATGTATAAACAAATTATGCTATAAAGGGTGGATTTTGATGAATTTTTTCGTGGGAAGACCTTGCTAGCGAAAACAAATAGGCTTTCGTGACCGTAATATCTTTTCAGATGTTAATGTTCTCAGAAGTCGCATTTTTTATCGATATTCATTCATGTCTTTTCAGTGTCCTTGCTATGTATTTCTGAAAGCCCATTTATTATGTTTGGACCATAATGTTGCAAGAACTTGGTAATAATTTTTACAATTCAAGGTTGTTGGCATATCCGCTGTTCAATGCATGTAAGAATTTAACATCACGATCACTTTTGTGTTTTTGTTTTCAGCCGCATGTTGTGTGGAAGAAACGACAGTAATGATTTTTAATAACTTTACTGTCATTCGTCCGTGATTTTAGCAGCTCTTATAGTAATATTTATTTCTAAATAACTAATATTTACTATCGTTCTTTCATCTGCAGCTGCAATGAAATAACCTTTTTCCATCAGGTATATACGATTTTACTACTCACTTTATATCATAAGTGGCAATAAAATCATGAGTTGGTAAAATCATTTATGAAAGATAGTAAGGGTTTCAAAGATGGTGCCGATGTCAAGGCCGTTGTCGACGTACTTTACGTCAGGGTATCCTCTCCGTCGCAGACAAGTAAGACCACGTGGCGGCTGGCGGCGAAAGGCGAGCGATCGAGCCCCACTCGTCGGGCCCACGAGCGACCAAAAAGGATGAAAAGGAGGCTTCGCCTCGAAGTCTCCTTCACGATATCTTTGTGGCGAGCCATTGATTGTGAAGAGTTACATTATCGACATGGCGGCTTATCCCTCGGCGCCTCATACCTAACCCGTCGCGGGAAAGTCACATTCGGACGGACGGACGGGTAACCATCTGACACGGAGAATGAGGCTTGGGGAACAGAACTACAGTGATGGGTGTAATAAATGAATCATAGATCAGTATGATGTCACCTTCACACCTGCCCGAGCCAGTCCAGTCTATATAAGGGAGCTCTGGTGTATGGAAGAGGGGGACAGACGAAAAAACAGAGAACGAACTGGAGCGGAACGAACTGAGAGGAAAAGAGAGAGAAAAAGAAAGAGCAAGAAACGAGCAAAAACACGAGAGAAAAGCATTGTAACCGACTCAAGATACATCAACAAAGATCTAGCAGACGTAGAGCTATTATCCACACTGGGGGACCGAAGTACATTAGTGTGTTCTTTGATCTGTTGACCCTAGGATCCCTCGAGAGAGAGTCATTAGGGTGTCCAACCGCGAAGATGCTCTCTACCGAACCTTATTTTCCGTCCTGAAAGAAATCCTGGCCGACGAAATACGCCGACAGCCGTGCTAACGAAAACAAACAGGCTTCATGACAATAATGTCTTTTCAGATGTTAATGTTCTCCAAAGTTGCATTTTTATCGATAGTCGTTCATGTCTTTTCAGTGTCCTTGCTATGTGTTTCTAAAAGCCCATTTATTATGTTTGGACCGTAATATTGCAAGAACTTAGGCTATTCACAGTGCATTGTATCTTGTCACAATATTCAAAGCTGCCATGTCATATGATATTATAGAAGATACAACTATCCCAATGCATGGTATCATAGATTATTTCTTAGTCCCTACAAGATAATTAAATGCTAGATGTGTATGAGAGTATGAATTGTGGGCCACTTAGATTATTCAAGTTTCAATGTCTATGATTTCGTGCCCAAGTGGTATCTTCCTCAAGATCTGACTTTCTTCTCTCCTCTTAACTATCTTGCCACATATCAAAAATGCTTATGTAGCATGTATTAAAGAGGTATGTTACTATGCATTGGGAATAGCCTTAGGGTAGTCCCAACCCTCCCCTCGGCTAGTGTCCATAGAATTAATTCTGCGCCAACTAAGCAAAAAAATCGATGTGGCATAGAAATTAAGGAAGGAGAGAAGGAAAAACGAAGAAACCGTGTCTCATGCAAGAAGCCGGGTCGGCTTGAGTACCAAGACGCAAGAAACTAGCAAAATATGCATTGGACATTTTCTACTTATTGACCAAAGGCGTGTTTGTGGTGCATGCATTGGTTTATTGCTCTCTCTCTTCTCTAGACACTACTCATGGAAACCATGGGTTGGGAAACTATGCATTGGTTTCGTGCTTTCTCTCTCCTATAGATACTCCTCATGGAAATTATGGGTTGGGACTGCCCTTAGTAGTAGTAATTTTTACAGTTCGAGGTTGTTGGCATATCCACAGTTTAATGCATGTAAGTATTGAAGTAATATAGTCAATAATATTATATACAATCGTGTTGGCGGTTCGTGTTTTTTTGGGAACTGATACTAATCGCACTCTTCTCGGAAGTTGTATTTTTTATTGATATTTGTTCATGTATTTTCAGTGTCCTTGCTATGCATTTCTAAAAGCCTATTTATCATGTTTGGACCGTAATGTTGCAAGAACTTAGTAGTAATTTTTACAGTTCAAGGTTGTTTGCATATCCGCAGTTCGTAAACATTGAAGTAATATAGTAAATATAGGTCGATGAGACAATAATATTATATACAATGAATAGTAAATTAAAATTTGAGACTAGGGGTGGAAAACGAGCCAGTTGAGCATTTTTTCGAGCTTTCTTCGACATTAATTTATTCTTATTTATTATAGTCTCCTGTATTGTTTGAGACCCAACTTCGAGCCGAGCCTAACGAGCCGAACTGACGAATAGAGCGAAATTGACTCTTGTTCCAAATCGACTAATTTTTATTTTAAAAGAAAATGAATGTAATCGAGCAATTTTGAAACGAGCCACCGAGCCAGCTCAACGAGCTTTTTTTCCAGCCCTATTTGAGACCAGTATGTCCTTATAAATACTTGTTGAACTAACAGTAAATGCTATATATCTGGACACAGTAATATCGTGGTTCACTACTCAGTTTTACTAGGTTCTTGTTTTCCATGATTATTCAATAGCAGTTTGTGAATCGTTTTTTTAATTATGACTAATTGTTCGGATTTTTAGGAGAATTTATTACTGTATATAACAAGTTTAGATAAAAATGGGATTTATTACTAATTTAATACCGACGATATCTCATATGATTTTACTTCCAACAATTCATTTTCAAATTTGCAAAAAAAAAACCTTTTTTCACTAACATGCATTTGGCTTTTTTTACTATACATGAATCACCTTATAATCGTTCTCAATTGCTTGTAGTAATTTGTCCTATCGATTGGTAATGATCATACAGTGAGTAGTAAAATCATGTATACCCGATGGTAAAAAAGGTTATTTTATTGCAGTTGTAGAACAAAGAACAACAATAAATATTAGTTTCACAGAAGTAAATATTATTGTAAGGGTTGCTAAAATCATGCACGAATGGCAGTAAAGTTACTAAAAAACGTTATTGTCGTTCGTTCGCCCAACTGTGTGATCGAAAACAAAAACACAAAAGCGATCGCGATGTTAAAGGGTAAGGTAAACGAGACCATCACCACCAACACATATTGCAGTGGGGCCCATGGACATAGAGCTATCCTTACTAACATTACACGTATCACTTTGAGCTACTCGGCTGTCTCAGTTTTGGTATATAAATAGAGGTAGGTGAGCCTCTACGGGCGATGTGGGATTAAGTTCCTATTGTCGATGTTATATATGATGATGGGTCTGACAAATGGGCTTTGAGCCTGAATACAAGCTGTAATTTTTACTATCAGTTATATATCATTTTCCTAGCAAGTATACCAAATTTTACTATCACGTATGTAACATCCTTGAATTTTGCTTATGAAAATAATGGATTTGTTATTAAAAATTATAAAATATTATTTTGTTGCCTTTTGTGAAATATTAGATAATAATTCAATTCTATGGATTTTCTAATATTTATTTTGATTTTGGGGATTTTCCGTGAATTTTTGATTTTCTTAAAGTCTTTTCCTATATTTAGAAATTAAAAGTAATATATATATATATATGAAATCAAAACAAAATTTAATTTATAAATAATTTTATTAAGTTTTAAATGTCTCTTAAAATCTCTGTGATTTTTTCCCAAAATTGTGAACTTTATTTGATATTTTTCAAAGCTAAAAATAATTTTCAGCATTATAAATTAATTATTGTACAAAATTAACAATATAATATTATTAAAAAATATTTATTTGTGCTTTATTTCTTGAAATAGTTGTCTATAAAAATTTCCAAATTTATTATGATTTAATTACTATTTTTCGAATTTAATCCTATTTTTCAGTGGAAAATTAATTATTTTCCGAATTAATATTTTCGGTTACTGTTTCCAACCCGATCCGCTTCTCCGGCCCACCCGTCAGATACAGTAAACCCGTTGCTACAATGCCCAAACGGACCCGACCCGCATTAATTTCCATCCGTTTCCCTCGTTTACTCCGGTGAACTCAGTTACTATTCTGGCCATAACTCCGGCGAGCGTTTTCCGACTATTCGCTGGTTCGATTGCCCTATAAATTGAACCACAGCTTCCTCGTCTCATTCTTTACATCCTCACCTTTGAATTGGTCCAATCCATCCACCGGATCTCCCTGCGCAAACCGTTCTTTCCAAACTCCGGCGAACTCTCCCGACCACTCCCGACCTCCATTCGGCCTAAAATTTTTCTTGGAGATTCCTCTCGGAATCCTCTATATTGGATAAAATCAGATTTTGAAAATTCCCACCGTGGCACTGTCGGCAACCATTTCTTCTCTAAGCCCGGCGAAAGGTCAATCTTTGGATTCAAAATGTCCGATCTTCTTCATCTTAAGTCCGATTGACCTCATTTTTCTTCCTAAATTTGTATAAAATTATACTCTATCTATTTTCACTAGTTTTGTATTTTATTTGGATTTTATTTGAAAATTGGATGTTCTTTGCGTATAGTTTTCGGAGAGACGGAACGATTCGCTATCGACGATCTTGATCACCTACCCTTCGAACCAGGCAAGTTGACCGTATTTGAGCCCAATTTTTAAAGCATATTTTGTTTTAAATTTAATGCATGCTTAATTTATATTAAAAATAGTTTAGTCCCAATTTAAAATTGATTAGTTATATCCTGTTCTGACTATGACCCGCATTTGAAATTCGATTCCATTAAGCCATTGTAACCCTAAGAATATAATATGGATTTATGATCATGATTACAAAATTAGGGATGTTTAGACCGCATAGAGTCAAAACTAGAATTTTGGGAATTTATGCCAAATAAAGATCCGTTGAAATAAAATTTTGCTGTGGTGATCTAAGAAATTGTTTGGAAATTAAAATTTGTGTATATATAAATGGATTTAGACTGGGCGATAATGGTTGATTGGTGGTCTTTGGGTTTGTTGAAAAGCTCGCTTAGTCAATTAAGGACCGGTCTGTGAGCTACTGAATGTAAAGCACAACCGTACTTCTACAAGTCTGGTATGGGATAGATCTGACTATCCATTTTGCGACATTTCATGTTAGTTATGCCATTTAGTTGAATGTGGGGATAGTTAGTCTGCCACATGGCGCAAAAGGGGGCTTCTGGACTGGGCAGGTTTAACCCTATCAGCAGTGAAATCTTAGCGGGTGTAGCTACATGGAATGAAACTTAATAGGAGGCTTGTCATGGTTTTCTCTACCAACACACCAAATGAAGTGTGTATTTGGGTAAAAGGAGATAATCATATCTTGTGGGTAAAGTTGTACAACCACTGCAGAGTTCAAACTAATCGATTAGCCGCGCCCGCAGTCATGGGTATGCTGAGCAAGTCTTTCACAGATTAGATTTTGATGTTTCAAAAATGGTTTTCAGAAAAGTGATTTATAAGTGGAGAGAGTTCACATGGGGAAATTTTGGATGAAACTCCGCATTGATGCCCGTGTTGAAAATTGAATTATAACTCAGTTTTTACTATATCAATTACGCATTGAAAATTACTTATTGTATTTGAAATATTGCTTTATGTTCAAATTAACCATAATATGCCTTCCTTTGTATCCCCTACATTAATATTGCATTTTTCTGTGTGACTTGCGGAGTACTTTTGTACTCACCCTTACTTACTCTATTTTGTGTAGAGGAGTATATGTACAATGGTGAGGGCCGATATAACTAGGCTGCTATCCCAGTTGATTGCCTGTGGTGAATCTATTAGGTTCTACTACTAGTTTTATTCTGCTTTCGCTGTAATTTTTTATTTGGCCTACGTGCTATAGTTATTGTAAACTCTGATTATTAATAAAGTGCATTAGATATGATATGTTATCATCTTTGCTGTGTGTACTAGCTTTTTTCTGGACTAGTGCATCCAGAAAAATACTTTCTCATGTGTATTATTTTACTGCCGCATATTACAACAATCTTTATTGTTCGTACCTGCACTCATGACACAACTATTGTGTCTCTGTTTGATTTACCCTTTTTGAAAGTAAAATCTTAATGGTTGAACTTTGATGAGTTTATCATTCTCATCAATTATGTTTACAACCAAAATAATAATATTTTCCTATCGGTTGGTAATAATTTTACTGCCACTTATGACATACATTGAGTAAGAAAATCATGTATACCCGATGGCAAAAAAAAAGGTTATTTCATTACAGTTGCAGAATAAAGAACAACAGTAAATATTATTTACACAGAAGTAAATATTACTATAAGAGTTGCTAAAATCATGCACAAATGACGATAAAGTTACTAAAAATCATTACTGTCATTCGTTCCTCACAACTGTGCGACAAAAACAAAAACACAAAAGTGATGGTGATTTTAAAGGGTAAGGTGACCGAGTCCATCACCACCAGCACATAGTGCAGCGGGGCCCACGGATATAGCCCTACTCTTACTAATATTACATGTATCACTTTGATCGACATGATTGTCCTATTTTTGGCATATAAACAAAGGTAGGTGAGCCTTCGCAGGTGATGTAGGACTAAGTTCCTATTGTCGATGCTATATATGACGATGGTCTGACAAAATGGGCTTTGAGCCCATAGGCCTTATAGTCGCAAACATCCACATTTACGTACCACGCCTGGATATACAAACTATAATTTTTACTATCGATTATTTATCATTTTACCATTCAAATAGCAATATTTACTGCCATCGAAATAAATTTTACTATCGTTTGTTTACTATCATTCGTTCCTCGCAATTGTGCTGTAAAATTTTACCATTGTCAGTACATTGTACTCTTGTGTGTATTATTTTACTGCCGCACATTACAATAATCGTTATTATTCGTACCTACACACATGATGCAACTACTGTGCCTATATATGATTTTGCTGCCTAGTATGTCAACATCGTTTACTAACACGTATTCAACATTTTACTATCATATGTTCATTTTACGATCAATATCGACAACCTCATTAAATACTGCGGATAATGTTTTGAGTGGGTTTGTTTTTGGGCCTGCGCTAGCGACGCTTAGTAGCATCACAACGATACAACTCATGTGTAGAATAGATAGCATTGCGCGCATGTGTAGAATAGCGCTACCATGTGCGTGTGTGTATGTATTATATATATATATATATATATATATATATATATATATATATATATATATATTCTATCTTTTACTCCTGGGTGTAGTTACTCCCACCTTTAAAATACCACCTAAATGAATTTGAAATACTCTTTTATTACTTTGACTACACTCATATACTAAATATAAGATATTCCAAGACGAACCACATGAAAAATTGTAAAGGAGTATGGCCCCCTTTGTTTCAGCTTAAATACAGTTTTTATTTAAAATAAAAGCGGATTGTGCGCCGAACAATAGGATTCTAGACAGCTCTTCCAAGAAATCAGAATTTAATTTGTACACAGAATCAGAAACTGTCACCCATTTGATTCTCAGATTCTGCGAGTTCCGCCTTCCACGAGTCGTCGCAGGCATAAGGGCTTTCACCGTCGTCTCTAGGCCCCTCCACCACCCTCATCCGCTCATTCGTCACCGACATCGATCAACAATCAACACAGACAATCGGGATTGCCAAATGACCAGATTCTCCCATCATCAGATTTTTCAGATAGCTGCTTCTCCAGACAACTGACTACAATCCAGAATCTGCATAATCAGAAGCTGTCCCGAAGGGGCCTATATAGTTTTTAGCGTATTTTGCACATACCTTTATATATGAATATAAAAAGGAGTATGTCTAAAAAAATGTAAATACCATCTAACTAGTCTTATATACTCGTACACTACACGTACATACCTTCCGTTATGCGAGATACTCTCTACATTGTGAGATACGAGATAGGGAATAACTACTCCCGGAGTAGAAAAGAGGATATATATAGAGTCGGCGATTGTGAGAGCATAACGAAGACATTCAGTGGATGCCAGGAAGACGGTGAGGATGAGAATGTGTGGCGTCGGGTAACCCATCGAGACGACAGCGAGCAAGCAGGGAGAGCGATTATCGGGACCCGGATATGCAATCAAAACCCTCTGTGTATACCGCACTAGTCCAGGATCACGCTAGTGCACACAGTGGAAACATAGATGACATATCATTCCATACATCGAAATAACTAAGAAGAAGCAAATTATTATTGAAATAAAGCAAACGACCTTATAGTCAAGGTTCATACACCAATGCCTCTTGGCTTAAGAAACAAATAAAGCATTGCGGTGAAATAAAATAACTTGGGCCATTCGACATACCACGAGGCAATAAATGCAGGAAGCGCCTTCCTAGTCGGCGTAGTCTTCATAGTACTCCTCCTCTTGATACTCATTACGGTCCTTCCAAAGAATCGAACAACGGGGGCATAAAGCCGTGAGTACAAAGCGTACTCAACAAGCCGTAGGAAATGATGCAATATATTCATGCGGCTTGACAAAGGATAGTTAAATGGTTCATTTGCGAAAAGCAATAACTTGAATTTAAATACACTAAATAGATTGAAGGCGGTTTGAATAAAACAATAATGAATAATCGATAAATCAATGGTAGACAACATGAAGCAGAATGACGAGGCATCACCCTACATCACTCGAAACAAGTATCAACCACACAATTCAACGGTATAGCTTGAGACAACAAAACAACGGTGAACTCCCGTTCACATCCCAACCATTCCACATTTCAAGAAAATACTCTATACCCGTGTGAAATCCGGGCTTGTCCATGACCATGGACACGGCTATTCGAATAGTTTACACTCTGCAGAGGTTGTGCGGCTTTACCCACAAGACATGATCATCCCTTAATGCCAAGCGCTAAGAACACACTTCCTTTGGTGTGTCGGCGGAAGATCACTACAAAGCCTTTACAATGCATGTCTAAACCCAATCTTGCCCTCTAGGTTTAGCCTCGGGGCCCCTCTTGAGCCATGTGAGTCTACCGTCCATCTCGGACCCCACACCAACAAGCGGCAATACTCAAGTCCGGACATTGCAAATTAATCACTAGGTCCGTCCCATACCGGACTTGTGGTTGCAGTTAGGCCCAGTTCAATGGCGCACAAGATTAAGTCCTTAAATTGTCTCGCAAAACAACCACATCCCAATGTGCTAAACAACACCCCTTTATTGCACGATCAATTGCTGAGGGAAACATTTTGTTTAACCCAAAACCAATGGCATCCCTGCCATGGTACAACAAGTTTTACAACGATGGTCAATGACCACAATTTCAATATCTCATTAAGTCAAAATTAACATTAGCTCACGGTGATATGAATCCCATCGGACAACTAAGCATGGCTAAGCATAGCTACGATAACCCAATGCTGGTACTATGATTATGTCCAACTAATAATGTCCCAACCTATGGTTAACAATGGATACATGGCATTCCAATAATCAAAGGGGCATACTCAAACAGGTAAATAGCTACTCCCATAAACTAGCATTGTTACACAAATAGCATGCAATTGTACAAGACAAAGTACTTTTGCAAACATGGGTTCAATATGATCAAAGGTCTATGACTTGCCTTGTTGCTCAAGTGCTGATTCTTGGTCTTCGAAGTCTCCGTTCACTCCTTCGGGATTCGCGTCTACTAGAAAATAAAGCAACAAAGCCAAATAAATACAAAACAGAGAAGCAAACAAGCTCAAAATTGAAAATAAATGGCTCTGGAATGTAGAGCTTGATTTTACAAAAATTTAGAAATTTGAATCACTCTAATCGGAGTTCGGATGAAGGAGAACGGGCTCCTGGAAGATTTAATTCAGAGAAAATCAGAGAAATTCACAAGGGGTGACACGTGGCAGCTTGTGATTGGCTGGGATTTTCGGTTTTTCGGAAAATCAGAAAAGAAAATAAAATTTTCGGCTGACATGTGGGACCCACGAGTCAGAGACTCGGTCCACAGTGAACCAAGTGCACCGAGGCGACATTCGGGTGAGGTGGCGAGCTATCTTGGCGCGACGCCACTTGAGAGCTAGAGTGGCGTGCGCCGACTTAGCACACTGGCGATCGGGTGAGGAGAGGCCTGTGCGCCGATCCGAGGCGTTGGCTCGAGATCGAGCATCTACCGAGGGACCGAGAGGCGCGCGCTCGATCCAGCATTGGGAAGCGATCGGATGGTCGAGGTTTTATGAGGCAACTTCGGCTGAAGCGGCGGCGCTCTTCTTGGCGATGGGGAAGACGGCGTCTGTAGCATGACGGAGAACAAACAGTCAGCGGAGAATGCGGATCCGGTAGAAGGCGCGACGTGATGAATCCGTCGTGCAAGCAGCGGCGGCGAGAAAGCAGCCGGGCGGCGAGAGCGGAGAAGGTGCTTTCGGGGCGGCGCGCTTCAGCGGCTTCGCATGGCGTGGCAGCGGGTCTCCGGCAGCAAAGGCTAGGGCAAAAGGCGGCGACATCGAGCTTTCTCGGGATGGATGTGGCGGCGTATTATAGCCTCGGGGCGTGTAGGCGTGGACTCGAGTGGCGGTGCGACGCTGAATCCGAGACCGCTAGGGTTAGGGTTTCATTTGGCGGCGGCGAGACTCTGTGGCGCATCCGGACGCATCTGGCGTCACGGATCGGACGGTGGCCTTGACCAGCGATAGCAAGAAGAAGGCGGTAGAAGGCGGCGTTCTTGAAAGTGGGCGAGGATGAATAGGAAATGGGTCATGAGAGAAAACAGACCCATACGGTGAGAGAGAGAGAAATATGTTTTCCAATTTTAGAAATTTCCATAAATCCGAATAAAAGAAAATAAATTCAAATAAATAGCAAATAAATTCATAAAAATCTCTAAAAATACGAGAAAAATTTCTTGAAGCACAAGGAACCCAATAAAAAGCTGAAACCTTTAATTTGATGCATAGATTAATCAAATTAAATCTTCTAATTATTAGAAAATTCAATTTAAGCGGTTAATTCGAGAAAATCTGAATGGTTCATTTTTAATTTAAAACATACCAAAACTCCAAATTTTGGGATGTTACAATGATCTTGCATGAGTCGGCGAGTACTTGACCGGCTACTAGGTGGGCTATCCACAACAACAAATAGGTGATGTGAGACCCTCTTTTGATTCATGATTTTTTGTTGTCAAATGTAAATAGGTTGAATAGGGACAATAACCCATTTATTTGATTGATTGATATTAAGTTGTTCACATATTTGTAAAAGTTCGTTAAGTAAATGTTGCACAAGTATTTCTCAAATAATAAAGTATTAGTAGTAACCTTGAACTAATAAGAACACCACACAAGCTGTTTAATACTCATTCCGTTGATTTTTATAAGGCGCGGTCTTCAAAGTTGAACTTTGACTATTAGTTTTTTTTAATACTTTGCTCATATATAACTCTAAAATCATAACCATGGGAAGTTCTTTGAAATACGATTATAACGGTGTCACTTTTGTATCATATAATTTATATATTATTAGATTAATTGTTGGTCAACGCTTATAAACTTAGAATCTCAAAATACACAGATGTCTTATAAAAATCAACAGAGTGTATGTCTCAATTTAACATAATTCTTTGAGCCTACTTTCTATTTTTTTCTTCTAGCTTCGCCAACGAAAGCTAGAGACGGTGAGATTGATACGAGACCTGAACGGTGAAGACGTAGCTAGATAGCTGGAGAGAAGTTTCCTCTGTATAAGAAGCAAATTAATTGTAGTTAATAATGTTCCGAGGTGCATATTCAACGGAAAATCCTTGAAAATTAAGTTTTCAGGACAATTGGGGTTACGTTCTGAAATTAGCAAGGGAAGCTACTGGCTAGCGTCGCCGACGACTGGAGATCGACCGATCGAAGCCTTAGCATGCGGCCTGACTGATGATCGACGTGGCTGCTCCTCGATCGATCGCCCTTCGTCGTCAAACCATTTATCTTACATTTTCACTGGCAGGTTATCCGTTGAGATAAATTAATGGTTCCATTCATACGCAATGCATAGCTCCATATATCACCATCATCAGTACGTACGTATCCGGCTCCAAAAAAAAAAAAACATACGTAATGGAAAAGTAGCTTATTTCTTATGCAAAGCCGTAATGAAACGTCAGCATGCATGGCATTGGCAATGGGGAAACGAATCTAGCTATGTCAACAAACGACATTGGTGAAATGACTGAAAGTGAATTGATCGTACGAGGAAGTTATGAATTTTATTTGCCGGGGACATGAATCAAGCTAGCTAGGGCAGTCCACTGGCCGGCGTCGACCAGTGCTTGCAGTACGTCCGGATAGATATGGCTTCTAATTTCCAACCTTAGTCAAGCTGCGATCCCTGTCACGTAGCCAGCAAACCCCCAGCAAGTTGGGCTGAGCTATCTCATCATTTCATATTTCACAGCGTAATTAACCGATGGATGGTTTTCAGAACTCGTTATCATGTAATATCAATTGAGATTTCATTAGTCTCGCATATCAACTTCGATTGCTTTCATCTTTTGGTTCAATATATGAATTCCTGTATTATTTGTATCAGATGTCTGCTGTCTCTTGGAGAACAGCTCTCTGGCCAAGTAGTTCTGTGACTTGTAATGACAGGCCATATATATGTGCGTGGTAGTTCGTACAGGACTCAAGGAGTCGTTTCAGTTGATCTATTCTTTGCTGCTGAAATTAAGTGCAGAATAGCATGCACCGGCAAGTGCAAGTGTGCAATGTGACAGGAAAGGGAACTGCCTTCTGCTGATCATTCCCGATCGACTACTTTTCTTTTTATATTTTTTTGAGATGCTTTAAATAGATTAATAAGGCTTATAAGAACTGTTATAGAGTAAACGGAGACTGATTGTTTCGGTCCAGGCTCCACAGTCTAGACTACTCCTATTATAAGAACTACTAGGTAGATAAGCGCGCTACGCTACGCCGGTTGAATTTCGATAGCATGCGCTCGGGGAAAAAATATTTTTTTATTTTCGCAAAACCACCCACCGGTCAAAAATAGTCTAGAGGAAAAAGAGCAAAAAATTATTAGAGATGACAACCTTGTTTTGTCGAGCCTAATACTCTACGCGTTCACTGAGTAATAATACATGTTCGCAAAACCACCAACCGGTGAAAAATAGCCTAGAGGAAAAAGGGCGAAAAATCTTCGATGAATCTGTGTTTTTTTTGTGACGAAATTTTTTTTCCGGGTTTTTTGGGTGACGAAAACTTTTTTTCCGAGTTTTTTTGTTGCGTTTGTTAAAAAAAATGGGTCGTTAGGACGCGCCGGTGAATCTATGGGTCACTATAAATCTTCGGACGAATCTACATTTTTTTTAAAAAAACCTGCGGTTATGACCCGTTGGCAAATCCATAAGTTGCTATAAACATTCGATGAATCTGTATTTTTTTGTGATGAAAACATTTTTTCCGGATTTTTTGGGTGATGAAAACATTTTTTTCCTGTTTTTTTTGTTGCGATATTTTTTCCGGGTTTTTTTGTTGCGTTTGTTAAAAAAATAGGTCGTTAGGACGCGCCGGCGAATCTATGGGTCGCTATAAATCTTCGGACGAATACATATTTTAAAAAAAAAACCCGCGGTTATGACCCGTTGGCAAATCCATAAGTTACTATAAACTTTCGATGAATCTGCGTTTTTTTGGTGACGAAAATATTTTTTTCGGGTTTTTTTGTTGCGTTTGTTAAAAAAAATGGGTCGTTAGGACCCGCCGGCGAATCCACGTGTCGCTATAAATTTTCGGACGAATCTACATTTTTTTTAAAAAAACCCGCGGTTATGACCCGTTGGCAAATCCATAAGTTGCTATAAACTTTCGATGAATCTGCGTTTTTTTGGTGACGAAAACATTTTTTCCCTTTTTTTGGGTGTCGAAAACATTTTTTCTGGTTTTTTTTGTGGCGAAAACATTTTTCAGGAAAAACGGAGAAAGGACTCGAGCGTAGAAGCAAGGACTTGTTTGTTATTTTTTGGACCTGTTAGCTATCTCGAAAAATTAGAAAAGGGCTTGTTCACGATTTGAACTTAACGGGAGGCTTTTTCAAAATCCGTGCGAGGACCCAAAGCGAAGAAAAGAAAATATTTTCGTCTCACAAAAATCATGAAGGATCTATCTGTAATTTTGAAGAAGCGGAGGACTTTTTCGCAAAATCGCCAAATGACAGTGGCTTTTGGTTAGGTGGAAATCTTAGCCATTTTTTTAAAAACCCGAGGTTATGACCGTTGGCAAATCCATAAGTTGCTATAAACTTCGATGAATCTGCGTTTTTTGGGTGTCGAAAACATTTTTTCCGGTTTTTTTTGTGGCGAAAACATTTTTTCCGGGAAAAACGGAGAAAGGACCTGAACATAAGAAGCAGGGACTTGTTTGTTATTTTTTTGGACCTGTTCGCTATCCTGAAAAATTAGAAAAGGGCTTGTTCACGATTTGAACTTAACGGGAGGCTTTTCTGTAAAATACCGTGCAGAGACCCAAACGCGAAGAAAAGAAAATATTTTCGTCTCACAAAAAATCGCGAAGGATCTATCTGTAATTTTGAAGAAGCGGAGAGACTTTTTCGCAAAATCGCCAAATGACAGGTGGCTTGCTGGTTGGGGTGGAAATCTTCCGCCTGTAATAGAGTTGATATTATCGATATTGCATGGTTGAATTAAGGCTGGCCAAGGTTGACTGCTAGCTAGATACTTTTATCTACAGGATGGATTGTCCTGTCTGAACCTTGTACCCAGGAAGTAATTTGTCTCAATCTTCTACCTAGGAAGCTTGACACGATGGTAAACGGTAGCGAGGAGAAGATTCAGAAGACACGCAGAAAAATCCATCTGTTAGTTAAGATGAGAAGCGATCGATCGTTGGAAGCCATTCCTTAACGAGCATTAATTATGCGCACCGTCTGCCAATTAATCGCAGGAAGTAGTCCATGATCCATTATATTAGTTGTTCAGGAGCTGTACTTGAGGATTGATTCGGCGAGCTAGTCCACTGCTGACCATTGCTGGCCAGGAAGCAAGCATTCATATTCGGACCCAGTAGAAATGACTGGCTGTTCACTTACTAGTACTTGGCCATTTTGTTCATCTAGTACTGTCTGGTGCATGTAAGTAGGGTAACCAATCAGGTGTCATCTGAGAGCCCCATTAATTAGCACCTAAGAACCAACCTTAGCATCAACAGCTGAAGCATGAGACGAGATGTGATGTCAGAGGAGTCAGATGGAACAAGATGTCAAGCATTACCGAATTCGCTATAAACCCTCGTTCAATCAGATTCATCGAACACGAACTAATTTAAGGTATGAAGTTCTTATTTGCAGTAAAAACTAAAAAATAAGGTGACAATTACGAGCACGAAACTTACATCGAAATTTGGATGAATCGTGTTTCTGGATACTCAAGCAAGAGCACCTTATTCATTTTGCATTTGAGCCCATGGGCTGACAGATGGCGGCCCAAAGAGGGTGGGCTGGACACATAGGAAGTCCGGCCTTCTTCGAGAGAAGTCCTCACGGCGGGCGAGCGAGAGAGCGCTTCTTCTTCCTTAGCAGTCGCAGGAGCACAAGAGAACGTACTAGCTTAGCAAGCGAGGAAGGCGACAACCAGCCATGCTTGATCTTCGAGCCAGGGCGGCGCGGCTCCCGTGCCCTTCGTCTTCTTCCTCCTCCTCGGCCCCGACGACCTCGCTCTCCGGGTTCGCGCACCAGGTCGCCCCCCTCGCCCTCCTCGCCAGGCCGCCGCGGCCGCCCTCCGCCCTCTCGCCGCTGGCGCCTGCGCGGGCGCCGCCGTCCTCCTTCTCCGCCATGTGGGGCCGGCCCATGCACACCGGCGGCGCCCACTCCTTGCCCAGCACCAGGGGTGAGTGTGGTAGACAGTCTTAGACATGCTTTCGGTGAACTGATTAATAACGCTTCTAGTGGTACCGTCTTATTCGGTAATCGGTTGATGGTGTGCTTGTTTTGCATGTGCCATCGATAAGATATGAACTCCCTTCCTGTATTTGGGGCTTGTTCTGACAGGAATATATGTATAGAAGTTCGGTCAATTTGTTTTGAGAGAATCCGCATCTTTGCCACTTGGCTAGGGAAATCGGGGAGCATTTTGTTCAACTATTTAGTTAATAAGGGTTTCGCTTCCTTTTATCGTATCTACTGACTGTAATTTTGAATTCATTTCGGGTGCTAAGTGGCACAAAATTGAATAGCTGACATAAATCTCTGTTGGTTAGTTTTTTGTACGGCTGCCAGCAGCGGTGCTCCGAGAGAGGGGAAGGAGTTGCTAGTCCAGCATTTGCTTGTCGGTGAAAAGGATGTCAGGCTTCTGGTTGATCTCGAAAAGAGCATCATTGCAGAAGGTATAGTGTGATTACTCAAATTACTGTTAGCTTTCCTTTTGGATTATTTATTACTCTATATCTGTATTGTAATATTTGATATATTCGACTAGTCCAGAGAATAATTTGATCCGATGTGAGGCAGTATAAGCTCCCTCATAAAATGTGTGTGGTTCAAGTTAGGATCCATGTGACTCCCTTTTACCTGAATGCATCCATTCCATGTGATTGTATGTGTTTCATGTCCAAATTCTAACTTTGCGTAAAAAAAAAGAAAAAGAAATGCTCAACATTCAAGCATACGCACTGAGTTGCACCAATATCATTGTGTGGATGGTGATATACACTATCAAGTAAATTCGGATACTATGAAAAAATAATAACACTGCAGGGTAGTGCTCAGCAGCTAGCTATGATAACCAATAGCTAGCTTAACATTTTTTTTAGAATCACTGCTTACTACAATGAGAATACCATTTATTTTTTTTTTAATTTCAGGGGCAGACTTGAGTGACTTAGCCGTGGAACACTCCTTATGTCCATCAAAAGAAAATGGTGGTATGCTTGGGTGGGTTCGAAGGGGACAGATGGTACAACATTAACTTGTTTTCTCTATTATACTAGTAGAGAGCGTTATTTTAGTTCTTTACATATTGTTGTTGTTCAAATAAGCTAATCATGTGCGTAAACTGCAAAACTTCGGACTAGGCAAAAAAGCAAGGGCAATAAAGCCTTCAATCGGCATCTAATGCAATTACACTGATTGTCTGACTATCCTGGGCAGTGCTCATGAATTCCATGTAGGATGCAATTGGAAATTTTATGTTTCATAGTACATTTTGTTAGTTTAGCATTGAATTTAGTTGACTTTTTGTGGCAGAATTTACTTCTTGACTGTTCCAAATTGTCAAGAGTTGTTACAATCACCGTTGACAAACAAGAAAATGTAATATGTGATAGTGTTGGTATCGGTACTTGGGTGCTTGCATATTTTGTGGGGAATTGGAAGCCTTACAACAAATTTATATTTCTTCTTACTGGACACATCTATACACGGATATAAGTGGAGACTTTTACCTACACACACCTAAATCCATCTCCCACTGAATCCACTTGTTCTAGGCCAGCTAGCTTATTGTCTGAATCTTGCATCCATTCATCTATCCGCACCATTTACATGTTTTTGTTTTTTTTTTGTACCTCTATCTGCATTCCTGGGATACTGATACTTCCACTTTTGTGAGTACTATGTACAATGTGTTCAGCAGTAGTTTGAATGTTATTACTTTAACTGAGCAGGTACCAGAATTTGAGGAGGCAGCGTTTAGTGCTCCATTGAATAAAGTGGTACGGTGTAAGACAAAATTTGGATGGCATTTATTGCAAGTGCTTTCTGAGAGGTAAATGGTTGCCACAACAAGTCATATTATCTTGGTATACATGAACAGCTATTTATCTCTTTTCCACCAAATGTCAGGGACCAATGCATACTGCAAGACATTGAACCAGAAGAGCTTCATGCAAAAATGCAAGATCCTAGTTTTATTGAACAAGCTCAATTGATCGATGTCCGGGAGCCTGACGAAGTGTAAGATTGTTTGCCATTGTAGATTGTGCATATGTCCCAATTATGCTAATATGATAATGCAAATAGCACGTTACTCATGATAGAGTAAATTTTGTTAGTGCCATCGCAAAGGTTTGCGACTTGGAAAATACCATCGCGAACAGGAGGGGCTGTAAAATACCATTGCACCACGAAAAACTCTGGAAAATGCTATTGCCATCATGTTTTCCGTCCAAAACAGCCATCAGGGTCTTTCTTGGAGAGAAAATTTCAGAAATAGCAACAATACCACTGTATTCTTCTTCTCGTATCTTCTCTCTTCTTCATTCTTCCCTATTCTGTCTCTGCCGTGTGACCTCCTCTGCCATGGACAACCAGAGGAGCACACAGTGGAGGCTTTGACAGTTTGACTGGTGAGGTGGATGTGCTCGGGGTGCTGTTGAGGGTGAGCGTGAGGGTCTCCAGCATGGAACTGCAGATGAGGGTGTTGTAGGCGAGGGCACCGGTGATGGTGGCGACACGCGTGGGGGGAGGTGACATCATGGATGATTAGCAGGGAAGAGCGCTAGGTGGCAGTGGATCGCATGCATGAGTTGCATGAGTATGGCGTGGTCTTGGCAAACCTTTTGGTGGCGACAGCTTGGACTGAGGTGGCACAAGTCAGGCTGGCGGTGGCAGTGGCCATGGGGTGGCAATAGAGCTCGATGGTGAGGGGCTATGGCGGTGGTAGGCAAGGGCATAGTGAGCGGCACAAGGACACGACGGTGGCGTGGGGCGGCATCGCTAGATCAACGAAGAAAGGGCTCGATGATGTCATAAGGGAGTGAGGAAGACAAGGAGGGCTCGATGAAGACGGGCCTCTTGATGATGTGAGCGGCACAAGGACACGACGGTGGCGTGGGGCGGCATCGCTAGATCAACGAAGAAAGGGCTCGATGATGTCATAAGGGAGTGAGGAAGACAAGGAGGGCTCGATGAAGACGGGCCTCTTGATGATGAGAACAATGAAGAAAGGGCTCAATGATGAGAAAACGAGGAGGGGTCCAATTATAGGGGATTTTCGGTGATGGCTCTAGAAAGAAGATGGTGACGTGGCTACGAAAGCAGCCGGATGACCTGAGATGACAACAACATGGACAAGGTCCATGGTGAGGATGAGTTTGGCACGCGGTGGAGGTTGAGAAGAAGAAAGAATTGTTGAGAGAGGGGGGATGATGGTCATTTCACTGCCTTGGGATGGAAAATGTGACGGTAATGGTAATTGGTATTTCCAAGAATTTCACACGTTGGTGATGGCATTTGGCCATGCATGCCCTTTGTGATGGCATTTTCCATGTCGCTCACGATTGCGATGGCACTGACAAAATTTACTACTCATGATAAGTGCTGTATTATATGCAGGACATGCACGACCTTATGTCCTTAGAAAGCATAACGAGGGTGCAAGATACACCTCCAGTATTTTGCATTTTGCTCAAAAGCACAATAACTCTAGCAAAGAATTGGAAGAGAAAAATAGTCAGGTGCAGCCATAATCTTGACTTCTCACAATAAGATGATAGAAGTCATCTGTTTCAACCAGAATGGTCGTATGGACTTGTCCACATTTTTGAGAGTTGGTCCTTACATTGATATGGTCTCGTGGATAATGAACTTCATTTTGTTCCTTCTGGACCATTTACAAGCAAAACTGCTCGCCAGTTACGACATCTTTGTTGTGGCTTTGCAGTCTTATTTCATATAGAATTGTAGTGTGTGGTAATCCCCTTTAGTGCGCAACACCCTAATTGGGATGTAGAGTTACACGATTTAGCTTGTACATTCCTGGAATTGTGAAAGTTTTTGCCTTTGCAGGCATATTATTGTGATGACCAGTTCAGTGTAGTTTCTTTCTTTTCCTAATTATTCACCCATACCCATGGAGCTTATGCTGATATTGTACTTCTTGAATGACAGGGATAAAGCTTCCCTTCCTGGCTTCAAAGTTCTACCTCTCCGCCAATTTGGGACCTGGGGACCAGTTATGACAGATGAATTTAATCCTCAAAAGGACACCTATGTTCTGGTAACTTCATAACTACGATCAAAATCGCTGCCAGTATGCTTTGCAAAGGCCGATGGCCTAGTGGATAGAAGTATATAGTACTTCATACAGATCGAGTTGATTCAGTGGTTGCGGAAGGAAGTTGTATTGCGCACTTCATTGCTACACAGATCTGCTTCAGTGCATTAATGCCACTTGCCTAACTCTTTCCCTTTTGCTTTTTTGCTTCAGTGCCACCACGGCATGCGCTCAATGCAGGTAGCTAAATGGCTGCAGTCACAGGTAATTGAATTACTCATAAATCTTGCAAAGGGATGTTCTTACTGTAGTGCACGAGTGTATCTTAGATATGTAAATACTGCGCCTAGATTCGTCATTTCCCCCGCGTAGAGTAACTGTGTACTAGTGGTAACAGCTCCCTCTGATCAAGTTTCATCGTTTTGCAGGGATTCAGAAAAGTTTACAATGTTGCGGGCGGAATTCATTCTTACGCGGTTAAAGCTGATTCTTCCATCCCGACATACTAGTCATATTCATGATCGCCGATCCAACGTTGGAGTTTTCTCTGCATCCTTTTTTTCCCCAAATGAAACAAAAATCATGCTCAGCACTTAATGGTAGTATTTCGCAATGGTTTTGCGTTGATGCCAGAATTCAGAGCTAAATTATCCTTCCCACACTGCATCTTTTATTAGAGTTGTTCTTCAGAAATTGTATACATACATATTTCAATCTGGATTGAAAGGAAATACCCGAGAGATGCGTATTGGCTTGACCGAGTCATGGCCGAATTTCCCTTGTTGCATTCTGAACTTGTGATCATATCAGAGCCATTTTTACCCCCAAAAGATGAGCAAATAGCAGGCTATCAGACATTCAAAAAATATATGTAAATTTTTTCTTGACAGAAAGAAGATGGATTAATTAATGGTTAAGGATCAAATTAAAAGAAGAAAACAAAAATGCATGCGAAAGGGTAGATACAAGACAACCACCAGACCAAATGTACGGTAAGTTTTTTAAAAGACACAGCCCATCTGGACCTTCCGTCTCAGATCCAACGCTCAGCGCCCAAATTGCAAAAAACACCCCGCCCGTCACCCCCTTTCGGCTCGTTTCCACGCGGCTCGTTCGCCCATCGCGCCTCGGCTCCACGCTCTGTTCTTCCTCGCGCCTCCGGCCCTTCGCGCACAAGCCAGTTCGCCTCCAGCCCTAGGGCACGGATTGCTCGCCCGTCGCCCGCACCATCGTCGACTCTCGATCGCCGTCGGTTAGCGCGAGGAGGCGCCGTCGTCGCCCGCACCATTCACCGCTGTTCTGCCTTGCGCATCGGCGCTCTGTTCTGCCTTGCGCCTCTGGCCCGACTCGTCAAAATGCATGCGAAAGGGTAGATACCAACGGCGTGCAGACAACCACCAGACCACCGGTGTCGCAGGCCATGTACGGCATTCGCGACCCCAGATGATCGCCACGTTGTGTTCCCGTAAGTACCCTCACCAATTTGTTGCTTTAGTTGATGTAGTTTGCAAAGTTTCTGTCGCCATAGAAGAGCAAAACATTATGGTATACAATTGGTGTCAATTAGTCTCAAAACCATGAAATGAATGAAGTGCACCTTCAACACATTTTAATATAAGCTGCATCATTGTAACTATGATCTAGAACTTGTCTAAAATTTTTGGTCTTGCTCATTATATATAACTAATAAACAAAGGAAGCAAAAGCATGTAATGGTGCTAAAATCAATCACATTGCTTTAATTTGGTAGTAGTATTCCCAAAAGTTGAACTGGATCTACAAAGCATATCCCTATCCAAACATTTGTGGTGCAGAGATAAAACATAAAGATAGTAGTTTTTTTTTTGAACAGAATTTATACTGTACCTCACTTATATGCAAAAATTAACTAGGTTTAAAATCTCCAGGTTTGTCAAGCATTTGATGGATTGAGGCAAGCTCTCCAGTTTTGAATTGTTAGCCTCGTCAGTGACCTGAGCGATTCCGGAAGTTCAGAAAAATTCCAGCATTCTAAAACTTAAGGAGGAGCAGCCTATGGTCTCTGGCAACACAGTCAGATCGCTGCAGTTCTAATGCTCAAATGCTCCAGATTGACAGTGTTTTCCAGACTGTTTAGTTACTAATTTTCAACGCAAAAACAGTTTACTTGACTTGCGATGGTATTAACGCACTGCAAAAAACTTCCTGGGAAATATGGATTGAACCTAAGGGTCCCAAATTTGGAAATATTTCATCTCTTTGCTGCTGACCATCATCAAGAGAGGTTGACCACTCGTCCAAGTTTTCCATTGAACATAGAGAAGAGCCTTGCATGCTGTACATTTTGTACTAGAATCAGCAAAGCTAACAGTGAGTACCTTGCATTCGATTTTGTTGACCATCCATTTCACGAGGAAAGTCGTATCATTCTCTGGCTCAATGCACACAATTCAGCTGCCCTCTTATCTCCAAGAACAGTTCAAGGCACCATACAGGCATACAACAGATTCACAGCAGTCTAGAACTGAATTTCGCAAACAATGCATAACCACCTCAAAAATGCACCAGATTCACGGCAATTCCCCCATCGATCCACCCCTCTGCATCCCCAAGAACCGTGTAGGCATATTAACAAGCATGTTGCGGGCACCAACGGATCAACAAACGAATTGGCAAAAATAAACAGGGGGAGGGAAAGAAAAGTGGTGCCTGCCTGGAAGCAGAGGTTCTTGTGGAGGAAGTTGGCCTGCGTGAAGAAGCTCGCGGAGCCCCTGGAAGAATCCATACAAAGAAAGACGGACGAGGAGAGGCATTTCAGAGTTGGGAATCGAGACGAAACTGGTGGAGGCAGGGAATGCTTACTGCACGGCGTTGGTCGGGGAGGCGCCGGATTCGTGCTGACGGTGGATTCGTGGTGGCGGCGGAATCGGCGGATTTGGGGAGGCGATCTGGTGACGAGTCGGGCTTGCGGCGATCGCAAACGGTGAATGGTGCGGGCGACGACGGCGCCTCCTCGCGCTAACCGACGGCGATCGAGAGTCGACGATGGTGCGGGCGACGGGCGAGCAATCCGTGGCGCCAACTTGTGCGGAGGCGCGAGCCCTAGGGCTCGAGGCGAACTGGCTTGTGCGCGAAGGGCCGGAGGCGCGAGGAAGAACAGAGCGTGGAGCCGAGGCGCGATGGGCGAACGAGCCGCGTGGAAACGAGCCGAAAGGGGGTGACGGGCGGGGTGTTTTTGCAAATTGGGCACTGAGCGTTGGATCTGAGACGGAAGGTCCAGATGGGCTGTGTATGCGCGTGTGCACCGGAAAGGCGCTGTGTATGCGGGATCGCCGCTTTTAATATAAGCTAAAAGTTATATATAACTAATAAAAATCAAAAGTTGAACTGGATCTACTTTTACAGTTTATTGTTAAAAAAATTAACTATTTATTAAACGATTCCTTATAAAAACTATATCGGCTTATCGGTTTTTCAGTTTAGAAAACCAAAACAGTTTACCCAAAAAAAAAACGCTAAGGGTCCCAAACAGGCCCAACTGAAGTGGTGGTCATTGGCATGGCATTACGTGCGCTAGTGGGATTTATATATTATTAGTCATGTGACTATGTATTACAACGAAAATACAATTTACGATAAAAAAATTTATTTGTAAAGAGTATTAACTTTAGTTATGTTTCAATAGTAGAAAAGACTTGTTTTTTCGAAGAGATTTAACTATCGAGTTAAAACTCTTTCTATCTCAGCCGCAGCTACTCTAGAGAAGACGAACGACCCCACTTCTAATTAGAATCAGTACAGATTATTATATTATAATGCTGCACTCAGTCAAAGACGCCCCGCCTAATCCAGAAAGTTGCGTCCAACGGGCCCGCATGTCACCCCACCGCTTTGGCGCCTTCCCCTGCGGCCTCCTCCAAATCCCTATCGCTCCTCCTCACCTCCTTCCCCCAAATCCTGGCCCGGCCCCGAAGCTTCTGGAAGCCTCGCCGCCTGCCTCCAGAGCCGTCTAGACGAATCTGCGCTTGATTACGTCGCCAAGTCTGGGCTTCTCTGGCGATAGGACCGAGGCCTGATCATGGTCCTGGCCCGCCGGCGGCATGCCGAGCTCTACTCCGACCGCCACCGCCGATCATACACTGTGCTCCCGCTTTGGACTCGCTTCCCCTTCTTTTTTAAGTTTCCGTTTATAATAGTTGGTTTGGATTAACATATATTTCATGTAGTCAGCGACATCTTATTCACAATTCTCAAGCTAGGTTGCGCTATTGGTATAGTTGTTGCAAGTTAGCATCTTCACTCGTCTTAGCTCTCCTTTTTTATTCTTTTTTTTTGTGTGTTTGTGTCAGTGTGTGTGTGTGTGTTTCTGTACCTGTTGATTGAAATGGTTCATGATTGAGTAGTGAAGAACAAGCCTGTTACTGGTATTCTAATGGCTCGATTCGTATCTTTGCTCCAGTGGTACAGAGGGGAGTAGCACCGTGCAAGCTGCTGTGGCCCGTCAGGGAGATTGGCCAACCTTAAGGTTTCAGATCGACACAAGTACATCAATGAGCATATTCGTGTTCCCACGTGTTAACCTTTTGGATTGTATTACGTTTCGTACAAAGTCCTTACCAATACGCCTTTTTCGGCAGATCATACTGTTGCATCAAAACCTGAGCAGTTACTGACTCGGATTGGAAAGAAGTAAGCATGTGCATGTACTGTACATCGTTAATTAGATCAAATCACAGGTTTTAAGCTACTAATTTGTCAAAACTCCTTCCCTTTTTTTCACTGATGTATAGCTTCCGACAATATCGTGGACCATAGGGTGGGCTCACTTCCTTGCTGCTAGAAAGGGGAGAGCAAAGTGATTTACTGTCTCCTAGTGATTGTGGTCCGTTGAGGTCCTGTGATGGCAGATGCTAGTTGAAGGACAGACACCTCAACTGTTTTAGACAACGACAATAAGGACCAGAGGGTAATCCTTATTCTTTCTTTCGGTTGTTTACAGGTTATCCCTCTCTTTTTGAAAAAAGATTTTAAGTTGAACACCAATTGAGCATCTATGTCTTTACCTGCACCATTTTCAAAAAAACAGCTGTTATTCTCAACATGAGTTTGCATTTTAACTGCAGATCACACTATACTTGCCATGAAATTGATTGCTAAAGCTTAATAAGACAACAACAGAGTTGATACTTCTGGAGACACTTGAGATCTTTTACTTGACCAATAAACTGCTGGAGATATCACCGAATCACTGAATGCTATAGCAGCAATAAATTAAATCAATTGTAAACCTTGCGAGTATCAGCCTTTTTCACTTGCTCACACTATGAAACCTTTTAATTCATAAGCTGTTTTACTTACTCACTATGAATCCACTGCCAAATGATACTCCACATATGCCTAAGTGCTCAGCTAAAACTTGCAGTTAGAACAAGGACAAAGTGGGGGCAATCATGGCATCTAATTCTTCATATAGGTCTCACAGGTCCGACAAACCTTTGGACCAAAAGGTGATAATTTAGTTTTTTTTTTCTTGTACATTGTTACTTAATCTTGCATTGTCATACTATTAATTGCATGTTGTATTCACCATACGATAGGCAATGCGGCGTCTGGCTCAAAATTGTGAGGCAGCAAGAAAAAGTCGGCTCGGAAAAAGGTATCTTTACAATTGTGCCCTTATTTCTCTTTTGGTCTGAATAAGAATGTTTCTATTTTAGTTAAATTAAATTCTTTGGAAACGAAAATTATTAATTTCAGTAACTTAACCTGATTTATGCTAGGTTTGTCTAAATGATCAGTTGCAGTTGTTTTTTTTTAATTATAGAAAGGCAGGAGCTATGCCTAAGCAATTAAGCAAGGAATTTGGACTTTGGATGTTCTGTGCAGAGCTGTTGTAGTAGTGTTGATGAGCTGAACAGCATATTTCTTGACTGTAGTTTTATGTGCCATGATGACACCATTTATTTTTTCTCTCATGGTGCCCTTATCATGTAATAAAATTGCACTTTGCATTAAAGGACAGATAAGATGTCCTCACAAAAAAAAGGACAGATAAGATGTCACAATGCCAGAGACTACTTTGTCGTGTACTTCAAACTTTAATAAATCCTTATTTGTCTATGCATAAGCAATTGAATTATATAAATTTAGGTGCCAGGATGATCCTTACCTGTTTGTATTTTTTTTAATCCCCCTGAATACTTGGTTATTCATTTGTTTTGAGCCACTATAATGTTTCTTTATCCGTTTGAAGGCATATGTACAGCAGCTAGAGAGCAGTAAGCTGAAACTTGCACAACTAGAGCAGGAGCTCCAGAAAGCTCACCAGCAGGTAAAACTTTATTGGCTGAATGTTGGGTCATGATATTTGGTTGGCAAAGAGTTCTACCTTGCTGTTATTCAGACTCTTGTTGGATATGTAATTGCAGGGAATCTTCATTTCTAGCTCTGGAGACCAAACCGATGCCATGAGTGGAAATG
This sequence comes from Guadua angustifolia, assembly GCA_036346375.1. Lineage (NCBI taxonomy): Eukaryota > Viridiplantae > Streptophyta > Magnoliopsida > Poales > Poaceae > Guadua > Guadua angustifolia. The sequence continues at coordinate 970,935 of CM070521.1, read as the reverse complement.
GTGTGTTTTCAATTTTTCATCTATGTGTGCCCATAAACGTTTGTGGCTTAGTCACTTTTGTTTACATGATTTTTGGTTTTATGTCTAATCTATCTATGTAAATTGTGTGGCATCTGTCTTGTTAGAAGTACATCTCAAACATTAAGCTTGTCTTTGCAGGGGCGTTGACTTTTGACATAGAATACACTAGATGGCTAGAGGAGCAAAATAAGCAGATAAATGAGTTGAGGACTGCAATGAACGCTCATGCGAGTGACAGTGACCTACGCCTTATCGTAGATGGCATAATGGCACATTATGTCGAAATATTCAAGGCCAAAGGTGTAGCTGCGAAGGCTGATGTGTTTCATATACTTTCAGGCATGTGGAAGACACCAGTTGAAAGGTGCTTCCTATGGCTTGGGGGTTTCCGTCCATCCGAACTTTTAAAGGTGAGTGAAGTATCAAATCACAGAGTTTGTAGTTTGTTCGATGCCCTTACTGGTCCAGTAAGATTCACTGATTTCTCGGTACAATATACAATTACAGCTCCTAGCGAATCACCTTGAGCCTCTAACCGAGCAGCAGTTGCTGGGATTGACCAACCTCCAGCAATCTTCCCAACTAGCAGAGGATGCACTGTTACAAGGGATGGAGGCATTGCAGCAATCCTTGGCAGAGACTTTGGCTGGATCTCTTGGTCCGTCAAGTTCTTCAGGGAATGTGGCAAGCTACATGGGTCAGATGGCCATGGCCATGGGCAAGCTTGGAACACTTGAGAATTTTCTCCGGCAGGCAAGCCTCTTTGCTACATCCTTGCATCAACTGGCATGAATTTAGCTGATCACTTACATCAACTGTTTCTTTGGTTTCTTTTGTCTGATTTTTAAGAGTATTTTTTTTCATACCTGCAGGCTGACAACCTGCGACAGGAGATCTTGAACCAAATGCAACGAATTCTGACGATCCGACAGGCTTCTCGTGCTCTTCTCGCCGTACATGATTACTTTTCACGCTTGCGCGCTTTGAGTTCCATGTGGCTTGCTAGGCCACGGGAATAACCAAACATCATCACTATGTGGAGTTTCCTGTGCTGATTTGGGGGACATTACCTGGCACTCATTATTGTGCACTGCAGATAATTGGCTGTTCAGATTTTCCCTGTGCAATTATGTGTAGCTGCTGGTGGGTCCAAACTGTACTTAAATGGTGTACAGGTAGGTTGAACCTGTAAGTTATAATGATTGTGCAACTCTGTTAGCAATAAAAGTTAGATGAGCAGTGCTCCAATCTCAAGTTAGATGAATTAATCAGCATCAGTTCCAAGTTGTGTGTAGCACTGTAGTGGCTGGAAATGCAGTGCTCCAGCCTCCAAGTAAACTCCTGTCCTGTGGAGGAAACAGGGGGGAAGCGAGTAATAAGCGTCCGATTCTGAGCAAGCCTTCACCCTGGCTTTCCCAGAAGCCTTCTTCTTATTGGCCTCGTAGCCCGCCACAGCCGCAGCATCAGCATGCCATCGCCGGGTGGGGTGGGTTACTGAAACAATTGAGCAGATCAAGAATAGCTGGGAACCCTGAAATTATTCCATCCAGAAGAATTGCGTACGTGCTGTCGGATCCTAACTAAGCGTCTTGATAACCATGTGCCGTGTGATTGACGATGAGGCCGTAATATTACTCCCTTCGGTCGCAAATAGTTGTTTTTGTTTATATTAATACGGTTTTCAAAACACAGTTTTGATCACCAACTTCTATTCTAATATATTTATAAGCCATAATAAAATTATAATATTATGAAGTTACCTTTCGAGATAAATATACATATATGATTTTTATGTATCCAATTTAAATATGTAAAAATATGTCAACAGTTAAAGTTTTGAAAATTTAACTGTACATATGTCTAAAACAACAATTATTTGTGACCGGAGGGAGTATTTCCACATGGCAAATCCAAATATTTTTATGTATGCTAGAGATCGAAGTTTAAAAAAGTTAATTGCACTTATTCTAGAACAATATCTATAAAATAACAGAGGGAGTACATCATGCGGAACTGCAGGGTAAACAAATCTGTATGCTGATTAGTACTCCCTCCGTCCGGAACCTTAGGGTAAAGAGCTTACATTGATTATGTTTACTTCAACTTTTTTTTGTTGTATGTAGGAAATGAGATTTTTCCTTTTTACTACAAATTAATAAGCTGTTTTGTTTCACTCATATAATTATCTAGTTTAGCTTACCAACCTGAATATAGAATAAGAAAAGAAAGATAAATATTCAATGGATTTTAAAGGAAAACGATCCTATCGTAACGAATCACAAATAGAGCTATTGCCAGCACACAAAAGTTAATAGTATCTCATAACTAAAAGATTGAGCAGAAGAAGCAGGCAGACCGCCTAAAAAAGAGTATTTATCATTTGAGCTATACTCTGTTCTAAGAAGACCAATAGGAACATATTTGAAATGGCAATCCATAAAAGAAAAAAAACACCAATTCTAAGAGTGGCTAAAACAAAACGAGGACGGAGGGAGTAACCAGTATCTCATCACCATTGATGGTTTGATACCGTAAGTTCAGATCACTGCACACGCGCTCTCAGGGAGTATGGATAGTGCTGCTTAGTGCTTAGGAGTAAACCATTAATTACGGAGTAGTATGCAAAACTGATACTGGCTCGTTCTGCTGGCTGGAGCTACACAAGGAAATCGGACATTGGCGACGGCGTATGTCAGTGGTGCAGGGAGTGACGCGCAATCAACAAACGCCGACGCTTTTGACGGGGTATCAGCCGTGGCCGCAACGAGTTTGGGCCATAGTGCAAGTGGGCCCAAAGTATCTGTAACCGTCGGCCAGCGCTTCTCTTGTTGATATTGGGCCCAAAGTTTTTTTTTTTGTTATAGGTTGGTGGCAGCGTAAGGTTTCAAATTTCGGTTTCGGATTATATATCGGACGGACTGAAGTTTCAACTATACAAAATTTTGGATCATATCTTAGAGGGGATTGAAATATCTCAAAGGGGATCATTTCTTGGCAAATCTTAACCGTACAAAAAATGGTTCAAAACACGTTAGAAAATTTTTGTGGATGATCATGACGCATCACTAATATTCTCATAAATTCTTTAGGTGATGACCAAGTATAAGAAATTTTTAAAAATTCTGACAGTGCTACTGTCCAGTAGTCTCCTGATAAAAGCCTTACAGCGGGAGAATTTTTGATTGAGCAACAAAAACAAGTTTCGAATTTTTGAAATTTTTAGAGAAAGGTGTTGAGGCAATTCTTAAGCTCTGCTAAAAATTTTGGATCATGATCATACTCGAACGAATTTATAAAATTCTAACAAGGTTGTTGTCTCATTTATGTTCTTTTCTTTTTTATTTTTGAAAGATAACAAATGAAGTTTAATTCTTTTGAATTTTTTTTGTATGATCCTAGACTACTAAAGATGGTACCATAAATTTTTTAGAGTATGAACAAGCTTGTACATTTTTTTAAAAAAAATCTAACATTTTTTCTATTATTTTTATAAAACATCTCAAAATTTGGTTTTTCAAAACATTTTCATGGAAAATGACATTCTTAATAGGTATTGTCTCAAATGTTGTCAAAAAAAAATTGAAATATGGTCAAAAGTTCCGAAGTTTCGATGAAATTTATTGAAATTTTTTAAAATGCTGTAGCAATTTGAATGTTTCTAATTTTTTATTTGTCTAGGATTTTTAATCTCATCTTCAACTAAAATCCGAAATATCGATCAAAATTTCTAAAATTACAGCGGGATTTCGAACCTTCGGCAGGTGGGCTGGATAGACTCCTTTCTGGGCCTGGACTACTCCCATGTTCACAGCTAAAAGAACTTGAATAACTCGGAAGTCATGCTGACGTGTCAAGCAGGGGCGCAAACATGTCAGATGCCGAGGTTGTCAGAAGCAAGCAGCTGAGAGCTGACTGATGCGGACACAAGACAAAGAGACCAAGACACCACATGCTCTCGATCAGAAGGGGGGAAAAAGTCGCTAAATCCTTATCCATACGCAACTGCCCTGCCCACTTTTTCTTTAATCCGATTTGATTTCCAGTGAAGGCGACCAAAAGGTTCACCAAGATGTCATTTGGTCAAACAAGAACGCTTCACACTAACTGCGTGCCAATTGTTAATCTCCGCGTGTTCCAAGTAAACTACCAATTGTTAATCCGATCCGGCAGGCAGCAGCTGGGTACGTACCTGAGCACTGCGGTATAATTAATATTTCTCCTAAATGCATCTAGAGTACGAATTGACTAATAATGCCCTCCAGTCTGACGAGATCGACGGCAGGCTTCAGAGTAGCCCGTCGTGCTAGCTAATCCTGCAGTGACTTTCTTGGACATGATGTGATATGCAAAAGCCACACAACGCTGATATGCAAATCAGAAGAGCATATACAAATATAGTAGTACCGGTGAAATTTTTAATAAATCTACACGTCTGACCATCATGTAAAAATTTTACAACATCATTAGTATTGCCTTAGGTCCTAACACAGAAATTTATAAAACTTTATAACATGATTTGACAGCTCAATTGAATCAAGAATTACCGACTGCTTTGGTTTGGATAAGGTACGTAGTAGTTAATGGTGACAAGAATAACGAAATGCTGGTGCTAGAGCTAGAGTGGCATCTGTCAGTGTTGACTTGAGGTCAGTGTTTTGGTTTGGATAAGGTAGTAGTTAACGGTGACAAACAAGCCAATGAGGACGGCGGCGATGCTCACGTAGGCCGTGGGCGGTGCACCGACCGGCTCGATTTGACACGCCGACGCCGGAGCCGAGACGCCCAGCCCAGCCCAGCGCGCGCGGGCACAGCCGATGCGATGCACTGCCTGCACTGCACGTCGCTCTGGCTGGCTAATAAGCGATGGGGACGGGACGCGCGAATCAAAACCAAATAAATCCACGCTTGTCTTGTGTGCTCAACTTAACTGATCGACGAATTCCTTGCGTACTGCTGCTGCTCGATCGTTGAATTTGTTTTGTTTTCTCCTTTGCCTGCTGCTCTGGGAAGTGCAGGAGCTAGCTAGTCCAGCCGCCAGCGCATCTTCCCTTCGATTTCTTTCTTTCTGTACGTGCCAAGGTAATATAACTTCTTCGCAATTGTCACACAACGCCTAGAAAACAAAACTCAAAACTCACGAATTTAAGAGTACTCGGAAACTCGACTCGACTTGACTCGAACTCGTTCGCAATTGTCACACAACGCCTAGTGGTAGGTACGTAGCTACAGGTACATGCCTGCGTCTAGGGGTGGGCAAAAATAAACCGAAACCGAGAAACCGAACCGAACCGAACCGAATAAACCGATTTTTTCGGTTTTTTCGGTTTTCGGTTCGGTTTTTATTTTGATGCTATTTGGTTTTCGGGCTTCGGTTCGGTTTTTAACTCTGGAAAACCGAATAACCGATCAAAACCGAATCGAGCCACCTCTTCCCCCAACAGGCCACCTCTTCTTCGGCCCTAATTACCTTCCGTTCCCCATTTTGCTCGGTCATTTGCTCGCTCGCTCCCACCTCGTCCTCCTCAGTCTCGCCGACAAGAGCTAATCCTCCCGTCCTCCGTTGCCACCGACCCTCGTCGCGCGAGAGCCACCTGCCCACCTCCTCCTCCCATCCTCCGATTCATCGCCACCTCGCCAGATCCATCGCCAGATGGCCTAGATCTGGTCATCCTCGCGGCCCTCCTCTGCGTGCTCATCTGTGTCTTCGGCGGTGGTGGGAACCCGGCTACTAGCGGCGCGTCGGGAGCCGGCGTGACCACCAACAACGGGCTCAAGAAGAAGGCGTTCAAAAGCATGCCGAAGCCGCATCTGTGACGCTTGATGGCAGCGGCGGTGGCGCGCGAGGCGCCATGGCGGGGAGGAGGGAAGGTGGAGGAGTTCTCAAGGAGTGCGCCATCACTGTCCGAAGTTCGGACTCCTCCCATCTCCCATTCTCCCAGGACCCAAGTCGTCACCGACTCACCGTCCTCCCATCTCCTAAAGCCCCAGCGTAAGTAGTTCTTCCTAGATCCAAATGACCAAATCACATTCATTTGTATCCTTGTGTGCAAGATTGATTGATAGTGTTTTTCACTTTTGTTAGCTACTGCCTACTGATTAGTAGAAGAAAACCTAGCAATGTTTTTCAGTTCTTGCCCGTCACATGATTGAAAACACACTGAAGTTGAAATAGTTCATATTCAAATGAACTGGCGTTTGTTCTGGTTCTATGAACTTCCTATCCTAGCGTCAACTATGTATCAACAAGACAAATCTTCTTGCACGCGCGTGGGTGATTGCAGAGAAGGCGATGGGAATTGGGAGGAGGAAGCGTCGAGTCGAAATTCGAAATTCGTTAAACCGAAACCGAATTAAATCAACCGAATTGATTCGGTTAATTCGGTTCGGTTTTTATCTCTGTTCGGTTTCGGTTCGGTTTGCAAAATCTAAAAACCGAAATATTTTAGAACCGAAAAAACTGAACCGAAAAAACCGAATTAACCGAATGCCCACCCCTACCTGCGTCTGCGTGTGTAACATTCCAAAAAAATAATTAAGGTATGGTCAGCCAGCAGGTCGAGCCGGCCCCGGTGTGGGTGTTGAGTCCGACACACCTGACATAAATAGGGACAGGAGGAAGTAAGCTCTAACTCTAGCCGTTGCGCAACCACCGCCACCTGAGCCGTGCACCACCATTATCGCTCCGTCCTAACTGTCGTGCCGTCTATAGCTACCATCTTTGCCCTACCATTACAATAAAAAACTTCTTTCTGTCGGTCTATCATTATCGGTTCGGCTAGAACCGGTAGTAATAACACTTTCACTACCGATTCATAAGTTAGAACAGCACAAATGCTCGATCGAAGAAGAATCGGCAAGGATAGTAACTTATCACTGCTGGTTCTAAAAAAAATCGGCAATGATACTATTACTGCCAGTTCGTCTTCTTAAAAATCGGCAGTGATAAGTCATTATTACTATCGGTTCTCAAGAAAAACCGGCAGTGATAATGGAGGAAGTATCACTGCCGGTTCGGAATATGAACATGCAGCGATAATATTTTTAAAAAATCATAATTTTTTCATACGGAGTCGGATGGAGATAAAATTTATATGAAAATTGTAGCTCTCAATGAGATCTACAACTTTGTAGTCGATAACTTTTTTATTTGAAGTCATTTAGATATACAAATAATGATTGAAACTTTCAAATACAAATGGATAAAAGGAAAATATATCTTATAGTAGTTGAGAAGTGTATGTTAGGTGAGATGGTAAGAAGAGACACTAGGTACCTCACAGGATTCCTTGCAAAAGTTAGACACATGGTAAATACAGATCTTAATACAACTAAATATTTCTGTCGGGGATTGGGAAATTCCGTGAGGCGACCATCGGCTTGGCGCCAACCGACTATGCTCTTGCCGGATGGTGCACGCAAGCGCCGACCGTGTAGCCAGTTCACGGGCTACCCGTCCCCATCAAGTACGCCCCGAGCAAGCTCGGGGCTCGGGGCCTCAGGCGACATGGCATTAAATCTTGCGGCTGGCTCGAGATCGACGCTCGCGAGATCCGCGGCTGCCCGCAGTCTGCGCCGCTTTGGTCTGCGCTCATCGTACGTCGCGTGGTACGTTTGGCGGTGGCGCGGCATCTTTGCCGCTTCACGTCCTCTCTGATGCTAGCGCCCTGTAATAAATGATTTGTCTCTGTAATTCTCTATAAATACCCCCTCCTCGATGGATTGGGGTGGACCTTCGATACTACGCACACACTTACACATATCGCTGTTTACGGAATCCTTAGGATCGTTCGGGCCTCCAGAGCAAGCGCATTGTAACCCACTTTCACATACTAGTGCAATCCTTTGGACGTAGGGTTATTATCTCCTCCGCGAGAGGCTGAACGAGATAAAAACGACCCCTGTGTCCGATTGTCTCGCATACCTTATTTCTTTTGCTCGGCGTACTCTCGGGCGTGCACCCCTTGCGGAAAAGGGGCCCCAAGTTGATCCTCATTCAACAAGTAAGCTCGACGGGGACCTGTCCGAATCGTCGACAAGTGGCGCCGTCCGTGGGGATCGATCATAGTCCTTCGCGAGAATCACGAGGGACGATGAGTTCTCGAGTCAATCAAGACCTCTGCGTCTCCGGCGCGAGAGGACGATGTCCTACGCCGCCATGGCGTGGCGGTGTTCTTGATCCGGAAGGCCACACCAAATCCATGTTCCGCGCGAAAGCAAGTCCTTCGCCGGGCGCGAAGCCTCTCCGAAAGCAGCGCTTCGCTCGGGGCAATCCATGTTCGCGCCGAGCAAGTCCTCGCCCGGCGCGAGCCTCCCGAAAGCGGCGCTTCGCCGGGGGCTATTCGCGCTAGTTAGTTCCCTCGACGTCTAGTCACGTCCGAGATCGCGGCGATTCGGGCTTGTCCTGCAGCCGCCTCAAGCATTTGACTCATGCTTGGGATGCGCGACATGAGTCCTCTCATGACCGCTAGTTAGTTCCCCAGGCGTCTAGGCCATGTCCGGATGCGGCGATTCGAGCATGTCTCGTCTGTCGATTCCTCAAGCATTTGACTCATGCTTGAGATGCCGCAGAGCTCTTCGCTTGTGAGATCCTCGTCCCGAGCCTGTTGCTGTTCGGATGCCGGGCGTAGCTCTTGACTGCGAGATCCCGAGCCATGTTGCTTTCGGATGCCGTAGTAGCTCTTGGAGATTCGCGAGATCCTCATCCCCAGCCTGTTGCTCGGATGCATGATAGCTCTTCGCTGCGAGATACCCGAGCCGTGTTGCTCGGATGCCGCAGTAGCTCTTCGCTGCGAGATCCTCATCCCGAGCCTCGTTGCTCGGATGCATGTAGCTCTTCACTGCGAGATCCCCGAGTCCTGTTGCTCGGATGCGCGAGAGCTCTTCGATTGCGAGATCCTCATCCCCGAGCCCCGTTGCTCGGATGCATGAGAAGCTCTTCGCTGCGAGATCCCGAGCCCCGCCGCCGGATGTCATGATAGCTCTTCGTTGCGAGATCCTCATCCCCAAGCCTGTTGCTCGGAAGCTGCAGTAGCTCTTATTTCAGAAGATCCTCTTCCCGAGCGGTGTTGCTCGGATGTTGCGATAGTTTTTCGCCGCAAAAGTCGCGATCCTCCCTATGTGTCTAGAGGCTTAAGGCGAAGGTCCGATCTCGGCAGCTTCCCCTTAAGCCTCGGGGCTAGGTCATGGGGATTGGGAAATTCCGTATACGACCATCGGCTTGGCGCCAACCGACTATGCTCTTGCGGATGGTGCACGCAGGCCGACCTTGTGTAGCCGGCTCACGGGCTACCCCGCCCCCATCAAAGCACGTCCCGAGCAAGCCAAGCTCGGGGCCCGCGATAAGGCGACATGGCATTAAATGCGCATGGCTCGAGAGATCGCGACGCTTGAGATCCGCCGTACGGCCCGGTCTGCTTGGCCTCTGCGCTCACTGTACCCACGTCGCGTGGTACCGGCGTGGCGCTGCCATCTGCGACCGCTTACGTCCTCTCAAAGACTTAGCCCCCTGTAATAAATGATTTGTCTCCTGTAATTCCCTATAAATACCCCCTCCTACGATGGATTGGGGGCTGGACCTTCGGTACTACGCACACACTTACACATATCGCTTGCTTACGGGAATCCTTAGGATCGTTCAGGGCCTCCCGAGCAAGCGCATTGTAACCCACTTTCACATACTAGTGCAATCACTGGACGTAGGGTTATTATCTCCTCCGCGAGAGGCCTGAACCAGATAAAAAACGACCCCCTGTGTCTTCCGATTGTCTCGCATACCTTATTTCTTTGCTCGGCGTACTCTCAGACGTGCACCCCTTGCGGAAAAGGGGCCCCAAGTTGATCCCTCATTCAACAAGTAAGCTCGGCGGGGGACCCTGTCCCGAATCGTCGACAATTTCTCTCCCTGAATATATATTATTACCTTTAGTATAAGATAGATACTATAGATGCTACAAGACACCTGGTATTATAGATTTTTTTTCCATTATCAGCTAGCCAAAATGTTTCTGATGAGTGACGATGGGCAAGGAATATCTTTTCTAGTTCAGCATTTCCATTCTTCCTGAAGCCTGAAGTTGTGCTCACAGCGAGATAATTAGCAGGGGATGTGGTCAAACGGAACAAGGAGATCGGCAAGCATTACAAGTAGTGCCGTCGTATCTATATCATCGCATATATAGCTGGTATATTTATTTGCCCTTTTATTTCACAGACGCTGCTAGCTCGATCGGTTGGGGTTGGCAGAGACTCGATCAGCCGGCCGTCCCTCAGGTCCCATGTCCCAATCTGGGTAGTCGAGCGCAGTTTTTGTGCCATTTTCCCCTGAAGCTCCGTTCTTTATACCTCATATGGTTGTTTCCCCTCTCATTTCGCAAGTGCTGCCTAGCTCGATCGGTTGACCGAGCGTAGATGTTTGAGACTTTATTGAAAGGGTCTTTGGAGCATACCTAACCCACCATATAAAATCTCGATTGTGATCAGGCTTGTGTGATTTTTAAAAATATTTTTAAAAAAAATCTGGAAATGCTACTACTATATTTAAAACAACTTCGCTGGTTTGTGATTTTTAAAAAATCTGACAATACTACTACTATATTTAAAGCAGCTAGCTTCACTGGTTTGATTGAGTTACGGATCCTTTGCATATTCTTCAAGATTTTTTAGGAGGGTCTTGGGAGCATGCTTATTGCTGACGCTCCCGTCAAAATTTCATATCATGAGCGGACTTTTGCAACTTTTAAAAATTCTGACGGTGCTACTGGTTTACTTAAAGTAGCTTCATTGGTTTAGCCAAGCTACTAAGTTTGTATTTGTGAATTCTTTAAAATGTGTGGAAAGAGTCCTGAGAGCATGCCTGAGCTATCATGGGAACATGCTTGTTCGATTGGTACTGAAAATGCAATGATGTGTGCAGACTGCGAGCTGAACTGAACAATAGGACGATGGTTCAGAGTTCATGCAAAAACGTCAGATGCGCCATTCACTTTGCACACAAAGAAAATTATCGTCTGCCTGTTGATGCCAACCAGTTCACTCTCCTGTCCTGAAGTTTCGGAACACAGCACAAACGACAAACGTACATGAAACCAAAAGGTTTGAGTAGCAGATTAGCCATTGCATAACACCAGCAAACATCACGCATGGCATTCAGAGATGAGACATCAGGAAATACATAAGTAGGAAAACTTTATTAATATCAAAATGTTTCGGCAATACGTAGTGGAAGGCAGATCTATAATTAGATCAACCCTATTTACAGACTGGACAATTCTCCTTTTTTTGGTTCTGATAACAAAAAAAGCACACCCAAAATGTAACCCAAAAGTACTAGAAAGTGTACTGATTGATCTACAATACTAAAATGCATGTAGACCCCTAATTGATCGCAAAAGGCATAATTAGGCGCCAAAATACGATAGGTGGTGGCCGTTTGATGCGGCAAGGCCGGCCAGCCACGGGGACACGATGGTGTCCCTTCACGCCTACGCGGCCGAGGGCGCGGGGAAGAACTTTACAGCTCCGACCTCGGCCAGAGCCGTCCGCAGCGGCTGCCTTGCCTCGTCGCCGTCGTCCATCGGCGGGCCCTTGTAGTCCAAGCTCTCGTCGTTGAAGATGTCCCACCACTTCTTCACCAGCATCTTGATGTCGTCCCTGTCCATGTTCGCCTCCTTCCCAGTGTACCTCCACGGCTTCGACCCCTGCATGGTCAATTAATTAACCGCCATTGGTCAGATCATGCATGAAAGATGTACGCAGCTGTATCAGAGGCCAATGGGTCGAGTTGTTGATACGTACCGCTGCGCAATAGTGCACGACCTTAACCCTGTCGAGCTCGATGTTTTCAGGGTGCCTCCAGAGCATGGCCAGCACCAGGTTGTACACCGGCGGGATCGGCTTGTATATGTCCCGGAAGAACATGTTAAGAAAGTCCTGCAAAAATAAAAAATAAAGATCATTCATGGGTCGTAAGTTGATGACCTACGTACTTGGAAGTAAATGTACTGACTGACGCATGTTGTCGAGCGGTTTTTAATTGGTTTACCTGTTCGGCGAACGGGGTGGGAGGGGTGACGACGAGCTCGTCGAGGAGGTCCTTGGCGGTGGCGAGGCTAGGCTCGTGCACGAACATGCCGGCGTTGAAGTAGAGCGGCGGGGGCGGGCCGAGCTCATGCTCCGGCCAGGCCACCTTGTCGGGGCACTGCTGGCAATAGCCAATCTTGTACTGCGGCGTGTGGCTCCACGTCTTCTCGCAGAAGCAGTCCTTGACGGCGTAGAAGTGCCCTTTCTCAAGCTCGAACAGGTGGTCGATGTTCTCGTACACCTCAATGTCCGCGTCCAGGTACACCATCCTCTCGTACTCCACAAACTGCTCAAATCAAAACAACAACAAATCAAGATCGAAAAGATCATCAAATAAGCTGCAGGTAAGAACATACAAACCATGTGGCGGTACGCCGATCAAAGTACGTAGAATCGTAGATTGTTAAGAATGGTTAGTTACCTCCCAGATGCGGAGCTTGGAGTAGTTGATGACGTAGTAGGCCATGGCGAACTGGGTCTGGCTCTCGGGCGGGTACACGGGCTGGATCTGGCGGACGACGCAGCCCTGGTCGAGGAGCGTTCGGCGGTGCGCCTCGGGCACGTCGGGGAGCACGGCCACCACCAGCGGGTATGCCGAGCGCACGCGGCGCAGGCCCTTGGCCAGCCCCACCACGCCCTTCCAGTAGTCGCCGTCGCCGGCGAGGAACGTCACGTACGCCCTCCTCGTCACCGCAGCAGACTTGTAGGTCGACTGGTTGGGCCCCATTGCTGCTAGCTAGCTCCAACTCGTGCACTACTTACTCCCTGTTGCGACGGTGAGCTAGTCTCGGTCGAGAGAAACCTATAGCTTGTGTTCTTGACTTGTTGTGCGTCTGTGTTTGATGGTGAGATGTGGCGTCGAGCTGGGTGGTTTCATGCATAAATAGGGAACGGATCAACGGAGCGCGCGGGAGTCTCGCCGTTGTCGTCGGTTGGAACGGCTGATCTGGGACGTACGCGTGTCGGGGTCGGGGGATCGTACGCTGGTCGTGGAATGGACGGAGCGCTCGGGGCCGGGCCGGGATCCGCGTCGAAAGGGAAAGGAAGGAAAGATCCGTCCAAATGGATATGATAAAAAAGATATTGATATCTCCATTGATTGGTATTTTTTTCCGGGTTCCAGCTTCCGCTTTTACTCTTGTCCGGATTTCTTTTGATATCCCCATTGATTGATATTTTTAGGGTTCCGGGCTTCCAGCTTCCGCTTTTACTCTCCTGTCCGGATTTCTTTTGATATCCCCATTGATTGATATTTTTTTAGGGTTCCAGCTTCCGCTTTTACTCTTGTCGATCCGGATTTGCCGGGATTCGGCTCGGACACTTGAATTACGTCGATTTCATGCCTTGTATGCGAAACGGAACGAGAAACTGAAATGGTAATCCATGATATCCGTGCGTTAATTTTGAGGATTATTATCCATTTTGTCAGTTTCTACTATGCGGCCCTATCGATGATTTCCTATTCTACACCGATTGTTACAACATATACAGTAGTAGAGATGACCGCTGTTTGTATACTTTTACGATAGATGAGATTTTATGGTTGTCTCTACGAGATTCTACAATCTTTTAGTTATGGCATGAAAATATATTATTACTAGATCATTGCTCGTGCGTTGCTATGAAAAATAAAATTAGTAACGAAACATAAAGGTCGAGCAGTAAAAAAAAATTATGCTACAAGATCAAATATCTATTTCTCCGGATTACAAAAGCTTTTATGGTTTCTTCTGCGGTATGAATTAAAACCAAATATATTGTATGTAGCAATATATATTACTAATCTCAAAAATCAATCAATCATTTTTACTCCTTTTTGCAATTTATATTATCAGTTCGTATTCCTCTTCCTCTCGCTATGCTCGTAGCGCGCGCTCCTCGGCGCCGTCGACCTCGTCGCCTCGCTCGTCCTTGTCATCCACCGCCTTCGCAGGGGCGACACAGGGGCTTCTCCTGAGCACAAGGCGCTGCTATCGAAGCCACGGCCATTCCGGACTACTGACTGTTATGCGGTCGCGCTCGGGGAGTCCGCCGTCTTCGCCGCGGCGTCCGCCGTCCTCCTCGCGCTCACGTTCTTCTTCCTGCCGAGCACGCCATGGCGCGCTATGGAGTCCGCCTTCCTCGCTGCCCACTTCGTCGCGCACGCCATGGCCGTGTGGTCAGTCGCCTCGGAGAAAGGAGCCGCCATCGCCACCCAGCCATTGCACCTCTGCGCCTTCTGGATCGCCACCGCCTTTGGCGCCACGCTCTTCTCCGCTTCGGCGGTGGTCCGTTGTGCCGACGGTTCGCTACTCTTCCCAGATGACCCTCTCACCTTTGCCCGCCTACTCATCTTCATGCCTCTGGCGTACCTAGCCATCACTGGCTTTACTGGCCATGACGTCGGAGCCCATGAAGGTGAACCAGAAAACACTAGCGTCGGGCGCGCGTTGCGACGTCAGGCGCCGCGTCGTTCCTCTCTCTCGCAACGTTCAGCTGGATCAACCCGTTTATCTCCAAGGAGTATGTCAATGACTCTCTCACCGCTGACGACGTCCCACCGGTGTCGCCAGGCAACCGCATGGCCGTTGCGTCGTACACTTTGTTCACGTCCAACCGGTCGGGTATTGGGTCACGCACACCCGTGGCGTCTCGTCATTCTTCTTCCGCCCTGGTTACTCGGCCATCATGCATTTCGGCCTCTGCGCCTCGCAGCCATATGTCGTCGATGCATCACTTATTGATAAGTTCATCGAGTTCATTAAATCAGGCGGCACAATATGGGAAATCTTGAATGAATTCTTGATTGATTCTCAGAAAACTGTACAACATATATAGAGTACAAAATGAATGATTGGTCGGCTATTAATTACCAACAATAATCGAGGATTTTACTATAATAATCACCATATTTAGAGAGATATAATTTGGTCAGAATCGTGAAAGAATAATTAGCTATAATGATCGGTCATTATTGGAGATATGGCGGAGCGGGAGGAAGCTAAGAAGAACGGACCGCTGCCACCAACTGCAAATTTATATTAATAGAGATAGAGATAAACAATAACTCATTTTAATGATGTTTTATATTGTTTGTACGGTTTTGTATTATTGTAAATGCCCTTTGACGTAGGAGCAACAAATATTCACGCAATTTCACTATCCGGATAAGCGATTACATGACCAACCAAAATAAAATTCCTGGCTGCTTGCTGAAGGCGAGTGAAGCTGACGAAAATTCCAGCGAACGCGTTCAACCGACCACACGAGGTGTGTGGTGAGCAAAAATGTTTTGAGGATAGAGTGATGGTCAAGGGATGGTAGTACCTTTTGCAAGCTCAGATTTCCAGCTCGATCGTCAGAGCGAGATAGTGAACATGGACGGCATGGACGATTTGTGCAGGTGCCTCCGTTTCATTTGGAGGAGGAAATATCATGCTCGCGTGGAGCAGTTAACGAACATTCGTACTCCTGTCCTGCTAGGGATTGATTATAGATTTTATAGTACGCCGCGCGACAGGTGAATTCAACGGCCGACCAAAACTGACGCGTGAGACGTCACACCTCAGCTGGTAGTTACAGCGGTTCCTTCATGGTCGGTCGGCTTGTTTGCTCTCGCGACAGGTGCGCGCGTACGACAAGCCCAAGTGTTCCTTGACTGGACAGCTCCACCGTCGTGTCCTTTAAAATTCCTTCCTTCCTCCCTCCCATTGCCCGAGAGAATGCCTCGCCTGCACCGCCATCGTCGTCCATGGGACCGCTTCGAGAAATGTCTTTGATGTGAGCGTCTAAGGATACGTATAATAGTATAGATAACTCGCTGCCTACATAATAAGGCGTATACGCCATTTATAGGCGGCGTTAAGTATAACCTATACAATAGTATATATAGCACATTTATAAGTAGATAGCTTCTTCGAGAAATGTCTGTGGTGTGAGGCTGTGAGCACCTAATAAGATATTCATGGTTAGTTTATTATTAGTTGGACTATGCCACGGAGGGCTCCCTCAACAGCAGTGTATAGACCAGTTCGGAGCAGCAGTGCCAGAGTCTGAGCCCAGCTTACCTGGCAGGCCTGGCCCGTCTCGTCAGATGGGCCAACTCCACCCATCAAAGGTCCACTTCAGAATTGCACGGTTCCGTACATACGCACTCTGTATTCACATACTTCAGTGGCTTCCAAAATTCCTGCAAAATTTAGGAACCAGAAACAAGACAATAGCCATACACATTGATGTGTTCTTTTGTATGAGATACTGTACAACAGATACAACACCATTAGGCATACAGCCGAGCACAAAATTTTCCTGAACCCCAAAGGGGGTCAAAAATAATAAAACCTTTTACGCTTCAATACCGAATAGAACCACAATTGGGCCATCTTCAAACATCTGGTATCACATCATCTAGTTCCATAATCTGTACAGTTGTGAACAAAGCAGCGCAGGAGATGAGGACAAAAAATGCTCACGGCAAGTACTCCAGCAAGCCTTGTAGGCATCAACCATGAACAACTGCCCAGCTACAGCTACTGCACTTCAATTATCCATTGGGTCAGACTGTCAAGAGTTTGGGCTGGGATTCTGGGAAGACCAGATGAGTGTGCAGCTATTAACAACACAATACATCAGCAACTACACTGGGGAAATTTCCCCCCTAGGCACACCAACTCATCTTTTCAAAAAAAATCTCATGTTCCCCCATGTAATATTCAACATGTGCAGTCATGGCCAACTCTATTTTTTATCCCCAAGGTACCAAACCCTCATTTGAGGATATGGAACTCTGTTCTCGAAACCCTTTATCTTCATGGTAGTACTCTTCACTCCTAAAGCATTTACTTTTCAGACTTTAGAGGCCCTCAGTGTATACATGAAGCCATTTGCAGTTGCTTACCGAACATAGCCTGTCAATGTGCACATGAGTTCAAGTTAAATGTTATGGAAACCAGCCATTGTTTCTGCCCTATAATCATATTTGCATTCAGAACAAAAGGCAGAAGGAAGACAGCAAGCAAGTGTAGTAGGAACATGGAAATGCAAGAGCATGCCAGTTCATTTGGTACAGGAAGCAAAAACACCGTTCATGCAGTTGGAATCATGATACATGCAGCTTCAAGTAGCTAAACTACGATTGTCATCAAACATTGGAGCGTGGATTCATATTATAGCAGGAGGTTGTATTTGCCAAATCTGTGTTGCACCTGATCCAAGTTTCAAAACTTTAATATTATATTCACAGAAATATTGGCATCACTAAAAGTCAACTCTCCTAACAGCATACTTAGCTACTAACATTTACTTGTTTTGGGTATAGTATATTGATGAGGCATTGAGGTCGAATTTAAAATCTTTTTGGGCTATTTATGCAGGAAAGGATCAAAGTATGTATGATGCAAACATATTTGACTGCAGACAATTACATTTGAGGGGGAAAACAGTGAATTCGATCAGTGAAGTGAAGTGTACCTCACAAAGCATATCCTACGCTAACGCCAGCCACCTTGCAAACTCTCTTTTGAAAGGGTCGACAACTTTATGCAGGAGTATTGAAGACCACACCTGTAATTTCAGAGAAATATTATAGTTTATTGGGCAAATATGCATGTATAAAAGATCTAAAAAGATTCAGTATGAACAAACCGAAATCAAATAAGAGTTTAGCATAAGTTCACTACATGGCTTGAGGCCATATTCATTTGATGCCCAGCATATGTCTTCAGTTAGCATCAGACATCATTCATATGTACTATACCCAGGATTATCTTGGTCCACTAGCTCTGAAAATCTAATACAGTTCATTTGCATGAGTGTTTACAAATGTCTTAGCTTCACAAATTAGACATAATTCAGAAGGTCAAAAGGAGTATTACCTCCTGCATTGCAACTTTGGTACGTCTGCCATGGGTCTGGTTCAGCTACTGTGCATGCATAAAGCAAGGAGTGCAGCAAAGTTGTGTGCAACAGCACAGTAATGAGCTTAGGATCGACTAAAAAAGATCAGACCTTAAACTCTGATGGTAGGTGCATGGAGGCGGCACAGGAAGAAAAGCATCTAGAGGCTGAAGTTCTCCAGAAACTTAGCTGTTACTTTTTCAATTTAAGCACACTTATCAGCCTTTCAGACACATCTATGTCAAGAATGATACCTTCAACAAGTAAATCGCTGCCCTAGCCTTCGCAAAAAGGGGGGAAAAAAGAAAAAAAAAAAGGATTAGAACTCTGATCGCCCTAACTTGTTGGAAATGGTGGAAAGAACGAAATGGCAGAGTGTTCCGAAATATCTACAATACAAACGAGGAAATTTTCCAGTCAGTCAAAGAGGAGGCCGCGCTCTGGGTGGTCGCCGGAGCGGTTCAGCTAAAAAACCTACTGGATCATCAGACTTGATCCTTTTCTCTCTCTCTCTCCAACTCTCCCTTCTCTTCTCCTTTCTTCCTTGTGTTTTTTGTTTTTCTTACTCACCCCTCCCTCCATGTCTTCTAGTTTCTTTGTCTAGCGCAGAATCCTGCGCTCTGTAATTTGTACTTCTCTCCTCTATTTAATATAATTCACAGCTCTGCTGTTTCAAAAAAAAAAAAAAGAATGATACCATTCTCCATCATATATTCCCATACCTCATAAGCTGGTGTAGATTTCCCCTTGTCCAGAAGACCATTGATTAAATACTTGAATGTCAAGCTATCTGGTTCAACACCTCTTGTCTTCATATCCTTAAACAGATCAAGGGCTTAAATTGATTTTGAGCTTTTTCCAAGCCAATATATGAGTGTGTTAAAAGTATCAGTATCAGGTGAGACTTCCTTCTGAATCACTTGCCAGAATATTTTCTGAGAATGCTTGAAATGACCAATCTTACACAGGTTATGGAGAATAATATTGTACAGATTAACATTAGGAACAATCTGAGCCTTCAGAATATGCTCAAAAAGTTCTTCGGCTAGATTGTAGTATCCAACACTGAAAAGACCATTGATCAGAGTCCCATATGCCACAGCATCAGCTTGCATTCCTTATAACCCATTTCCTTGAATAGCTTCAATGCAGAATTTACCTTTTTTGTCTTGCAAAATGCATCAATTAGTATATTACAGCTACAGGATACAATATCATAGAACTCACCAACTTCCATATGATCAGAAAAGAAAGCAAATGCCTTGCCCAGTTGATGAGCTTTGCATAGTCCTTTTAACAACTGATTATAGCTGTACCGGTCAGGATTCACGCCACTCATTTCCATTCTTCTTATCAAATTTTCAGCTTTCTCCATCATACCTATATTGCAGTAATGGTTTAAAAGGATATTGTATGTGACAACATCTGGCTCACATCCGTTTGTCCGCATGAAGGATACAATTTTGTAGGCTTTATCAATGCTCCCAGCTCTCCAGAAGCCACATATTAAGGCATTGTAAATTGAGACATTCGGTTCTATATTCAGACTTAACATCCTCAATGCTAGTTCAAAGCCTCGTCAACCTTGTCATTCTTGCACAACACAAATATCAATGCACCACAAGCAACAACATCAGGTTTAAGGCCCATCCTCGCCATTTCTTCCCAAAGTTTGACTGCTTCTGAGAACTGCCTATTCTCTACTATTATAAAGCAGCAGTTGGTGGCAGCGGTCCTATCTACAATTTCTAATCCCCAAACTACCTCACGCAGCATCGGGCCACCCCAACCCCCACACGCGACGACTCGCTGCGTCTCTTTCCGCCACCCTAAGCGTCCCCGCGTCTTCTTTCCGCCAGCGCCGCCACCGACGGTTGCCCAGCGTCGTCTTTCCACGGTTGCGAGGGGCATTTCCATCTTTCCACGGGCCCCACAAACCCCGAAATTCAAAATCCCGCGGTGAGAGCGGCGTCTCCATTCCCACTCCCGATTCGATCTAGCCCCACGCGATCGACGACGACGCCAAGAACCCTAGGCCACGACCATGCGACGGACGGCGTTGGCGACGGCGTGAGGCGCGGCGCTGGAGCGGCGCCCGGTGGCGGATCGGCGAGGATCGACTCCGCCTCGCAAGTCGAGGGATGGGGTTTCAAGCTCATCTCCAGAGCCCCTCCCCGCGCCGCTGGCCTGCGGTAGCCGCGCGTGTCGGGTGGCGGGCGGGAAGGAGGAGGAGAGGATAACCCGCCGATCCGGTGGCGAAGGGCGAGCTGATTGGGTCCGGCGCGATTCGGCGTGTCTACCTCGGGATGAACTCGACACCGGCGAGCTCCTCGCAGCAAAGCAGGTGACTTGGTTTGGCGACGTGGGATTAGGTTTTTACGGTTTGTACTTTTGGATGCATTCGGCTTATTGACTTGCTCCGTTTTATGATGTTCGGCTCCAGGTTTTGATCTAAGTAGCAACACGACGCGGGAGAAGGCCCAAGTTAGTAATTTTATCCAACCGCATGTCTGCTCGATTAGCAAATAAGAATTTATAGGCTTTTCTTTGATATGGAGTGCTCTGTGGTTTTGGTTTTTATGGTTAGGTGCATATAAAAGAGCTCGAGGAAGAAGTGAAGCTCCTCAAGAACCTATCGCACCCCAACATTGTGGTGAGTGGTTGCGACACGAACTACAAAATTGATTTCTTTAGGTAATTGCTTTGTGATGTTGTTGTTTGATCTATTTGTCGTTGTTTGAGAAGAGGTACCTTGGGACTGTTTCGGGAGGAAGACACTTGAATATTTTTTGGAGTTTGTTCGGTGGGTCCATTCATCGCTTCTTGGGAAGCTTCGGTTCATTCCTGAGGTGTAAGTAATCTTCAATCTGTAGTTTACAATTTCCTTGGATTTCATTGCGGAAGGACACTTATCCGCTGCATATGTTGATTAGGTTGTTAGGAAGTATACTAAGCGGCTTTTGCAAGGGTTGGAGTATCTGCATAGCAATGCAATAATACATAGAGATATCAAGGTACAAACTCAAGTCGATGTGATTAATGACATATTTTTTAAACCTTGATTGTTTGGTTATTTTCCTTATTGTGACGATTCTGAGATATTATGAAATTTCGTGGTGCAAACATTCTTGTTGATAACAAAGGGTGCATTAAACTTGCTGATTTTGGGGCATCTAAGCAAGTGGTGAAGTTGGTAAGATGGAAAATATATGTTCAATGTGTTGTTAAGGTCGAGAGTAATGCAGAGAAGTCATGTAGCACAATTCTTTTATCAAACTTGGAAAATAGAAGCCTTCATCTACTTGTCAAGAGTCAAGACAACTGATTATTAAAATAGTATTCAAGACGATTATTAAAATAGTATTTCACAACATAGTAGAATATTTTACATTCTTGTTTGAAGAGTTTTCCAAAACAATCCTATGAATTATTCATCAATCCCCCTGTCTAATTATGCCATCGATTATGAATTCTTAGCTATTGCACGAACACCGATCTGGGTGAAGCATGAAAGAGTGAGTTTTGTCCCATGGGGCTTACATTCAAGGAATAAGATGTTTGCTAAACTCTTGTAATTTGTACAATGGGAGAAAAAAGGCATGTAGAATAGGGAAAAGGAAGCATAATAAGGTTACATTGTGCCTTTGGAATATTAAAAAATGTGATAATCTCATAGGAGCATATGACCATATCAGAGCCTGCAAAAATGAAGTATGAACATATGACCATAGCAGAGTCTGCAAAATGAAGTATAGATGCTCGTACATTTAATTATAAGAATAGCAATGTTTAATAATGCAAAAGTAAGCAGTTGATATAATGATATGTAGGCGATGTGGTCTATTTTCATTACAGTTGGTACTTTTATCAATAATCATATTTTCTATTTCTAGCAATCTGCCACGGTTGTACATTGCAGTATCCATGCATATGTGGTTAGTCATTTTAGTATAGTATTAGCCTATCAAGCAGGGACGATCCCCATTACATATGATTAACATGATGTTTTGTTGTGGTGCTCAACCTTCTATATTGATCAAGATAATTTTACCAATGAATTTGATTCTTGCTTCATGGAATGACACTTAGAATGTGCCACATTCTTGAATACCTATCTCATGTTTTTACGTCATAATTCTGTATAACATATAGAATATGTTATGATCTTTAATTATCTTTGTCTCTATGTATTCCCTTTGTTCAAGATATTCCCATGTCAATGCACTTACAACAATATTCCATGCTTTGTCAGAGCTCTCATGGATAAAGAACTAAAACAATGAAAGGCACACCACTTTGGATGGCACTTGAAGTCATTGTCGGAGTGGGCATAACTTGTATCTCTACTATTATAAAGCAACAGTTGGTGGCGGCGGTCCGTTCTACAATTTCTAATCCCCAAACTACCCGCGCACCAGAGCCCACCCTTAACCCCACGCGACTCGCCCGCGTCTCCTTTCGCCAGACCCTAGCGTCCCCTGCGTCTCCTTTTCTGCGCCGCCACCGTCTGCCCCGTGTCCCCCTCCGATCGCGCCCCCAACCCGTGGCGTATCCCTCCATGGCCACGGCAATGGTGGGGTAGGAGTTCTCGCATCTTCTCCGAGCGACTTAAGCTCCATTGCAAATTAATGATTTATCTTGGTGTTTTTTTTTCTTGTTGCGTATAGCTTGCCTAGTGTGGAAAGTGAATGCAATTGCATCTTTATCGAGACTTGTGCCTAATTCCAAGGTCGAATTCCATCCATCTTTTGTTTGAAAATTATCATCCCTCATCGCCTTGCATGACAATTTCATTTTCAAACGAAGTATCATTGTAGGTTGCGTGAATTAGTTAGCTTCGTATTTTGCTCGGAGGGCTTCATGAGTTATTAAACCATTTTGCGTAATTGTTTATTTACATTTTTTGTTATGGGATTTTCTTTGCATAAAATAATGTAATGTATACTTTCACTCTAATTCAAGTCCACCATTTTGGATTGCTATACACATCTTGAATCAGAGAGGCCAAGCAGAATGTTCATTTTTCAATGTGAGAGCGGTAAATGTCTATTTATACGCTAACCTAAATATTCTTTAATATGGTTTACTTGCATCCCATGCATTGCTACATAATACATACTCCAATCTCCAATCTCAATTGCATCCGTAGTGTGATTATTTTTGCATGTATAAATGGTCATTCGACAACCATATAAATAGTGAGTTTAAAACTTCATTTTGTTTACATCGCTTTTCTATCCCCACCATGTTTCACTGTAATTACATTGTCAATTGAACAGATTCTCCACGTGACTTTGTTTAGTTCATTGAATGGTCTCCGCGATCATGTCCTCGTGCATTATTAATGGCAAATTTTCATGGGAGGATTACTATATGGACACAGCCAACTAAGGTATGCAATTCACTTGAACAAATTCCATATGGCATCTTCTTTTTTGGGAGTGGTAATATTGAAATTTTCTTTGTTCGTTTGTAAAACACTCAGGATTCTCTTGTTAGCTTTCCTTGTTTAAAGTTTATACATTCGATGCCATTTAATTTTATGATATTAATTTTTGCCCGACATGGTGAAGGGACACATTAATCTTGTGCGTGATGCCGCCTCGGCAATGTGAACATGAGTGGCGTCAAGACCTTTCTGTCGTGACCAAGTGGTTGTCGAGAATTTCTCCGGTATGTTGATATTGTACATAAGCATACATCCCGCTTGCTTTCTTTTGATAACATAGTGTTGTCTTTAGTATGATTGATTGTTTATGTAAGCATCCTTTTATGTGGACCAGATTTGGGTGCACTTGTAGGCTTATACACCTCTTTAACAATGCGTAATTTTGTATACTTCTATTGGAATGGATAATTTTCCATCTATATATATATATATATATATATATATATATATATATATATATATATATATATATATATATATATATATATATATATATATATATATTAGTGTTATGCTCTGTTGCATGGGCGGAGCTCAAGTGGAGTTGGTATTGCACGATAGCAGGTATTGCTATTCTAGACATGCACACATCCTGGTAAAAGTTTTTAGGTAGTTCATTTGTAGTGACATGTGATGATCACTTCTTTGAACACTTCCGTATGTCTTAGGATCACTTCATTTGTATGGCTAAGGATCTTTTTGCTTTGGTCCTTTGTTTTGAGAACTGAAAATGCAAAAAACACAGGATGCTAGGATCTGCCCACCCTCAATCTGTTCATTTTCAGCATCTTCAATCACCTTGCACTTTGTAATTAGCTTTTCAATAGTTTCCTTATTATGTTAACTGTCTTTTCTGCTTTTATCTGTCTAGAACTATCTTGCACAGATAGTCAATCTGTCAAAGAATCAGAGGTTCGCTCTACAAATCTTTTACCATATTGGAAGGCAGGTACTCATTTACATATTCCTCACCCTCTATCTGCTCATTTTCAGCATCTACAATCTCCTTGCACTTTGTAATTAGCTTTTCAACAAGTATTCCTTATTATGTTAACGCGCTTTTACGCTTTTATCGTCTAGGAACTATCTTGCACAGATAATCAACTCATCAAATATAAACAAGAATCACATCGACATCGGTCATGCAGTTTTGACTTTCTAAAATATAGATAGCCCAATTTGAATGAAAGGACCTAAGTTAGAAGTGTAACATGACAAAAGTACCTTCCTTCCAGTATGGTAAAAGGTCTGTAGAGCGACCCTCGCTTCTTTGAGTGCAGTGTAAATAGCATCAATAACAGGACTATCGATGTCGGGAATCAAAATTGTAGTTGAATCGCCAACGCATTTACAAAACACTTTAGCAACCATCACCGAGAGAAATCTCTTGTGTGGAGCTAAGTTATTTGTTTCTACTATCATGATATGGTGTGCCCATTGTCGAGAGCTCATTCATCTTTCGGTGAGGCGCCATATTGATGGTGGAGTCGCTTTGGTCACCCAATTTGAGACAATTCAGGTTACACTTCAATAAGACCGGACAAGTGAATGACACTCTTTTGCCCTTCATTTTACATGTCTTGGTGTTTGGACTACTTGCAAAACTTATATTCTTGTCAAGTTGCCCCACTACAAGCATCTTGAAGTATCGATTCTTTTTTGTAGTAGCACAAGCTCTTATGATAGTGACCACGAAGCATCCGCAAATCACATAAAAGCATAAGAAGAGCAGAGACCAAGGAAGGTCTTGCTTGATGCTTTACACATGTGTGATGTCTTGTTTTAGTTTTTATCAAGATGCAACTGATATGTATCTGCCTTCTCATTATATCCTCATTTGACAGTCTAGAGAGAGGGAGCGAAGCAAGAATAGGAATCATAAACAAGAAAAGAGTAAACATAAAGAGGTAAATTTCCTATTTATTTAGAAAACACTTACATTTTATCCTGGCTTAACATTTCGATATATTAAATCTTTATTGCACGTAATAATCATGATCTAGAAATCGACAAGTGTTGGTTGGATTGGATCACTGCTACGCTATATTTATGAACAGAAATTTGCATTGTCATGTCTTATGCACTGCCTTAGCAACAGAAATATGTTTTATCATATATATTTCCGCACAAGAGGTCCTTATATTTCTTGCTGCCTGTCTGGGTTGGCTCTTTGACATTGGAGCAGGGTTCGTGAGCAGGCGACAGCATGGTGGATTAGCTTTCTACTAATGATGTGATGGCAGGGCACCATTGTTAACAAATTGGATTACTGAGTGTTCCTTGTTTTTCCCTTTGCATACTTCTAGATCTGTCAATCTCTGCCCTACCTGGAAGTTAAATGCCATGACAAAACTTGGTTGTGTATCTATTTCTGATTCTTGTAACTTGATTTTAACTTATCTGATTCCTATAACTTGATTTTACACCTATATGACTCCTGTAACTTAATAGTTTTTGCTCTTACCTTTTCTTTTCAAGTTATCAAGTCTTTGCATGGCAACGTAGAGGTACAGTTCTTATTTTCAACCTGAGTTCTATTCTAATGTAAAGAATTTAAGATTGCAGTGAACACTTAATTTTAACCAGAGTTGCACACTTGTGTGGTTGTTTGACCCATCAAGTCTTGTACGTGGCTTACATGCATTTTTAGATATGCATATGGTGCTAACTGGGCTAGGATGCAGTCTTACCCTTAGAAATAGAATCTCACGAAAAACATTGTCTACAGAGAAGTATTCACATCGTAGATAAGGTTTTGATAAAAAGTGTTATCCAAATCGTGTTGTAATGTAACCGTTTATTTTCAGATCTTTCGGGACGTATACCAAGATTATCATTTCTAAAATTGTTTTAATATCATGAATGCCTGAATTCATGTTGGAGGAGAAACCATAAAAACTTGTGTAATTTGGAGAAATAGATGTTTGATCTTGTAGCACAATTTCTTTTGTTGTTTGAGCTTTATGTTTTATTACTACATTTATTTTTCGTAGCAACGCACGGGCATTGAACTAGTATCACATCAACAACCAACAAATCCTGTGTAGGTGACAACATCTGGGGTGGTTCCTTTCTTCCTCATCTTCTCTACCATTTGCAAGGCATCATATGACCTATTTTGTCTACACAAATAATCAATGTATATGTTACATGCCCAAATATCTGGAAAACACCCATATCTATCCACGTCGGTCAGAAGCTCCTCTACAAGCTCAATCCTGTTTGATTGACACAATGCAGAGATCCACCTTGAGTAAGTGAATGGAGTCAAGCAAAAACCTTTTGCAAGCCCCATGCTGTAGCACTTCACCAAATCGAAGCAACAATTCTTAACCAACACACGTATGAACCTGTTGTGATCAACACCACTCACGGCAACCGGATGTGACCATCTCATCAAATGTCTCTATGACCGAATTGAACTTGCAAGATCGGACAGAGCCGGACAAAAGGATCCCATACAAAGACCGATGTGATGCCACCCCCTGGCTCCTCACTCTCCTCAGGAACTCCGACAGCAGAGCAAAGTTACCATCTATAAACAGCAAGCTCACAATGTACGCTATTGCAAAGTGGCTATGATTGAATCCCGGTCGTGACTCTGCCCACCAGTAAAACCGCACCGCTGTCTCCGAGTCTGACAAGCCCCGGAGCTCAGTTTGTTTAGGCTTGAACTTGAGTTTATTTGGCTTGACATCTCTATAAGCCACAAGCCAAAACAAACAAGATTTTTTCGATCGAGACGGAGAAGAAGTTTCTAGCCCAATTTGCACTACGTGAGAGAAGCAAGAAAACGATGCTTCTCGAGGTGGTGGAGCTTACAAAATCCCACCTCTCGATAATACTTTACAACTTAACTATTATTTACGAAAAAATACCATCCTCATCCAAATTTCCGTGATTTCTTCCAGATCCAGCCTAAATAAGCTCAAGCTCCAGCCTAAACAAACTCAGCTCAAGCTCCAGCCTAAACAAAAGGATCCAGCTGGAACTGGAGCCACCGACTCTGACCACCTCCCGCATTCCAGTGCTCGCCCAATGACGCCACTGATGTCCATCCGCACCGGCCGGAAAAGCTCCGACAACCGCCCAAGAGCCCTCGGCATGGCATTGCCGTCACTGAAACTGAACCGCGTCTGCCTCGATGAGACGATCCAAGAAACCGAGTGGATAAGGAAGAAGCTGTTAATCTGAGACGACCCAGATGGTCGTTTGGCTAAGAACATGACAGATTTCCCTCAGGGGAGTTATGTCGAACACCTGGCCGACAAGCAGCGGTGTGGCGGATGCGAGTCAAAAGGGTGGATACAGCGCCAATGCGCTCGCTGGAGCGGACGATGAGGAGCTAGATATCAAGCGAATCCGCGCGCCGAGGAGGGAGGTGCTCGGGCGAGGAAGATGCAGCGCGCAAGCGCCAGGGTCAGTGGGGAAGAAGCGCGGCGCTGGCAGCGAGGAGGAAGCTAGTTTAGATATACTTGTGTCCGGGTGCTTAGTACGGCGAGACGCAGCACCGGCGGACGGGAGGGCGGAGGGCCGTAAGGTGGTGGCGGGCCGTTCGGCATCCGCCGCGCGCGGCGTCGGCGAGGATCCACGTGGAACACATACCGAGACACAGGAGAGGAAACGGGCGGGCCACAAACTTTGGAATGACCGTGCGGCCCGTTCGTTGTGCGCAGCCATGGACAACCACGAACGACTTTCACGATCGACTCCGGCCCAGGGAAGTGGGAAGCTCTCGGCGAATTTTTTTTTATTTAATATTTATTTTAAATCTTTTTTTCAAAACTAATCAGCGGGGTAAAATTTGAAAAGTAGGCGCCGTCGCCCGATGCGAGGCGATCGCGTCTTGGGGCGACAGTACCTGCTTAACGCCCGCATGGCGAAATTTCAAATTTTTAACTACAGAGCAAAAAAAATTGAAAATAGACCTATCGCGATGAGACAGGCGATTGGCCTATATGCATCACTCTTGTAGTAATTTTTTAAAAAATTTTGTTGTATTCAACTGGAAAAAATTACCAAAAAATATTCTTGTGATGTAATGAGCTGGAAAAATTATTTTACTTTGTTAGTGATCGCATCCTACTTAAGGATTTTCGTAGTCTCGTGGGGCCCTCCGGATAGGGTCCAAAAATATAAAAAAAGCAGACGACCCTCATAGCAGACACCACTTATGTATGGGCGAGATGGCGGATCTTGCCCGGCACAAATTGCGTAAATCGGAAAAGGCACTCGCGGTCACGAAATCATGAAATCGTGGCCACTTAGGGGTTTCGTAGCCCATAGGCAGGGCCGGATCTGCCCAAAAATCTGAAAAAAATCAAGGCGACCTCATGGCGCAGGCTACTACTTATGTCACGGCGAGGTGGTGGGCAGGCGTTGGCCGACGAGTTGAAAAATCGAAAAAAGGCACTCGTGGCCACGAAGCGCGTAAATCGTGGCCCTTAGGGTTTCGTAGCCCCACGGGCATGCCGGATCTGGCCCAAAAATCTGAAAAAAAAATCAAGGCGATCTCGCAACGCTTGGCTACCACTTATGTCACAGGTGGGCGGGCGTTGGTCCGACACGAATTCTGAAATCGAAAAAGGCACTCTCATGCCCCGAAACCCCGAAACCGGAAATGGCACTCATGACCACAAAGCCGCGGAATCGAGAGTTCCGCGATTTCCGGGGTTTCGTGGCGCGAGTGCCTTTTTCCGATTTCAGAACAACCGTGCGGGACCAACACCTGCCCACCGCCTGTACATAAGTGGTAGCCGCGTTGCGTGGGTCGCCTTTGATTTTTTTCCGTATTTTTTGGGCCATATCCGGCCTGCCTGTGGGCCACGAAACCCTAAGTGGCCACGATTTTTTTGTTTTGTGGCCGTGAGTGCCTTTTTCCGATTTTAGCAACTTGCCGTGCCAACGCTGCCCAGCCTCGCCCGTACATAGGTGGTTGCCATGCGTGCGTAGGTCGCTTGATTTTTTCCAGATCCCTTCATGGGCGAAAACCCTAATGGCCACGATTTTAGCGTTCGGCCGCGAGTGCCTTTTCCGATTTGCAATTTGTGGCAAAGATCCGCCATATCGCCTGTGACATAAGTGGTGTCCTTTGAAGTCAACTGCTTGTTTTTTTCATATTGTTTGGACCCTATCCCGAGGGCCCCACGAGGCTACTAAAATCCCTAAGGGATAACGATTACCAGTAAAATAATTTTTCCATTTCATTCGTTCACAAGATTTTTTGGTAATTTTTTCCCGTTGAATACAACAAAATTGCAAAAAAAATTGCACAAGAGATGCAAGCTCTGAAGACTGATCGCCTCTTTGGGCGCTAGGTCTATTTTCAATTTTTTTTGCTCTGAGTTAAAAATTTGAAATTTCGCCCGTTCGCTGAGCCGTTAGCGAAATTGCCGCCTAAGACGGGCGATCGCCAGATCTTTGCGAGGCGCCTACTTTTCAAATTTTTTTGCCCCGCCGATTAGTTTTGAAAAAAAGATTTAAAATAAATATTAAATAAAAAAAATTCAGCTCTCGGCAGAGACGGCCACGCGGCATGGCCCAGGTAGGCATTGTACCTTGATTTCAGGCCAACCATGGAGTGGTGTCCACTCTCCTGCTCATACCAAACAACGGTTTATCTTACTGGCTGAGCTGAGCTTAATGATAAACTAAAGCATGTACAACAATGTTTTGTCAGCTTATATGTTTTAGCATATAAGATTTTCATTAGTACAGAGGAGAGTGTAGCTACTTCTTTGCGAAGAGACGATCATATAGAGAGCATAAAATACTATTGCATGAGTTATTGCCCATAATAAACACTTTTTTCATGTTATAATTAAAAAATTATAATATCTCACAGGAAAAAAACTTAAGATACCATCTATTATAGGGGTTGTTTTTAGTTTTGTCTTTAGAAAACATAGAGAAATATACAAACATGCAGCCATCGTCTCTGCTATTATACGACCGGCTGGCTAGTCAACTGGTGACTGTCCCTTTCCGACAAGCTGTGATGAAACCTTGTACATACCCTAAAAATTAGAGCAACTTTATTGTGGATAACATGAGTAGTAAATAGTAGTAATAGAAATCAGATCTATCCGTATATTTTTAAGGGTATTATGAACTTTTGATCCTTTACTACATTACTCGTTAATCGTTATCACTGACCTTCATTTTCCGCCGCCACTGTCCTTGGTTGTGTTACTTGTTATTGCTGCCCTTCTTTTTCTGCCGCCGCCGCCAGTCCGGTCCTATAAACGCCGCAGCCTCTGCCCCCAATCGGTGCTCTCTCAGATTGTGACCACGCTGCGGCTGGTGTCCTCCCTCCTAATTCGTCACGACGCCGTGGCCTTACACTAACATATCGAACGCTCTGTCTTGTGCGGCTCATGAAGCAATTCTGAATTTTACACAAAAGCACAAAAAAATACACATACGTTCAAAATTAAAAAATAGCTAATTGCAATACTACCACCATATGATTTCTACTACCAATATTACCAATGAAAGTATAACTAAATCTTAACTAATCTGATTCGTTAGATCAAATAGAATGGACGGTTAATATTCTATCTTTACTATATAAAGCAAGATTTTCTTCCCGCGTCACTTCATCAAAATTACCCACCTTTGCCACTGCTCTTTAATTACCCACCTTTGCCACACTACTCTTTAACTACCCACCTTTACCACTACCCTTTAATTGCTCACCTTTGCCACTGTTAGTGCTCTTTGCAAATAAACTTTTTATCGCAAATTGAGTTTTAACCATTGTACATTCAGATTGAACAGTATTATTCGGACACATAACTAGTATTATTTAGGTAAGAGTGCTAAAAAAATAGCGTCCCACATTTTCATATGCAGTCACTACAAGAAAACGTGGTTGATTCGTCGGCCAACACTATTTTCGTCGGCCTAAAATAAGCCGTCGAAAATAAGTTTGTAAATTCGTCGGCCAAGCTAAACCGTCAAAAATAGCCGTTTGAGGCCAGTGAACGCCACCTTGGGAACACTCTGTCGGCATCACTATCCTAGAATGGTTACTGTAGACGGAGTTTCTCAGCCGACGACGAGTTGGGCGCACTACAAGATGGCGACAGATGTTCAAACTGGAACTGTTGCTATTAGGATTTGGAATGACTTCTGGGTAATACTTTGGAATTTTCAGTTTTTATATACCCATATTTTTTGTTTTAATTTGTCTAACAGGTGTTGATATTCCTAATTAGGAGAGGTATCGTTTACCTAAGGGTGAGGAGGAGGCGTTGGCAGCCAAGTCTCGATATGTCTTTGAGAAGGCCGCGACAAAGGTCGTAAAAGACATGATGTCCAATGCACGTATCTAAGCAGTGTGCTTGTACTACAAAAAGATCAGAAAAAAGGACATGACCGAGAAGTTGGGTGCTTCAGAGATCTACCTTTGTGCCGATGAGTACCTCCAGGTGGACCTGCCTTGGGTAAGGAAGTGTATGGATGCTTGGCAAGCACTTTGTGTCTCTTGGGCTTCACCCAAAGTTGTGGACAAGTCGAGGAGGAAGAGGGAAACGCCAGGCGGGGCGAGGGTCACTTTCAGCGATATGGTGATGGACATATTCGTCTAGCGCGGCGGATGGTATAGTTGATATCTTTATTTCAGTTATTTATATACTTGTCAAATATATTGTGCTTGTTAACAAAGATGAACATCGAATCGCAGGAGGCTACAAGTGGGGTTGCCCCAAGCTACATTGAGACTTATGTTGGGGCCACTACGAGGTGATCCTACACATCCTGAGCAGCTTTGTAGTGATGTGGCGATACAAAACCTGGTTAGTAATTATGTGTGAACTTGCTACAAGTCTGATTAGTGCCTAACACAAAAATCCTGTAATGACAGGCTAGATATGGGGAAATAATGGTCGAACATCATGGGGAAGAATATAACTGGAGGAAAGAATAAGTTGACCTTACAGCTTTGTACTCAACTGGAGGTGGAAAGAAATATGGCAGATTTGCTATGTTGAATGGGGTAATTGATTCAAGTGATGCACTGAGTGAGGCCAAGTCATCTCAATCATCTTAGAGTTGTTCGCGTACCTCTCATGAGGGTAGGCTGGAGGAGGAGTTGATGTTGCAGCGAGAAGCGATGAGAAGAGTATAAATCGAGCAAGTGGAGGCAATGAGAAGATCACAGGAAGAGTGGGCAAGGCAACAACAAGAATATATGATTAATTGGCAGACACAACAACAACAACATCTGCAAGTAAGTTAATTAGAACTAGCTATGAATTGATGAATTGCCTACATTTTCATCTTTCATGCATGCAAACGTCAATGTAATTGATGATATGAAGATTTACTTTATTTTTTCTTGTAATTTGATCTTCAGGAAATTCTATCTTCTCATTTGGGGACAACAATTAATTTTCTAGCATTTCAGCCTCCTCCCCCGCCTCCTCCTTTTTTCGTACCGCTATCCCCACATATGGTTAATTTTCCTAATCACAAATTCCATTTAACAAAATATACATATATTACGAATCACTTAATAATTTTCTTTAACATATAGGGTTCGATAACACCTCCACGGCGGGATCCGTGCAAATCTCGGATGCAAAGCTGGCAATGCTTCAGTACACCGTCATTGGGCGTACATACACACTCGGGAGGTGACGGCAGTGAAACAACGATACTCCAGGAAGTTGAATTCTTTTTCTTCCATGTGATCTTTTATGTATGAATGTTGACTTGGTTGAGTATGGAACCATTAGCTTGTTGATGATATGTATGTGTATGAACATGTGTTGATGGTGGATGTTTGAGCGAACCACTTGTTAATAATTTGTATGAACCGGTAATTGTGATACTATGTGTATGCGCCATTTATTTTGATTGTGTTGATAGTGAAATGGGTAAGATATGGATATTTTGTGATATGATTGATGATTGTTATGCAATGATGAAGATGATACAGTAAAGGGAGAGGTAGAGTGGGCATCAAGTGGAATGCGGGGGTGATAGGAATGGCATATTGAGTTGAAGAAATGGTAATGGCTTATTAATTAAATTGCATGTTGAGAGCGCCATGCCGGATTCGGGAAAGGACTAGGATTGCGATCGCAGGACCCCAAGGTGAAGTCATGTAAGAATTATTGTTGTTATTTATGTGGTGTCATGTCTTTCTTGTTTTGCGTTGGTAATTGCATAATGTTTGATGAGCTAACTCTTTGTAAATTTTGAATCGTAGATAATAACTTGAACAAATCTTCAGAAAAAAATTGAAGAGTAATGTTGCTACAAGCACATAGGATTAGCATATATTTGACTGATTGAATGTGCAGTCACAATTTCTTTTATGTAAAAGCAGAGACCTTTACTGTAAGTTTGCATCACGTGGTGGTGGTGAGATTAATGGGTCCAAATTTAGTTATTAACTGGCTACAATGTTGTTGCTCGAGCAACCAAAAACTTTATGTCAGAAATGTAGTCGGTTTACGGTTGAGCTCGAGTTGCTTCTTCTACGACATGGTGGAGTAAATGATTCTTTGTGAGACTTGTTTGTAGTGTTAGATTTTTATGCAAAACTACGACAAAATTTGTCAGAACAATGAGTGGAATAGGTTAGGTATTCTCGTTTTTTCATAACTTTTCAAACAGTTCTGCATTTCTAGCCCTAATTCATGCTGTCATCCCTTTTTGCCATCTATTGGTAATGTTTTTGCAACCATGCTAGGTGACATGATATGAAGATTTACTTTATTTTTTCTTGTAATTTGATCTTCAGGAAATTCTTTAACATATAGGGTTCGATAACACCTATATGTGAGTTTCTTGTAATTTGATACTAATTCGCGCTGAATCTTGGTTTCCATGTTTTCCAAACTGAAGATTTCATCACACAATCCGGATCATCCGGTCTTTCTAGGGCGTTGGGATGATCGGACCAGCAGATTGATCTCTGGGATTTTCGAGAGGAATGTCCGGATGTGTGCGAATTGATCTAGTGTTTGTACATGTTGCGATGGATAACACAAGCAGCGAGCTGGGGAAATTAGGAATGAAGGCGGATCTCAATCGGCTTGATAAATTAGTGGCTACAGATAATGGAAGCTGCCCGTCGGTTCAGCTATATCCACCGTATTCATGTATCTGTGATCTTGAGCTATGGATCTGCTGCGAAAACAAGGGCGAGTTCTCTTTCATCTCAAACTCTTCAACTGAAACAAATTCAGACTTGAATTTACTTACCATACCTTGAGCTATACTATGAAAGCAGGAAATACATTGGATGATATCAGGTAGATACTGTTCTTCGCTAGCAAATGAAATCCAAAGCTGATGTTTGAAGTATAGTGTGGTTTCTTATATCATACACTATATATGTAAAGTAAATCATATCATGGCCTTCCAACCGTAACTAGATCACCTGCGTATACTATGCGCTTCTCTCCTCCGGCCGCCCGTACAAAGTAGAATTTGATGGCCTCTCTCTCTCTCTCTCTCTCAGCAGGTGTCTTCCTGCATCAGCTATAGGGTGTGTAGGCAGTAGAATTGGCCGATCTCTTTCTAGTGCATGTCACCTAGCCCGGCCGGCGTCAACCCTAGACTAAATTCCTGAGTGGAGGAATTGGAAGATTAGCCCTTGAACGTTGTGTGACTTTGCATCGCATCCTGAAGTCTGCACCAACTTGCAACGACGAGTAGGATTCATGCTTAATTTTGATCTTTGATGCTGATGTATTGACGACGAAACGAGCGTGCAACAACTCTAGATATGGGGTTGCAGTCGTTTCGCTATCAGTACTTGACCTAAGGCGCACATACGATGCGATAAATCATCTAGCTACAGGTACCTTGGCTTGACCAACAACTGAAAAAGATAAGGATTGGTAGGTTTCATGGCATAACAACGCCATGTAATGCACGAATTAGGGGACCGTCATGTACGCTCTACAGATGACAGCGTCTCGTTCAACCGTACGACAGATCAGGCCGAGTAGGAGCCAGCCTAGCTAGCTAGCTAGGCCTACGAACTGATCGATGAACCCACCAACGTACGACTGACGACGATGAACCGGTGCACCCGGACGGGCATTCAGTCTGCAGGCACATTTCGCTGTGCAGTATTTTCTCTCTTCGCGGCCGTCCTGAATGCCACCTTTTGAATCGAACATGACTACTCGCTAACGCATGGATGGAACGCCATATCGTCCAAGCCTTTTTGCCTCCTCCACTCACGGTACAGCAGAACACCAACCATTTTCTGCTTGCACGCTCCAGCATTTCCATGGATACGATGGTGCTGCTGAACGTACTCGACCGTCGCGGCGGCGAAGGCTAGCTATATACAACGACGACGCACGTGTGTGTGCATATACACACCCTCCTCCATCTGTTTCGATCCAATATATCCTACTTTTTGGAGAGAATTAAATACATATATATCGATCGTATATGAATAGAAATATACTAGCTACGAGAGCTAGCTATACGTACGCGCGTACGTACGTAGACGATCGAGGAGGAAATCAATAGCTAGCCATGCGTATCGTAGCCTTCTTCGCATCTACTAGCTCTGTTTTGACTCGAAAGTCTGTCTACTCGGACTCGTGTGCTCTGCCACGTACATTAATTACATCGTCAGACCTGAGCTGAGCTGAGCTGAGGTATTTGGTTCGTTAAATCTTCTCTTCACATTGAGAAGCGATCAGGAGCCCGGCATGAGCTCATGCATGTTTGGGTTCGGCCTGGAGTGGACCACAAAAGTAGAACATGCATGGTCGGCGCTGACTCACCAGAAATTCTGAAAAGGGAACGACTATCCGAGCGCTACCACGTAGGCTCGGCTCACTTCTCCATCGCTCTTTTTAACTCCGATCCAAAAAAAAAAATCACAACCATCTGATTCCCTCGCCCTCGTGCACAGCAAAACTTTTCATGGCTAAAACAAATTAAACAAAGCGGACTGCTCGTAACCAACGCTTTATAACGAAAAGAAACGAAGCTTCTATATATTTTTCTTCTCATCACAAGCGCAACAACAGATCAAATGGATTGCCAAAAAAAAAAAAAAACAGTTTGCAACGAAAACACTAGACACTCAAAGCGATGCAACATTTGAGATTGATATGTGAACATTTTGATTTCATGTGTGCAACAATGAGTGCTAACAGCTACAACACTGACAATTAATGTTTTTGACAAAAAAAAAAACAATTCTCTCCCAAGCAATACCAAAACATAACAATGTCAACATTCAAATAAAGAAAACATTTTGGAAAAAAATAGCCCCAACATCTCAAATTAATCACCTATCACAACAAAAAAAACAACAACAACAACAACTGTTGCAACACAAATACCATCTCACTGGACTTTGCATCGGTGAAGGCATTGCATGCTTGGCCTCGAGCTCTGTAATGATGTTGCCAATACCGAAATACTAGGATAGGATGCTAGACACTGGCGACGGCTTTTAATTTTCAGCATGCTTGGATATGGTGGTTGCATGGCTACAACGACATCGCATGAACACTAGCTAGGATGGCTAGTTATTGAAAGATCGTGTGGAGGTCTATTTAGATTTATGATGAGCTATTGACAGTGTTTAAGTATATGGTGTTTAAGTTCGAGTTTGTTTTGAATTCTATTTTGAATTTAAAGCAATTTAGGGTGCTGCCAGGTCAAGGCGGCACTAATGGCCTGGGATGGTTTGTAGTGCCAGCCCTGTGGAGCTACCGATCTTGGGAGTGGCAGTCTTTTTTCATAGAGGTGTTTTTTTGGGGTTAGACACAAATGGCACTATCGGCCATTTGGGAGCGGTAGTATCGGAGGTGCAGTACTATCAGCCTCCAGTGGCGGTAGTTATTTTTCAAAGAGAGTTCTCGCAGGGCTGATCAATACGAGTGGCACTACCAGCTAACCAACAGCGGTAGTGCCGAGGTGCGTTATTACCAGCTCTGACTCTGAGTGGTGGTAGTGCCGACTTTCCAGCGACTTGAAATTAATGTTTCTTTAATTGTTGATTAATGCATATTATTATGAACAGTGTTATGTGATGTGTTTCTTATTTTTGTTGGTTGCAGGACTTCGGGGCTAGGTCATGATGAGGTGAATGCGAGACCTGAACTTGGCTAGGAGAGCTGAGGTTCAGAACGGTTGAGGGACGCTAGAATATGGCCGAGGCTAGGAAGTAGTTGCAAGCTGGGAAGATAAGAAACTAGAGTATGATGCATTGGTGATAGATATGGCGGGCAATTGTATGGATCGGGATTAGGCTTAAGGAGGAGTTGAGGTCTAGAACAACGGTCAAGAAAGCCGATGACGCTATGGTGAGCGGAAAAGAACATGCAGTGGTCAAGTGACTTGGGCTCATTTGCAAGCGAGGACAGTTCGGTGGAGTCCGAACATGTGAGAGGTTTGGCGGCAAGTCATTGGGGTTATGTGGAAAGTGTGAAGCATGGCGATGCTTCGAGAAGAAGAAAGACCGGTCATAGAGCAAATTGGTAATTTATCCAATACCGGTGGTCGAGGCGGTTAGAAAAACTGTGGTGGGGTCTAAGTGGTTTAGGTTACACAAAGGGGAGTTGGACGCAAATTTGGGTTTGTGGAGCGGATTTTATGTCTATGTGTTGGCCGCTTTAAGACGCGTGATTGTGTGAGTGGAAACCCATTAAGAGCGTTGGGTTTCGAGTTAACCTATGTAAGAGTGGATGTTATCCACTTGTGTGTCTAAATTTTAGGTCAGAGTTTCCTCCACTGTATAAAGAGAGCTAGACTCTAAATTAGGGTTTCCACAAGATTTTGATATTTTTGTGTGGGTGTGTGAGTGCTCCTTGGGAGTTTTACCCTTAGATGAGAGATTTTGTAATCTATCCACATGATCTGAAATAAAGATTAACTTCGTGCTCAAGGTTTAGCTTTTATTCTTGACCTTCCTCCTTCTTGATTCTTAATTATTCTTGTTGATTTCCTTTTCTCTTGATCTTGTGTTGTCAAGAATAAGTGATTGATGAATGTATCCTCTAGAGGTCATCATCCAATTATCTAGGCAAGCTCTCTCATGATCAATAGATTTCTCAAGAAATTAGATTTTGGCTTGATAAGGAAGGATTTGAGATAGATTTTGATATTGTGCATTTCGGGGCAATCTCCTTGTAGTTCTTGTTTGCTGAGATATGTGGAAAACCATCTAGGTCCATCTTAATCATCAAATCCCCACAAGCAAGCTCAGGGTAAAATTTTTATTTTTGATCAGGTTTTGGTGTAATCTTTTATAAATTCGAAAAAGATTGGAATTTTAACATCAATCCTTACGATTAAAGTTGAAATATGTTCCTAACACCTATAGGAAGGTGCATATAAAGTTTTGCGGGTTTTCGACTAGCCAATCAAAAGGTACACCGTTTTTTGTTTTTGAAGTCGAGCTAATTTACTGTTCATTTTCACGTTTTACTGTTCACCATCACTATTGGCGTAGTAACCAATAGCATTGGAGTAATTGTTCATCACGACACTATCCGCCTATATAGGGCGGTAATGCCACCCTAGATCTAATTCTTTAGGAGATTTTCTTTTTCCGCTCTTCTGAGATCTTGGAAAGTTTTGGTTGAATTCATTAGGGAAAAATTATTTTATGATCATTCACCTCTTCTCTGTCGCCATTTCCGGTACTTCAGTTATATACAACGAGGCACATGTGTGTATCCATATGTATATATACACCCTACATTTGTTTCCACACTTACTTTTTGGAGAGAAATATATACTACCATATATGAATTTAATCTTCCTAATAGAGCTATACACTGTACGTACACGCATACGTAGACAAGAAGGAAACTAATAGCCATGCGTATCGTAGCCTTCTTCGCATCTACTAACTCTGTTTTGACTCGAAAGTCTATCTACTCGGACTCGTGTACTCTGCCACGTGCATTAATTACATCGTCAGACTTGATTTGGTTATTTGGTCGGTTATTCTCTTCACATTGAGAGCGATCAGGACCGGGGCGTGGGCTGCGAGAACCGACAAGGCCCGAAGATGCACGTCTGAACACGGCCTGAACCACAAAATTAGCGCATGGTGCTGACTCTCCACAGATTCAGAAAAAGAACGTGCAGTAGGAAACTAGGAACTACACGTCAAGTGTTTTATTACTCTGGAAGATGGTCATCCCCCCCGAATTCAGAATATCAGATGCTCTCGAACAAGCATCATTCAGAAACTGCAGCAGTGATCAGTCAGGATTCGCTCTTCGTTGCTGCCTGAAGCAGAGACAGCAGCAAGCACAAGGACACATCACATGCTTGTCTAATCCGATTCCATTGGCGATTAGTCTAGCGCAGCTTATTCTAGACACAAGATCGATCAATGGTACTAGTAGTACTAAGCTACTACCAGTTTGCTTTGCCATCGCAGCATCACCAGTAGTAGGTAGATTTGTTCCTGCTTAATATCAAGGGCATCTCACTCATTTTATTAAGCCATGTTGGACCAATACCGATAGCGCACTAGTTTCCTCTCTACTATGTTGTCATATGTATATGGACTATATAATAGCACCTAGGATTGCCGGATGGTGAGCTGTGCCACGTGTCGGTCCTCGCGGGGAGGTTCTCTGAAAAATTGAAAATCACGTAGGTCCTTTTTTTAGTAAAATAAATCCGAAAAAAATCAAAATTACGTTTAGGTTCTTCCGTGCGTTTTTCTAAAAAACACAGATTCGTCGAAGATTTATAGTCAAATTGGAAATCGCGTTTAGGTCATTTCGTTGATTTTTTGTAAAATAGATCCGAAAAATTTTGAAATTACGTTTAGATCCCTCACGCGGTTTACTAAAAAAACGTAGATTCGTCGAAGATTTATAGCAACCCATAGATTCACCGGCGGTCCTAACGACCTATTTTTTTATTGAAAAACGGAAACCGAAAATACGACCAAATTTCTCGAATTTTACACGTTGCATCGTCGTGCGGGACGTAGCGTAGCACGTTACTCTAGTTGGTATATCTTAAAGCCGGGAAGATTCAGGCACATGCAGGCTGCCACGTCATAGGTTTCCTGGAAAAGCCCTCCGAAAAAGCATTCTTTCGGCCTGGAAGATTTAAAAATTTGAAATCACGAACAGGTCCTTCCACCGGTTATTTTGCAAAAAAAAACACTGGTTTTTTCGACCCGGTAGATTTCATCCTTCCGCCGGTTATTATGAAAAAAGAGACCTGTGGTTCCGCAAATTCGATTCGCAAAAAACTCGTGCCAGATTTTTTCCTCGCGACGCGACATCGCGTGGCTCAACCTAGTACTAATATTATAGTGGCAGAGATTGCTGTCGCCGGAGTGATGCCACGTCAGCGCGTTCGCGGAGAGGCCCTCTAAAAAATTGAAATTGCGTTTAAGTCCTTTCAGCGGTTTTTTAATAAAATAGACCTGAAAAAATCAAAATTACGTTTAGGCCCCTCCGCGGGTTACATTTAGGTCCTCCTGGTGGTTTTTAGCGGAACGGGCCCTGAAAAAATATAGATTACTTTATGTCGGGAATTGGATATACTGTACTAAGACGACCATCGAAACCCGGCGCCAACCGACCATGCTCTTGCCTGGATGGCGCACGCAAGGCCGACCCTCGTATAGTCTGGCTCACGGGGCTACCCCGTCCCCCATCAAGTACGTCCCCGAGCAAGCCAAGCTCGAGGGCCCGCGACAAGGCGACGTGGCATTAAATGCGCAGCGGCTCGAGATCGTGACGCCGGGATCCATATTTGCCACGGTCCATGTTGCCTTGGTCTGCGCTTCGCTGTACCACGTCGCGTGGTACCCGTGTGGCGCGCCACCGTGACCGCCTCGTCCTCTCGATGAACGCCCCCGTAATAAATGATTTGTCTCCTGTAATTCCCTATAAATACCCCCTCCCACGATGGATTGAGGGTTGGACCTTCTGTACTACACACACACTTACACACATCGCTTGCCCACGGGAATCTTTAGGATCGTTTAGGGCCCCCCGAGCAAGCGCATTGTAACCCGCTTTCGCATACTAGTGCAATCACTGGACGTAGGGTCATTATCTCCCCCGCGAGAGGCCCGAACCAAATAAAAAACAACCTCCGTGCCTTCCGATTGTCCCGTATACCCTGTTCCGTCGCTCGGCATACTCTCAGACGTACAACCCTTGCGGAAAAGGGGCCCCAAGTTGATCCCTCATTCAACAAGTAAGCTCGGCGGGGGACCCTGTCCCGAATTATCGACAGCTGGCGCCGTCCGTGGGGATCGACTAAGTCCTTTTGCGAGGAATCCCTGAGGATGCCGAATTCTCAAGTCAATCGAGACCTCTACGTCTTCGGCGACGTGGAGGACGACGACGTGTGCTACGTCGGCGAAAGGCGTGTGATGTGGATCGATCCGGAAGGCCACACCGAGACCATGTTCCGCGCTGAGCACGTCCTTCGCTCGGGCGCGAGTCTCTTCCCCCGAGCACGCGTTTCGCTCGGGCATCCATGTTCATGGCCGAAGCACGTCCTTCGCTCGGGCGCGAGTCTCTTCCCCCGAGCACGCGTTTCGCTCGGGGGTTGTCCGTGTTCCGCGCTGGGCAGGCCCTTCGCTCGGGCGCGAGTCTCTTCCGCGCCAGTTAGTTCCCCTGGGCGTCTAGTCCATGTCCAGGATGCGGCAGTTCGAGCATGTCTCGTCTGTCAGTTCCTCAAGCATTTGACTCATGCTTGGGATGCCGCAGTAGCTCTTCGCTGCGAGGTCCCCGAGCCGTGTTGCTCGGCTGACGCAGTAGCTCTTCGCTGCGAGGTCCCCAAGCCGTGCTGCTCGGATGCCGCAGTAGCCCTTCGCTGCGAGATTCTCGTCCCCGAGCCGTGTTGCTCGGATGCCGCAGTAGCTCTTTGCTGTGAGATCCCCGAGCCATGTTGTTCGGATGCCGTAGTAGCCCTTCGCTGCGAGATCCTCGTCCCCGAGCCCTGCCGCCGGATGCGCGATAGCTCTTCATCGCGAGATCCTCGCCCCGAGCCGGCTTTGCTTTCGGATGCCGCAGTAGCTCTTCGCTGCGAGATCCCGAGCCATGTTGTTCGGATGCCGCAGTAGCCCTTCGCTGCGAGATCCTCGTCCCCGAGCCGTCTTTGCTCGGATGCCGCGAGAGCTCTTCGCCGCGAGATCCTCGCCCCGAGCCCGTCGCCGGATGCTTTCGGATGCGAGATAAGCTCGCTGCGAGATCCCTGAGCCATGTTGTTCGGATGCCGCAGTAGCCCTTCGCTGCGAGATCCTCGTCCCCGAGCCGTGCTGCTCGGATGCCGCAGTAGCTCTTCGCTGCGAGATCCTCGTCCCCGAGCCGTGCTTGTAACACCCCGATGCCCAACACACCGCGAATGCTACCAAAAGGCTCTAAATGACGCTTACAACACTCCGGAACCACTCTTGGCCCGAGTGACCCCAACAAGATCCGAGAAAAAAAAAACTCGGCAAGAAGTTC
Source organism: Guadua angustifolia (assembly GCA_036346375.1). Classification (NCBI taxonomy): domain Eukaryota; kingdom Viridiplantae; phylum Streptophyta; class Magnoliopsida; order Poales; family Poaceae; genus Guadua; species Guadua angustifolia. The sequence goes on along the minus strand of CM070521.1, from coordinate 928,074 downwards.
AATTGACCTAAGAACTCAACGAACGAGTCACTAAACCTTTTTCCTCTAATAAAAAGTTGAAACCAACTTGAAACTCTCTAAACCAACTTAAAAACTAAGTCACCAAATTTTTAGAAAATTTCGGCATGACCTCTCTAGACAGTAGGACATCCACTCAGCAGACAGAAACAATTGCAGTTATAATATCATTCTAGCGGTCCTTAGTTAATCAATCACACAACCAATGTAACTTAATAACTACACCACGATTTAAGCGACATATTACAACCATAATCAATATAACCAGGCTTTACAAATTGATTAAGTGGTTTGATGCAAACGTGCTTGTGATACTACTTCCCCCATGCATGCCGGTTTCAAGGTACCTGCAACAACACAACCAACAAACGTGAGTCGATGACTCAGCAAAGTACATGAGAGTAACAATTCCAATTTTTTTATTATAACTAAAACAAAGCTTGACCATAAAAACAAGGAAGTCAAATGAAACAACGTCCGGACAATATGCATTTATACCCATTTAAAGCAATAACTTGGCTACACAAGAAAATTATCGCAATCAAACCATCAACTTGATAATAAACCCATTTAACGCCAAAGAAGCATTACTTAACTCTAAGTTATAATATCTCCCGACTCAACTACCCTTATTGCAACTCAAACCATTATCATCTATTGCATTAGAGTTTATAACTCGACTTCACTCCACGATATTCATACAACATAATTTGTAGGGCAAAGAAATGCACTAATTCATCAAATTCAATTCAATCACCTTTTTTTTGGGTTGAGTCCACGACTCAACCTTCAATTACCATAATCACCATCCATACGACACACCGTTTACCACAATACTCATTAATAAAGATGCAATGCACATGAATGCTCATTTCCATGCGTCACGCAGTCTCGCCGAGAGTGCCCACCCGTCGGTGTGCACCCTCACGTCCCTTTCATCCCGTAGATAGAAGGTGCCTACTCTTACTGTCTCGCTCCCATTCACCTCGATGAATGGGACTACGAGGTAGGACTTTCGTGTTCACTACGTGTGAACACAGAGGCCCACTGATCGTAATGGGTCGCCTCTTCCATTATGAATGCACAAATGCAATTTTCATGAATGAAATGCAACTTTTCATTCAATGCCAACATTAACATACCATAACCACATACATACAGAGCCAATTCTCACATTCATAACCATAACTTCACACATACATAAACATATCCCAAATTCTCACATTCATAACCATAACCACACACATACATAAACATAGCCTAAATTCTCACATTCATAACCATCAAATCTATTCGCACACATACTCAATTCCATTTCCCAGATGGGGCACAATTAAGTACGAGTAGCCACATACCCCATACGCTACTCACAAAGAATGTTAACAAAGGTCTGATAAACTTACCAGGATTAAGGCTTACTAGGGACCACTCGAACCAAATAGTTAATCACGTCCTCGAAGGGACGATCACCAATATAACTCATACTTGCGAAAATCAATAGAAATTAGCCATGAACAGCTAAATAACAATGAACAACTCAATTAAGCACACAACTCGATGTACTTGCCTTTTACCGGGAGGAGCCGAGTGGCGTGAGGAAGATGCTGTGCCACTCCCGAAACTACTCCACCTGAAACAACCGCCGCAAAACACTTTACAAACTATACCCGTTCACTAATGCTCTACACCCCCACCCCCCAAACTACAACCACGAAAGCTCCACTTTTAGGTTGACTCAGATAAATATAATCTACACTATAAAGTTCAGCTCCAATAATAACAGCAGGTTTCCTGGAACAACTATGACTGGAAACTAATCACGACACCTCAGGAAAGAACTCAAGGTCACAAATTAGTTTGTAATTTTTTTCATTTGTTCCACATATTTCAAAAAAATATCAAACCAACAATTTAATATGACCGTATGAGATGACTTCACAACATTCCTTTCATGTTAGGTCATATGACAATTAAGTATCGCTTCTATCTGTTGATAGGTCTATAAAAGAATTATATTATGTGTTTGCTTCTACAATAGGAACTCAAGTCCCTTGACTGATGTATCAAGGATAGCATATGATATCTTGCAATTTTATTCAGCAATTTTTTTTTCAAATTACATTACAAGGAAAATTAAATCTACAATTGGTGCTCCTAACGGTTATGTTCAACAAATGTGATGTTCAAAACATAAAGCTTCTTTGCTCTCCTCATTTTCCTCCAATCTGTTTGTAGAATGCTAATAATGGGGTCACTTACTGACTTAAGGAAATGGCACAAGCGGTAGCTGTGTAGAGGCAATGGGTACTAGATTAAGCCTTTTAGGTGATCAAACACTTGGCATGCACACATTTCATCAAACACCTTGTCTACACAATTCATTCACACTAGTGTTCCACCTCCACTTACCACACAAGGGAGAGGAAAGAGAGGAGGTGCTTACATTTGGGGTTCTTCTTTGGTTCTTTGGAGGAGGGCGCCACTGTGGGAAAACCAGGAGAGGCGCCGCCATCGGTGTTGCTCTTCTTCTGCTGCCACTTCCTCCGTCTTGATGCTCGCCGCCACGTTGCCATTTCTGCTGAATTGCAGACCCAAGAAGGAGAGGAGGGGCACCGAGCTCGCTGGCTTCTTGCCCTTCTGTCGATGCTGCCCAACAAGGGAGAGGAGGGGCGCCACGACTTGGCAAGCGCCAAATAGGAGGACGCAGGCTTAGGCGCAGCTCGGGCAAGAAATTTGGAGGGTCTTTGGTGGTCGCCGACGAAAAGAGAAGAGGGAAAAGGCTGGAGAGACAAGCGCCCCCGGAGAATAATTTGGGTTCGGCAGGGAGAAATACTTGGGGAAGTCGGTAGGGAGAAGAGCTTGGAACAAAATATCTGGCCAAGGGACAAATGACAGCCACACAAAAGTTAAGGAGAGATGAGGTTTTTGGTGAAAAGGATCTGCAGTATTACAGTGCTGCTCGGATGCCGCAGTAGCTCTTCGCTGCGAGATCCTCGTCCCCGAGCCGTACTGCTCGGATGCCGCAGTAGCTCTTCGCTGCGAGGTCCCCGAGCCGTGCTGCTCGGATGCCGCAATAGCTCTTCGCTGCGAGATCCTCGTCCCCGAGCCGTCTTTGCTTTCGGATGCCGCGATAGCTCTTCGCCGCGAGATCCCGAGCCATGTTGTTCGGATGCCGTAGTAGCCCCGTTGCGAAATCCTCGTCCCGAGCCGTGCTGCTCGGATGCCGCAGTAGCTCTTCGCTGCGAGATCCTCGTCCCCGAGCCGTGTTGCTCGGATGCCGCAGTAGCTCTTCGCTGTGAGATCCCCGAGCCCTGCTGCTCGGATGCCGCGGTAGCTCTTCGCTGCGAGACCCTCGTCCCCAAGCTGTGTTGTTCGGATGCCGCGGTGGCTCTTCGCTACGAGACCCTCGTCCCTGAGCCGTGCTGCTCGGATGCCGCAGTAGCTCTTCGCTGCAAAATCCCCGAGCCGTGTTGCTTAGATGCCGCAGTAGCTCTTCGCTGCGAGATCCTCGTCCCCGAGCTGTGTTGCTCGGATGCTGCAGTAGCTCTTCGCTGCAAGATCCTCTTCCCCGAGCCAGTGTTGCTCGGATGTTGCATTAGTTTTTCGCTGCAAAGTCCCAATCCTCCCTACGAGTCTAGAGGCTTAAGGCGACTTCCCCCTTAAGCCTTGGGGGCTAGCTGTCGGGGATTGGGAAATTCCCGTAGACGACCATTGTACCCCGACGGCTGGCTAGCAGCCGACCATGTTTCCCCTGGACATTGTCCCCAAGGAAGGTCTCCGGACAGCCCGGCCTGCAGGCCCACCTCGTCCTCTGTCAAGTTAGCCCCCGAGCATGCTTGCTCAGGCATCGTAGCAGTTTTTCGCTACAAGATTCCTCACTCCTGAGCAAGGGCAGCTCGGGCACCGCGGTAGCTCTTCGCCGCATGACTCCAATCCCTCTTTAAGAAGTCTAGAGGCTTAAGGCGGAGGCCTCAGCAAGGCCTTTTCTCCCTTTAGCCTCGGGGCTAGGCCGCCGAGATTGGATATCTTTGCACCAAGACGACCATCGGCCCGGCGCCAACCGACTATGCTCTTGCCCGGATGGCGCACGCAAGGCCGACCCTCGTATAGTCCGGCTCACGGGGCTACCCCGTCCTCCATCAAGTACGTCCCCGAGCAAGCCAAGCTCGGGGCCCGCGATAAGGCGACGTGGCATTAAATGCGCTTGCTGCTCGAGAAATCGCGACGCCGGGATCCATGTTGCCACGGTCCGCGCCGCCTTGGTCTGCGGCTTTGTACTCCACGTCGCGTGGTACCCGTGAGTGGCGCGCCATCTGACCGCCTACGTCCTCTATAATAACGCTACCGTAATAAATGATTTGTCTCCTGTAATTCCCTATAAATACCCCCTCCCACGATGGATTGAGGGTTGGACCTTCTGTACTACACACACACTTACACACATCGCTTGCCCACGGGAGTCTTTAGGATCGTTCAGGGCCCCCCGAGCAAGCGCATTGTAACCCACTTTCGCATACTAGTGCAATCACTAGACGTAGGGTCATTATCTCCCCCGCGAGAGGCCCGAACCAGATAAAAAACGACCTCCCGTGCCTTCCGATTGTCCCGTATACCCTGTTCCATCGCTCGGCATACTCTCAAACGTACAACCCTTGCGGAAAAGGGGCCCCAAGTTGATCCCTCATTCAACAAGTAAGCTCGGCGGGGACCCTGTCCCGAATCGTCGACACTTTAGGTCCCTCTACAATTTACGTTTGGCTTCTGTCAGCGGTTTTTAGAGAAGCGAACTCGAAAACAAAGATACGTATCGACAAAAAAAACACAGATTCTTCGAAGGTTTATAGCAGCTCACGGATTCGCTAACGGGTCCTAACGACTTTTTTTTAAAACATAAAAAAAACAGCCGCGGTTTTCTAGAAAAAACACAGATCCGTCGAAGATTTATAGCAGCCCATAGATTCGCCGACGGATCCTAACCGCGGTTTTCTCAAAAACACACACACACACATAGATTCATCGAAAGTTTATAGCAACCCATAGATTTGCCGACGGGTCCTAACGACCCTTTTTTTAAAAAAAAAAAGCAAACCGAAAATACGACCAAATTTCTCAAATTTTACACATTGCATCGTTGTGCGCGACGCAGCGTAGCGTGTTATTCTGGCTAGTTTTCTTTAAATGTTGATGGTGTAACTTCGTTAAACCTTAAATGACAGAGCTCCTGCCATCTGCTTAAAAAAATCAAGGGCACCCCGAACTTGTGCTGCTGTTTTTGCCGTTGGCGGGATCAGTGATATTAACCAAGGATGACTGCTTATTATTATTGAGTTGCATACATCAACTAGTTCATCTAAAAGTTTAAGCTGATGAGAAAAGATAGACAATTCACTTATACTTCAACACTCTCCTCACATACATGCTCCCTCAGGGCTAGGACGTAGAATAAAGGTGGACTACAATTAAACTGATGAGGAAAGAAGGACAATTCACTTATACTTCAACAATTATGACTCCTAAATATAGAGAAGAAGACGATTATACAAGGGGAGACTAAAGTCCTGTTTGACAGAGCTCTAGCTCCTAGCTCCATCTCAGATCTGAAACTTATAGGCTAAAATAAAGTAAATTAAGTTTACATTTTTAGTCTAAAATGTAAACAAGATGACTCACCTAAACACTTAATATACCTACAGTTCCAGCTTTACGAATCTGGTGAAGTTAGAAATATCTAGCTTCACTAGATCTACGGATCTGATAGAGTTAGAGCCAGTGACGGAGCCAGGGGGCTGGTATGGGCCATGGCTCCCCCCATGCAAATTTTTTTTACTTACTCCCTAGCTATATAGTGAATGCTATGCATGATGTTGCTACTACAAAGGAACTAATTCAAAAGTTAAGGGATAATGGTTGGACTAAACTCTTAAGTGATGTTGTTGCATTTTGCAATAAGCATGAGATTTTTGTTCCTAATATGAGCAGTTTCTATGCTGACTTTATTCAATCGCGTAGACGGGATGAGACTTCGGTTCAACATCACTATCAATATGATATTTTTACGATTCTTTGTTGACCAACACTCTGAGGAGTTAAATAGCAGATTCAGTGAACAAGCAACTGAGTTACTTATTCTTTGTAGCTCTTTGGATCTAAGGAACTCATATAGGTCATTCAACATTGACAATGTGTGCTTGTTAGCTACAAAGTTTTATCCTTGATTTTTGAGCAGAAAGGATTAACTTGAGGCATCAATTGCAACATTATGAGCTTGATGTGCTACTTAAATCAAGAGTTCCAAGACTTATCAAATATTGCTGATCTTTACCAAAAACTTGTAGAGACGAAAAATCTAAAGATTATAATTTGATAGATAGGTAATCTTTATTTACTTGTGTTTAAACTATAATTGTCCTCAACACTCTTATTTTCTATATATTAATCCCATCGTCTCTAATTTGCAGGTTAATTCGACTTGTCCTTACTTTGCCTGTTTCAACTATAACAACAGAACGTGCTTTTTCTGCCATGAAACTTGTCAAGACAAGACTTCGAAATAAAATGGAAGATGAATTTCTGAGAAATTGCTTGATAGTCTATATTGAGAGGGATATAGCTCTAGAGTTTAAAACCTAAGCACTTATAGATGATTTCATTGCAAAGAAGCGTCGATAAGTACGGTTTAACTAAACTCTTGGAGGTGTGTTACTTTCCCTAATTCCTCTAATTACATATGATTATAGATGATTTCAATGTAATACATGGCTAAATTATCCTTTACATATGATGATTTCAATAGATTAGTTTTTCTATTGATCCTCTGCGAATAAAATTCCTAGCTTCGTCCCTGGTTAGAGCTGAAACAAACAGAGTCTAAATTTGACTAATAGGAAGGAACAGGCAACGTTTGCGGCAGCTTCTAGACCTCCCCGTCATGTAGACAACGCATGCTTGTCCGCTTGATGCTCATGTCCATGTCAGACAAGTTTTACTTGTGGAAGGCCCGCATACTCACGCATTTTGCACTTGACGAACAGATATCAGTGATCCATGATCCATTCATTGGTCTGTCAGCTCTTGCAATTTGCTGTATCCACTGTCGGACTTGACCACAACAATTGAATAGTCATCAGGATGTGACTCTTTGGTCAGAGCATCTCTCGCTCCTCGATATATTCTCTCTTTCTTTGTTTCTCTCCAACCCACTAACACTACGACCAGATTTGTCGAGTGTTTCACGAGTCTTGCAGTAAGAGTTCCTTCTTTTACCTGTGGTTGTGGATGGACTAAAGATCTGTAATAATTGTCAAACTGATCTATCAGTCCAAATTTGTCCTAGTCAGATCAATCCTTTCTTCTTTGATATATGTTCAGAGTGGAACACGCCTCCTGAAGACTCGTTTCAACATATGGTCAGACACACTTGATTACCAGCTGTGTATTTATGCCACGTTTTGCTGTAAAAACGGGGCAAAAGAAGAAAATTGCCCTGGTCTGATTCACAATGTAATTACCAGTAGAAATCAGCCACCTTCTGCTAAAACTTCAGAATCAACAACTGTTAAAATTTTACAGGGTGGTCATTGCTTCATGGAGCTGTTAATCTGACGGCAAAGATCATTCATTAATTGCCCATTCATCTAAGTATCTAGCGTTAGCTGACTATTACTCCACTGATTATGCTGCTAGATTATCTGTAGTCAAGTTCAATCGATTTCTTCTAGAAGATCATGCTCATCGCAACACGTTCCTTTCTGCAAGGACCTCGCATTGAAACTAGCACCCCGCCAACAACTCATTTCTGCGCATAAAGAAGCACGTCCTGAAACGAACTCAGCCTCTCAGTCTCATTTTAGACTATCTCCAACGATATCCTTTCGGCCTTCAAATCCTTTCGCAGATAGCTCCCAAGCACTCCAACGAATTCCCTTCACGGTTCCTTTCGGAAGGGATTTGGAGTTAGAATCTCTTCAGAAAAGGAGTCTCTCTCCAATCCCTATACAAAACCCTTTGAGGGGATGTTGTTGGAGATGACAGAAATGAAAGGAATGAATATAGGAAAGGGAATGAGGAAAGAGAAGGGAATGAAGAGAAATTATTGAAGATAGTCTTATACCACCCGTCACCTAACTCGCACATCACACAAGTCAAGTCGTTGTCCTGAAATGCTGTCCTACTACTACTACGAATAATAATATTATATGGCCTACAGTTCATTCTCCTTGAGAAAAAAGCATTGTGTAACCTATGATCAATGATAAAGGCTCACATCATGCAACCATAGCATTTGTCTCCATGAACGAATGCCCTGCCTTAGATCATTTAATTTTTAGACCCGAACATGTTTGAAAATTTTGCTAGCACTTGACCGCACATTGGGTTGGGGTACCCTATTTTTCTGAATTCAGTTGTCATCAGTGATCATCCTTGTCACTAGGGCATGTCAAAGGGTAGGGGTGAAAACGGATCGGATACGGTCGGATATTGCTGTTCCCGTATCCTAATCCATATTTTTTCCCCGGATTCGGAATCGGATACGGTAAGACCGAATACGGATACGGATTCGGATATTTCGGAATTTCGGATACGGTACTGTCGGAGCGGATACATACCGGATTCGGTTCGGAAACGGATAATACAAACGGATACATACTTGCTGAACCATTCGACTAGCAATAAATTCATATATATTACATAAGTTTGACAACTCACACAACACAAGTTTAACAAGGTATCAAATTCAATAATTCATACATAACTTGAACTTCAAGTCTTGAACAACACATAATATTGTCTTGAAGTCTTGAACGACTTAATGCTACAACATAATGCGCCAGGTACTAAGTCGCTACTGGCCAAATTGGTGCTGCTCCCACCTCAATTGAATGTGTAGGTGCTGCAGATGATGCAACCACTCCGACACTTTGGCTGACACTTGCACTTCCACTTCCAGAAGCCATTACTTGTTCTTCCACTTGAACTTTGACTGGTCCTAGTTCATACAATTGTTGCATCATAAATAAAGCACATGCAGATTCAAACAATAAGAAGAATGCATATCCAAATTCAGAAAGAGACACATGCAAGCAATACTTTGTACCAAACAAAGTTGGTTGGCTTTGGTAGTGAATAAAAGCATTACACATTTACACTGAAACAAGTAGAAAAGAGTCAGCACATAAAAATTGATATCCATGTTAATAAAAACTAGAATACTGAACTTCTCAAGCACAAACTGTACAGATACAAACGCGACATTTACATTGGACTGGAGAGAGTAGTAGTCAAATAATATATAAGGCTTAAAAAGATCAAGTCGTTACATCAGTAAGTTCTGAAACTTCTGGCATTAGCTGAACAGAAAGGTGAATCAGGTAAACATCAATGTTCATTCATCCATGTGTAGATTGCTATCGACAGGAAAACTAGAACTAGTAGATCTACCTCCCTGCTCAGTGCTCACGATTCACTCCAAACTAGGGGTAAAGACACTTGCTTGGCAGCAAAAATCAGATTACCAGAAGACCAAAAGGTAGCATTTTTTCCCCTCAGTTGCATACCTTCGATCCTCTCGGTGTCCCGGAAGGAGGAGGCGGCGGCAGGTCCCGGACTAGGAGGAGGAGGAGGCGGCGGATCCCGGGAGGCGGCGGCGGCGGCGGCGGGTCCCGGAAGGAGGAGCAGGAGGCGGGTCCTGGAAGGAGGAGGAGGCGGAGCCGCGGAGTGTCCTGGACCGGGAGGAGGAGGAAGTGGCGGGTCTCGGACCGGGAGGAGGAGGAGGCGGCGACGACGGGTCCCGGACCGGGAGGAGGAGGAGGCGGCGGTGGAGGCTCAAGCACTAGGGTTAGGTTTCGCCGTTTCGGCCTTTTGGGTTGGGGAATCGTCGAATCGAATGGGGAGGGCGGGACGGGAGGCAGAGACACTGAGGCTTGCGGCTTGCGTAATGACTAATGAGAGTTGATTCGGATATCCGGTCGGATAATATCCGTATACCGTATACCGTAGCAATTCGGTCGGATATCTCGTATACCGTTTCCGTTACCGAATCCGGTAGTAAGTATCCGGTTCCGTATCCGAATCCGGCCGGATACGGAATTTTTTCCTCGGATACGGTTTTTAACGGATACGTTACCGGATCGGTCGGGATTAACCCGTAGCATTTTCACCCCTATCAAAGGGTCTAAGTAGGGACCCACCCCAAGTCCAGAGCTGCACCGGATTGGTGCTTGTTGCCCAGTATTAAACTGTGCTGGACATGACCCTTGTGGTGTTATCTACGCATTTGAACATTGAAGGGTCTAAAGAGTTTAAAGCAATTCTAGTCAAAGACGCTTCAACTTGGAAGCAGACCACAGGGTTTCTTAGGGCACCCATCGCCCATCATTTTCATGCTGCGGTAATGGTACTTCCTTGGATCAGCAGTTCAGTACCACAGCAGTTTGGCGTCTTACCAGTTAAACTACAGCTGACTTGACTAATGTGTTGATTAACACAGACTTACTGCTTGCCATGATTGATCTATAGTTAACAGAAATAGGATTTATTTGAGTCATGGTACGAGGTTCAGATTCATGATTCGTTTTTTTTTCTTTCAATTTCCACTGTGGAAACGAATTCTTTACTCTAGATCAGTTTAGGTTCGATAAATTTGGTTCACAGTTCACGAGTGTTTGCAGTAAATCCGGTAACTATGGTCTTACCGGTTAGACTACAACTAATGGCCATCGCCTGCGCCATCTATCTAATTCAGAGAAACAATAATGGCAAATCTGCGATCAAACATGGGAACAAATTGGTGGTTTTTTTTTACATAGAAATAGGAACCCAATCTATTTTGCTTGATCCAAGCTCAATCCGGACAGTTTGTTTTACTGCTCTCAGTCAGGCAGCGCGATTGTGCCACTTGTTCTGTAGAGAAGAGTCCCTGTTTGTAATGACTATGGATGGCGTGGAAACCACTAAGGGCATGTTTGGATCCATTAGCACTAATAGTTAGCTAGCTAATAGCTAATTGTTGGCTAACTATTAGCTGGCTAATTATTAGCTAGAGCTGTTTGGAGGTGCTAGCTAATAGGTAGTTGAAAATTTAGTTATTGGTGGAAATGTCCATTGTACCCATGCAATAATAGTTGGAATAATCTAAAAGTAATTGAGGGGTTTTGTTTTAAATTGGCCACGTTTACTTAAAATCGAAAGGTCCTTTTCATGAAAATAGCTAAACGATCTAAATGTAATTATGTTTTTTAGCATTCATATTAGTCATTTCACCATCTATTAGCAGGAATTAGCAGGGTGAACCAGCTAATGAGATAACTATTACTAATTTTTCTTGGGTTATTTAGGGTCCCTCCACAAAGATTCGTGATTTTGCTGAACTAAAAGGTGGGTTATAGAAACCTGTTTGGATCCACTTTAGCTAATTTTAGTAGCTAACTACTAGTGCTAATGGATCCAAACATACTCTAAGATATCAAACGAGAGGGAATACAGTAGGATGCTAGACTATACTACTTGTTAGCTGTTGGTGCCATATCAACTTCACGACCATCATTGGTGGTCTCGCTCGCTTACCCCTTTTAACTTTGGATGTGCTTCCTGTAATTGCCAATCGTGCAGACATGACGATGGTGAAATTCCACTTCTATACAGTAGCAGAGTCAGGATTTCGCTAAGCCTTGGATAGAAAACTAAACCGCTATAACTAACGCTAAATGCTACCAACACCGAGGTACAATAAAAATACAACACAAAAACACAACTAAAAATAAATTTGAACTTCATGTTTAATGATATAACAAAACAGATAAAACATGGTAAAAATAACATAGCGTAGTGAAGTAGTACAAAAATTAATACCTAACTAATGAAGGTTAGGTGTATCCGAACCAATCATATCTTTATTAAGAATAGTGCAAGAATATGAACTCTCAAAGTTGAAATTGCACATGTAAATTAGTGAAAACATTACAAAGTTAATTATTGATGTAATTGCAAAATAAGAATGTAACATACCCATAGCACAAGGTAGTTTTTGTTTACACAACCTCATATTTTGGAAATGCTGTAAAGCCTTATTATTTTTAACTAGCTATGTGTCCGTGCGTTGCAACGGAAACTCAATTTGTAATAAAAAAAATTATTTGCAAAGAGCGCTAACCTTATCTGAATAATAATATTCACTCTGACTGTGCAATTGTTAAATGTTTAAATCGATTCATTGAAGCATACAAATTCCAAACACCTGTTTACAAACTCAAGCTTAAAATTATCTTTAATTTCACAAACTTAAATAATAACATCACAACACTTAGGATTGTAAATTTGTAATGCCATAATTCGAGATCGATCGTCGAGAGAGAGAGACATCACCTGTTGCCCCATAGTGCAAAGGCGTGTAAGAGATATGTGTCATCTGTATGTGGTTGCCACCATCAACGGCGTGCGTGGCTCGTACGCCTTACTCTGACCATACCATAGGCCTACCCCATGAACCAGCTCTACCACCTCCTCATGCTTTCCCCGCGAGCGCCTCTCTCAACCTATTGACATTATCCACCGCGGCGAGCTCCAGCAGCGCTGCCAACCTATCTCACCGCCCACCACCGGTGACCTGTCCCTGCGCCGCATCGATGAGATCAGGAAGATCGTTTATTACCTCCGCTCAATGAATAAACTCAACACATCTACAAGAAAGGTAAGAAGTAGTGGGGTTATATAGATTCAGTAACCGAAGAGATGTCTATAGAATCTAGATTAAGAAATCATCGAATAAGGAAGACAACAAAAAGGAAAGAGACGAGAAAAGACCCAATTCTATGAATCGGAACTCTGCTTCCTTCGGAAGGGAATTAATCAATCCAATCCGAAAAATATCGAGAGCAATCACCGCCTCTTGAATGCTAGATCAATAGGAGAAAAAGAAGCAATAAATGAGTTATGCATATTCATTTACCTTCCACGACGGGATGATCCAATCTAATCTACTAGATGGCCATTGCCAACTTCACACTAAGCCACGCAGGTGCGCACACAAATCGGGGTGAGGATGGAGAACGGATGTATCACCACCAACTCCTAATTAGAATTAGTAGAGATAGATATAACAAACTTATCTAGTCGTGTCATGCATGGCCATGCACATGCTGCTGGTCGGCCTAAATCAAGTCCATACGTTATTAGATAAAAAGAAAAGATGATCTTATCTACATATGCAAGTAACTATTTAATGGAAAGGATGTATGTGGCAACTCAGAAGTTGTATGCGTGCAGTAAATAAAAAAAAAGAATCAGCTATGTAGTATTTGAAAATAGAATCGACTGATTGAGATAAGAGTCTGATACGCCACAGATCACGCATGCATGCACATCCAACCGAATTAAAACTTTCTCCATTTCATGGATATGCTCGAGGGGTGGGAGAGAACGGACCACCGCCACCAACTCGTAATTAGAAGTAGTAGAGATGCTTGCAAATACATCACACCACACTATCATTCATTTATTTGTCACTCATATTGTTCTGCAATTTAGTCTTAATAATGTTCATAACCGAGAAGATTTTTTCTACTATTACAGCTACAATGGATAAAATCAATGCCAATTCAATAAGGTGATATACCAATAAAAAATTATATGTCTATTACATCAAATTGAATTCAATCAATTAACCCCTAACTAGCTAATTTGGAATGTGGGTAGTGCAATGCGACAAGGTAAGGATTAAGAGAAAATCTCCTAGAGTTGACGACGGCCGATGGATAGCTTGATTGGTTGAGAAGAGCGTAGGGCGGAGAGCTTGTTGTCTTGAAGCCTGAGCTATCGTTGCACCTTAGCTCTTAGCTCTCGTCTCATCCACAAGAGGAGATAGATAGAGAGAGGAAGGCTGATCCTGATAGCTAACAAGGTTTCTCACTTTTTAACTTTGTAGGCTATTACAGACGATGGTACTACTGACCTGAATGACTCAGACAAAGACTTAAAATTTTTACTATATACTGAGGAGTTTTCCGCTACTAATTGGCGTAGGCCTCAGACCATTGCCCCGGCTGCCCAGTGTCCAGCTCCGCCCCCTGCTTCCACTTGCAGACGAGTAGTACCTTTCGCTTGCATGATTTCTTTTCACCACTGAGCAGCTTGGTTTCGCTCACCTAAGCAACAGAACAAGGATACGTAACTTTTCACCTGGGTGAACTGAACAATCAACACATGGACATGGTTGGGTTTCTTTACTTGTTATTTCAAAGAATCCAAAATAATTGAAGAATGGATGGATAGATATTTTGAGCCGATGGCTAAAACTTGGTGTGATTCAGCAAGTGGCAATTAGTGCAAGGAAAGAACGCCATCCACTGCAAGTGCGTCGATTATTCAATATTCCTTACAAAAAGCTCAAGTGAGCATGGAATTAATATGTATGCATAATGCACTGCCTGTCATGACCGCAGGCTAGGGAGATGCGAGAATGCAACGTTGTTCAGCTCACCAAAGAACTTAGTAGGAGTACATCTGTTGCTTTTGCTATCACTTTCATTACAACACGCACCAAATGTCCTCCTTTGATCGTACTTGAGCATAAACAACTGGCTAATCCTCATTAAGTCTCGCCGCAACTAGCATGGCTTTTCAGACTGTGTAAGCCACTAGAATAATTAGCCCAGGTTGATGCTTGCCAAGTAACGTTAAAACTTTTTGACATAGAAGATTAGTTTCCATTTGATTTAATCAGAACATGGAATCCCAATCATGTAGACTTTAATTCTTCATTTCTTGAAACAAGAGTCACTAAGATGCTTTGATCCAAAGAATAGATCAATATTTCAGTCACATGTTGTAAAACTTTTGTTTATGTAAAGCCTAACCGTCTTGTAGAAGCCTTGCTTTGCTTTAGCATGGAAACTAGAACACTGGTGGTGAAAAGGAGCAGCAGGAAGTTGCTTGCAGAGTTAACTTCAGCTTTGTAAAGCCACTATACTATGATGAGGACTAAGTGGAAGCAGAAAAGGTCAAGCACCAAATTCCTATTCTCTACAGTTCCAAACTTCAATTCCGTTCTTTTTAGCTGGGTTGTTGTACTCTGTTGAATCTAGCTCACTGCATAAAGAACGGAACGAACTCAACGTTACATGGCAAAAAAAAAAATGTAGAGTTTGGAATATGTTCTGTGCTTCTTAGAGGAAGCTACCAGTAGGTTTCAACAAAGTTGGCTGAATATACTACTACTACTACTGCTTCTTCTTGTTTCCTACAAGTGTCGTGTTTTGCTGCTGGTTCCTTTCACTCCAACAATAGAAGTGGTATAAACATATTGAGATCAATTATGAGAAAAGTCTTCTTTACTTTCACTCAAAACAAAACGAAGCCAAAAACAAGATAAGAAAGGAAAGAATGGAACAAAGAAGAAAAGCAACTTTATTGTTATTCTATACCTGATTATGACAAATGTAGGAACAAGAGCTAACACATCGTCGTGGCTATCGCTAATCATATGAAAATGTTGTTTCTGCTTTAAGGGACATATTCTTGAGCATGTCCTTAAACTCGGGACAAGTTCCTTTCATCAATTAGTTTTGATAAGCACCCCTCGTGCATCAGATGTTGGCCTTTTCTGTTTCTCTAAATGCAGATCTCGCTGCTGTCCAAAAAGCTAGGTTCAGCTCTTGTACACAGCACGCGCTGAGTTTAAGGTGATATGAATTTGTTTATTACTCTATTTCAAATCTACTTCTATGTGAAGTATATATGTTATGTTCCTTATAAATATGTTTATATTGTGTCCATAGGAAAAGCAAAAGTTTATTGTAAACATCTTCATATACAGTTATTGCCTTCGTGCCCCATAGTTTTTCCTGAAGAGGCCAGGTTTTTCACGTAAAATCTATATTTCTGTTCCTTTGATTCTATATTTTTGCTGTACGTTTTGTAACACAATGGATTGTTTACAGAGTACTTCTTTGCACAGTTGTGAAGAGCAAATCGACCAAACAATTGACGTCTCCTAGCTACCTTTTGTATGTTTGTCTATCTAGCAGCGTCCAGAATTGGAACACGCAGAGAGTTCGTCTGAAACAAGTTTCCTCGCTGTAGCATCTCTGCATGCGCCCCTGCCTGGGCCCTTTGAAGCTTACAAACACTGACCCACACGTACAAGTAGTAGTGCTTGAGCAATCAAACACTAGAAGAAAGAACAACTTAATTAGCACTCTTATCTCTAGCTTTGCACAGACAAACCCCCGCTTTTTCTACTCGCTAATCTCATGATGTGTCCCCCACTTTGATGAGCCAATATAGAATGCAACGAAAAGCCAAGATAGTACGAGCACTTCCCGATTAGTTATTAGTTTACCTGCGATCGATCTAGCTAGCTCGTGCCATGGCCGGTTGCTCTGCTCGTGATCTCTTTCAATTCGTCTTTGGGAGCACGTAGGCGTGGGTTTAGAAAACGTGCTTCATGCATGTTACGATCTGAACAAAGATAACAAAAAAAATGAAGCATCTGCCTTCTTCTTTCACTGCTGTGGTACGTGCTGCATTATATATGCTGGGCTGAAGCTCTTTATGAGAGAAATATGTCATGGAAAGAAGCATTGCCCCACGTTTTGAAGGGCTCTTTTGAGACAAGGCTGCATGCCAACTTTCTTCCTGCCAATGGAACAAGGAGCAGCAGCTAGCTTCCATTGATTACCGATCGTTGATGACTCAAAAGTCTCAAACACGTTGTATACAGTACATGGTTCTACTTCAGCTTAGGAGTCGTGAACATAACATTTTGCCTAACAAACGTTGTCACGGCCTTATATTAGTTAGGCGTGGCGACGTGCCCACGAACGCATCAAATTTCTGCCCCAAAACAAAAAAAAACGTTGATTAATTCGTAGTACGTGTTTTCTACGTACAGTTAGCACTGTTAATTTTTGTCTTGCCCGGTCGGTCATTAATTTGCTGCATGCACGACATCGAAGAGCACCGGTTTCTCACGAACACATGAACAAGCTAGAGACGAGCCATTTGGTAGGGCCCACACGGAAGCTTAGCTTAGCTTGCCTGAATTCCCGTACGTTCGTACGTAGGTACGTGCCTACGTGTTGTCACGATCGACCGGTGCATTCCTTGGTCGGTGCTTTGCCTTGCCTGCTGCATGCACTGTCGCATTTCGCACATTTTAAAGCCGAACGAGATCAATTTCCATGCCGGTCCAAACTCTCGAGTCCTTGTTGGTGGCTGATCAAGTACTTCTACTCCACGTACACATTTTTCTGTCGATGGGAATAGTCTTTAATTGTAGGCACTGCCTACTGACAGACAGTATATATATGCTTGTGTTAATTACTTCACGTACCGCCGTTCATTAAGCATCTACGTACAGCAGCCGCAGACGTATAAGCTTGGGCTTGACAAGTGACCATGCCTAATGGAGTACCAACTCTGAGAATCCCAGCCAGCCCCGGATAGTCGACGTACATGAGGACAGTGGCGACGCTTGAGGTCAACTCGAATTATATACGTGCTACGTACGTACGTATGATGATTCAGGGAATAATTTGACCTTTGCGATCGACAAGCAAGCAAACACATTAATTACATATGCATGCATCGGACAGCTTCTATCTAGCTAAGCCTGCCTGCTGAACGGAAAATAAACAATGGCAGGGACAAGTTGGCATGGTTGGGTCCATCCAATACCAGGGACGGACCTAGGTCAGGGTAAGCAGCTCAAAATTCCAAAGGACAGCACTAGCTAGCTTGGACTAGTAGCCAGATAGAGAGGAGGGATCTGTATCTGTATGTCATAGGGGAGACCAGAGTCTGCGTGTTTGACAAAACGGGCACCTAAAAAAAAACAAATCGTTGGTCTCTTAATTTCAACTCCCGGTGTGGAACCTGACCATACCTCTGCCTTATTTTATACTCCCTTGGATCACACATAGATACCGTTTTAAACATCGTTATAGTCTTTAGAACTTAGCTTTGACCACTAATTTCTATTATAATGTATTTATAAAACCCAATAAAATTAACATATTGCGAAAGTATTTTTCGAGACAAATCTATGTATACAACTTTCATGTATGCGGATTAAATATTTAAAAAGATACTGACAATCAAAATTTCGAAGATTTGATTGTATCTATGTCCAAAACGATAACTATTTGTAACGTAAGGGAGTATGTGTGAAGGTTGTTTTTCAGTTATATAGAATCAACAAGTTGGCCTCTTAATTATTGTTGCACAGCGGAAAATGGGATACAAATACGCTGCTTATTAGGTGACTGACTAGTAATAATTGAGGGCCAACATGCTGACTTTATATAGAGCGCTTATTTTCAGCAGTGTATTGCCAAACTTGCTGGATGTATTCATCTTACCAGCACTACTAGATGTTGGCACTCGGGTCAAACTTTTTGGGTCGGTCTGAGGCATGGCCCGGTATGAAGTGGGTTATACCGGGCTCAAGAATCGAGCACGATGGGCAGCACAGCCCGGTACGACACTGTGGCACAAGTATACTAGGCCCGATAACCTGGGCATGAGGAAGAAGCTCAACATGAAGGTCGCTGACCCACAGATTATGAGCGCTATGGACGCATCCAGAAGTATGGGCGCCACACCCGCCGTCCGTACCTGAGAGAGAGACAGGCAAGAGAGAGAGAGAGCTAAAAGAAATTGAGAAACGGTACAAGAACCTATTCTCTCTCGTCCGTTTCTCTCAATCTCTCCCTCTCTCGTCCATTTCTCTCAATCTCTCTAGCATGTCTCATTCACTCTCTTTCTCACCATTGCCCCTTTCTCTTCCGTGTTTAGCACATTCCCGTCGTTCTCTGTAACTATTGAAGAATAAATAAATTTTAGTTCTTTCTTTCGATAATATTTGTGTCCATTGCCTCAACTCCATGCGTCTCCGGCTCATTTCCTTTCGTCACAATAGTGCAAATAGGCCGGGCTTGAGCCAACATGGCATGAAATAGGCACGAAGAGCAAATGGACCATGCTTGGGTTCGCCGAAGGCGAGCCGGGCCGAGACGGCATAGCACGGCAGCACGACGGGCTGTCATGGTCTGGCACAGTTTATACACAAAGCACGATGGATCTATGTCGGTCCGGTAGAGCACGACACCTACCACTAGCAGGACAAAAATTTGGCAGATGTAAAGCTAAGGTCCTGTTTGGTAGAGCTCCAGATTTTAGCTTCACCTGAAATATGAAACTTGTATGCTAAAATAAAGTGAATTAAGTTTATATTTTTGGTCTAAAATGTAAACAAGATAATCCATTTAAACACTCTTAATGTGCTCACAGCTCCAACTTTATGAATCTGGTGAAACTGAATCCCTCCTAAACACGCCCTAAATCAAAGCCTAGGAAGAGACAGTATCGGACAAATTAAATTCATTAACGCAGAGATATCTGAAAAAATATTTTCCCTGAAAATCAACAGTATCGGACAAATTAAATTCATTTATGCAAAGAGACAGGGCTATTGGATACAGAGAGAAAGGGCGAGCGTGGCGATTTAAGTAGGTGGACTAGTCAAAGCACCCGTCAAACTTGACGTATGTGCGCGGATTAGCATCGTTAATCCGGTGCTCTAATTCCAAAAGATAAACTAATCAGCCCACCTTTAGTTTTGGCTTTTGGAATCAGCACAGGTCTGCGATTAATCAGAGCCAGACGGGCAGCGTGCTTAAACTAATCCTGCACAGTTGCGGCGTGCTGCTAGCTTCGATCATGCCCAAGCCAAGCCAATGAAGCAATCCCCTCTATATAAGCCATCGATCTCTCCTCTATATAAGACTAACCCCGGCTCTCCCGCCATTTTCATCATCACCTCACCTCATCGTCGATCGTCCGTACCAATCCAATCTCTTTCTCTTTGCCTCTTCTCTACCTTTCTCTAGCTGGCCATAGCTCTATCTCTCGCCAAATCTACCTCTTGCTCTTGAATTGATCGTATCTAAGCTAGCCGCTGGGTACTTGCATATACAGCCAGCTTGATCGCGCTGCGTCAGAGCTAGCTGGCATATATGATGGAGATGGAGCTGGGGCATCATGGTCAGCGGGAGCTGAGCAGCGAGGAGGAGGCGGCGGCGGGGGACCTACGGCGCGGGCCGTGGACGGTGGAGGAGGACCTGCTGCTCGTCAACTACATCGCAGCTCACGGCGAGGGCCGGTGGAACGCCCTTGCACGCTGCGCAGGTAGGAAGAATCTAAAGACGCCATCTTTTTGCTTTGCTTTTGTTTGCAGCCTTTTCATTCAATCTTCTTCTTTTTTAGCCAAATCTAGCAGATCAGCATGCTGCACGAGTGCGCGGGCATCCACCTATCGCTAGCTTAATTGGGAATAAGCGAGCAATCATACAACGCACGAACTTATATACCTGTTCCGTTCGTCTTCATATGCTAAATTGCGAATTAGCTGCAGAAAACCAGCAGCAAGCTACATACATATCGCTTGATTTTGCCTACCAACCAACTGCTGCTTGATAGCAGTGTATATACATACATAGTGCACTCTGTACCTTGAAGTAGCCTACTGCCTATGTAGCAAGTAATTAGCCGCTGGATATATACGACGGATCGATGCTGATTAATGAACTGATGATTGGTTGCAGGCCTGCGGCGGACGGGCAAGAGCTGCCGGCTGCGGTGGCTCAACTACCTGCGGCCGGACGTGCGGCGCGGCAACATCACGGCGCAGGAGCAGCTGCTGATCCTGGAGCTGCACTCGCGGTGGGGCAACCGGTGGTCCAAGATAGCGCAGCACCTCCCCGGGCGCACCGACAACGAGATCAAGAACTACTGGCGGACGCGGGTGCAGAAGCACGCCAAGCAGCTCAAGTGCGACGTCAACAGCCAGCAGTTCAAGGACCTCATGCGCTACCTCTGGATGCCACGTCTCCTCGAGCGCATCCACTCCTCCGCCAGCGAAGAAGCCGTGGTCCACCAAACGCCGCCCCCGTCGTCCTCGCTGCTCCCGGCGGCGGCCGACCACGACGTCATCGACCTCAGCCCGGTCGCCGACGCGGAGCTCTCCTGCACCACGGCCTTGTCGTCGTCGTCGGCGTCAACCGACGCCGGCGTGCAGTTCGTGTCCCCGCCGCCGCTGCTGACCGCCGCCGAGAGCGCTCCCGGCAGCAACAA
Organism: Guadua angustifolia; assembly: GCA_036346375.1. Classification (NCBI taxonomy): domain Eukaryota; kingdom Viridiplantae; phylum Streptophyta; class Magnoliopsida; order Poales; family Poaceae; genus Guadua; species Guadua angustifolia. The sequence goes on along the minus strand of CM070521.1, from coordinate 906,930 downwards.
CGACGTGTCGTCATACAGTCACAACGCCACCGCCATGTGCGACACGGTCTGCCAACAACCACCACACAGCAGCCTCATGACCCAATACCTACAGCCAGAGAGTCAGTTTGGCGCCGAGACATGCAGCTGGTCCGAGTCGCTTCCTGGTCTCGCCGGACTGTATGCCGACATCGGCTTGCCGGACTTGGAGATCTGCGGGGGCGCCGGCCTCGGCGAGACCATGTGGGGCGCCGGAGCCGACGACCTGTGGTATATGCAGATGCTGGGTCTGTGAAGGCAAGAACGAAGTCCGCCGCTAGCATTGACCGGACTGGGTACGTACTGACGTGGGGGACGGGCAGCGAGAGACCAGAGGGAAGACGATGGTTTACAAGAATTAAGGAGAGGGTTATTATTGGGGGGTTCTGTTAATCTTCCACTTAATCAGGCCCCCAATAATTTCTTCTCCAGCTCTTGCCCATCGATATCTTCTCAAGTATACTTTGTCTTTTTACTTTTACACTAGCTTTAGTACGGAGTGCTAGTAAATGTTGGTGTCGTTGGTTCGTTTTTACTGCTTTGCTGCATTCTTTCCTGGGTAAATACGGACTGATTGGTTTGTAACCTGTGTACTTTGATGATCTGGCCGATCGAGGCCGTAATAAAACTTGAAATCAAACGCCCCTGGCCCTGATGAGGTGGTGTTGATTAATCTCATGGATCGTTCTAATTCACCATGCACCGGCCAGCGTTCTCCGGCCAATCCAATGGTGCAGACTGGCTTGTTTGTCCTGATGATGGCGAGTATGACTCGACTCATCATTGTTTACAACCGACTATTAATCATGGAACATACATGAATGATTACGATGACAGTTAAATGGCCGGATCAGTTAGCACGTAATGGCCGGATCAGTATGTTGTATGCTGTTGGAATTATGTGATTAATTGCATCCTCTAGGGTCAAGTGGATGTTAAGTAGTACTAGTACTAAGTATGCTAGTATACGATATAATTGATTGGAGGACCAGAAATGATGATTAGAAATATGCTAGTACATGATCTAAGTGATTGAAGGACCGGAAATGATATGAATGGCAACAAAAGAATTTTTGTCCAAAGAATCCAACTAAAACCTCACTTAATCAAATACGAGCCGAAAAAGAAGATCTTATGAAAAAAATTAGCACAGAGGCGGCACTGCAGCGCTACAGGACCGATAGTATCGGGCTGAACAACAATTCTGACACTATTTGGTTACTGTAACAGTTGTGCCGATGAACAGTACAACACGGGTGAACAGTGAAAACAACACGAGTTCAAGATAAAAAATTTGTGTAACTTTTGATCGACTGATTCAAACCTGTGAAACTTTGTATGAACCTTTCCATAGATGTCATGAATTTATTATAACCTTCAATCGCAAGAATTGATACCAATATCTGACTTTTTCTAGTTCAAAAAAGAGTGCACAAAAACGAATTCAAGAGCAAGAACTTAGCCCTAAGCTTACTCGTGGGGTTTTGATGATCAAGATGATCTTAGAAAGCCTCACACATGTCATAGCAAGTGTCGGACCCTAGAAAAACACTTCTGAAATCCTCTGTCTATCCTGTACTAGTCCAGCAAAAGCTAGTACACACAACAAAAATATTATCACAACATATCCAATGCATTTTATTAATAATCAGAGTTTACAATAATTATGGCACGCGGACCAAATAAAATATTACAACAGAAGCAGAATAAAACCAGTATTAGAGCCCAATAGATTTGCCACAGGCAAACAACTGGGGCAACGACCTAGTTATATTGGTCCTCACCATCGCAGAGATACTCCTCTTAAAAGATAAAGTAAGTAAGAGTGAATACAAAAGTACTCTACAAGTCACACAGTAAATGCAGTATTAACGAAGGATTACAAACAAAGGCATAATACGGTTAATTTGAGCATAAAGCAATATTTCAAATACAATAAGTAATTTTTCAATGCATAATTGATATAGTAAAAACTAAGCTTTAATCAAATTTTCAACATGGGCTTCAACCCGGAGTTTCTTGTCTCCGAGACCACAGGATAAAAATCTTGTCTCTTGTACTCTTGTGATTTGCATTTACAATTCTAGTGCTCAATTTATTCTTCCAACTGTTGAGTATATTATTTGTGTTTAGATTCACTTCTTATTCATACTTGAATTGTTAAAATGCTTCATAATCACTAAAGAACTTAGTTGTAAAATTGAAGGAAATTGCAATTCTTGCTTAGTGATTTTATTAATTGAATTTAGAATTAAAAAATTTAGAAATCTCCTATTCACCCCTCCTCTAGTCGATTATCCTTGATCCTACACCAATGACTTCCCGCCAAGCCTCTCATGTGTCGGGACCAAGTCACTTGGCACGCCATATGTCCTTGATCGCTTCACTATGGCAACGTCGGCTTTCTTGACCGTTTTGGACCTCAACTGCTCCCTGAGCCTAATAATGATTCATGGCGTTGCCCGTTATGTCCATCACCAATGCTTCACTCTCCGCCTCCTAGTCTTCCTGACTTGCAACCACCTCCGGCCTCAGTCATCTTCTGGTGTCCCTTGACCATTTTGAACTTCACCTCTCTTAGTCTAGTCCCGGTCTCCTCCGCCTCACCATGACCTAACACCGAAATCCTGCAACCAACACAAATAAATAAACCATCACATAGCATTGTTCACAATTGCTAATTACATAAATCAAATTAACAATTCAGCTAATTGGAAAATCAGCACTACTGCCACCCCAGACCAGTGGTACTACAAGTTCGATGCTACCTCTCCTGGTTGGTAGTACCGATCTCCGTGAAATACAGAGAGTACCCTCTCTAGAAAATAACTACTATCTATTAGAGATCTATAGTACTGCACCCCCATTTCTACCGCCCCGAGAGCTGATAGTGCCACCTTTGAACCACCCTAGAGACACATCTCTTTGTAAAAAGGGTATTGTACTCACACCCGGTAGCATCATAGGGCCGGCACTACCGTCATGCTAGACTGGTAATGCTGTCCAACACTGACAACACCTCAAATTACTTCAAATTTAAAATAAAATTTAAAACAAACTCAAATTTGAGCATTACATGCTCAAACACTATCAATAACTTATTACAAACAGAACTCCACATGGTCTTTCAGTGATCTAATTGTAGCTAGGGATGAAAATGGGAACGGAATTTCTGACCATTCCGGAGAAAGACAGAAACGGAAGCCTTTTTTCGGAAACGGAAACGTACGGAAAATATCGGTACGAAAATGGAAATGGAATTTTTTTGTCGGAAACGGAAACGAGAGAGCCATTTCCGTTGGAAACGGAATCGAAATCGAAAATTCCGTATAAGTGAAACCGGAAATTCCGTCGGAAACTTGGCCTAAAAAGGAGAATAGAGAATTTATATTTATTTTTGAATTAAAATAATTTTAGAAATACAAATGGCTTTATAGAAAATATCAAATACAGTTTAAAAATTCCAAAAAAAATCTCAAAAATACTTTGGAACATTTTGAACATAGGAAAATTATTTCTAGCACAATTTTGGCTTTATTTTTCATGAATAAATTAATTATATAAATCTAAAAATAACATTTATAAACTCCAAAAAACCAGGATAAATCTCAAAAAATCATAAATGAACATTGAACAATAATATGCAAATTTTAGGGTATTACATCTTTATAGTTGGAGGAGCAAAAGGATGTCAATGATAATGATATGGAGAAGGACATGATGGTCTGATCTGGGGAACAAATAGCGAGAACTGACAAACCTGAGAAAAAACTTCCTAATGATACCGGTGAACATAACATTGTTTTTGTATCCACCTTTGAAGTGGAATGAATTACATTGTTTTAGCGGTCATATATATTGTGATTGTATACTACGTTCTTGTGGAATTTTCTATTTTCATTTCTGTATCCGCTCCGCTCCGTTCCGTATCCGTTTCCGTCACTATTCGTTTTTGTATCCGTTTTCGATGTTTCCGATTCCGTTTCCGTTACCAGTAAAAGATATGGAAACGGAACAACCATTTACCGACCCGTTTCCGTTCTGTTTTCATCCCTAATTGCAGCAGCAACACTTTACAATTAACACGGCACGCGTGCATATGATTAGCAACAGCAACAGAAGTGGGGCTAACTGTGGATCGCTTCAGCATGTGAAAAGGGTTTTCCACCGGATGCGATGATTTTCACACGTATCGTGTTTCCGTCCAGCTGCCTGCAAGCAAGTGCCCGATCGATCAGGCGTCACCTGAGAAAATGCGCACCATCGATCGATGCGATCCCTCAGTTTCAATTCGATTCATTCATTCATTCCCTCGCGATCTGCGTGGTTGGGCCGACATACATAAGCTCCGGCCGGAGCTGTCAACCTGCCAATGATTATATCTACTAAACGCTGCGCTCTTTTTCTTTTTCTTTCTCTTCTTCTTCTTCTTCTTTGGATTGACCAGATGTAGAATAAAGTCCAAAATTTCGTGCTGCGGCATGCGGTTGTCGCAGTTCGATCGTTTGACGGCCAAGCGCATTAGCCGACTATGTGTCCGTCCAAATATCAGAGTTTTCTAGCTAGCTCCTAACCGGTTAAATGTTGTGTTAATCTTCTGGTATACGCACAGTTTCTTTCTAGAGGCAAGAGTACTTGTTACACAGGAGCAAACAAACCGGACTGATTTTTTTTTTCTGGGCGAGCTGCTTTTCCGTCAAGTTTGAGGAAGAAGAGTGAAGAAGTACAGAGGTACGTAATTACAGGAGGACAGATTTCCCCTGAAAAGATACAAGAGAATAGATGTATTTTTTTAGATTAATTACATGCAGCACGGCAGCTACACCCAAGGTCTCAGTCACGGACAAAGCGAACATTTGGGGACCAGAATTTCACAGTTGGTACATTTTAGGCACAGAAAGCAACGCATTCAGAAGTTTGTTTGTTGGTGGCAACAGCGACTGGAATAGCAGCATTACATAAGATGGCGATTAGTAAAGTGGCATGCGTGATCATGACTCGCCAAGTGGCTCGAATCGAATGGGCCAATCATGCAGAACGCAATGGACACTAACAGTGACAGATAGGCACGGAGCATGCAGTTCGTACGTGCACGCCGGCCGGCAGCGACCCGCCCGGGCCAGCTGCGCTGGAGAAGGGCCACCGGAGCAAGTACGTAGCCCGCCGGCGGAGACGAGGAAGAGAAGCTCACCTAAGATCTCAGAAAAAGTAAAAAATGAAATATCTTCTGACAAATCAGCGTAAAGATGGCACTACCGCACTACTGGGCCGGTAGTGCCAAGATAAACAATAACCCCGGTACAACCAGGCAGTGGTGAAACTAGAATTGAAATAGAAGGTGGGCTCAAAGCCTCATTGGAATAAACTAAATTGAGACAAGCAGAGCAACTATAGTATTGTAAAATTAAAATTCATACATAAAGAAAGGAAAAGCATAGAAAAATAGCAAAAATCCTTACTTGATATCTAATTTCATTAGCATAATCTTCTATTGGCATGTGAAGTACCGGATCGGCAATAATTTCATTCGTATTCAATTCTAGTCGAAGCATCTTTAGTTGAGTTGCGCTCTCATCGGTTAGGGGAGTACTACTTGAATTAATTGTGAAATAATTGCACAAAGTTCGTTTCTTCATTATTGCAAATCTACGAATAAATACAACTATAAACGTGTAAGCATAATACAACTATATTATCAACAACAGAGCCTAGAGCATGTTGTACATTTGTATGGTATATTTGTAATTTTTATTAATGTATAACAGTATGAATACGACATATTGATATTTGATAGTATATATTATATTACTAATTTACTATATTACCAATTTACTCATTTACCCATTTACTCAGTGATCTCATTTACCCATTTACCATTTGTAACATGTAGATACTAGAAGAGAGACCACGATTGAAGCAGTGATCACCTCTAGGATGTCTGATACCCTCTAGACGCCATTAACTATCAGTAAGACCATCTATGTGCTGCAGTGGTCAGTGCGGGTTGCTAGTGGTGGAGTCGCCAGAGATTCCAGACTCCAGAGCGGGAGAGCAGTTGAAGGGGCTTGGCAACGGCGGAGGGTGGGCTCGGGCCTAACGGAGCCCACCCCTTGGATTTACCCTTGCAACCAGGCTACTGCAGTAGTAGTGCCGATGGACAGTAAAACAATGTATAAATAGTAAAATCAGCAAGAGTTTAAGATCAAAAATTTGTATAAATTTTGATCGGCTAATTCAAACTCCGTGAAACTTTATATGTACTTTTCTATGGATGTTAGGAATATATTTCAACATTCAATTACAAGGATTGACGTCAAAATTCTGACTTTTTCCAGTTTAAAGAAGAATGCATCAAAATGAGCTCAAGAACAGAAAGTTAGCCCAAAGCTTGCTTGTAGGATTTTGATGATTAAGATGATCTTATATGGTCTTCTATATTCATAGCAAGCAAGAATATTCAAGAAAGAGAGATCTTTCAAATAGGCAGGATCAAGATCTCCCCCAAAATCTTCCTTATCAACGTAAAAATCGGTTTCTTGGAGAAACTTGGATGATTAAGGAGTTTTACACTTACACAAAGCGCGCTTTCTCATGGCCGGTAGGCCGGTAGTACCGCTCCCGCTGAAACACCCTGAGAGTCCCCTCTCTGGAAAATAACTACCGCCAATTAGAAGCCGCACCTTCGGTACTACCACCCCTATGGTCGATAATGCCGCACACGCTCGGCCAAGAGAAAACACCACTTTGTAAAAAGGCTACCGCACTCACGGCTGGTAGCACTGCAGGACTCGACACTTCCGTCGTACTAGACCGGTAGTGCCGTTTAACACTAAACATCAGTTCAAATTGTTTCAAATCTAAAATAGAATTCAAAACAAACTCAAACTTAAGCACCACATGCTCATACACTGCCAATAACTCATCAATAACAAAAAATAGACATCCACATGGTTTTTCACCATCCTCTAGCCACAGCTAGAATTAAGCACCTGTAACTGCTTTCGGCTCACTCCCTCCGGTACAAAATTCTTTACATGCGAAATTTTTCTGTGCATGCTGCGTGCAGCATTGGCAGAAGCGCGGAATTAAATTTAACGCTATGTGGTCAAACACACAATTGCATGCACATGCATTGCTGCGGGCTCTTCAAATTAATTTTGTGTATTTTTCTGTGCAAGCTTTCGTCGATCGCCATGTACTGCGTGTGTGATATAGCATGGTGCTGCCTGTGCTTAATTTGCCGGTGCGTAGAGCTTACCCTTTGCTGCTTGCTGTTTGAAAGGCGCAGTGTTCCAAATAGGGTTCAATTACAGCGTGCTTTACCGCTAATGAGCAATACTAATTAGACAAGAAAAAGGAAGAATAATTCGGCCATGTTATCCTTATCGTCTGGTACCACGCATGTGAGCCTTATCATCACCTGGTACTTGCTTGTGGAATTTTGGGTCTCTAATTACGCCATGAATATAATGCTTGTGTAGGGAGATCGATCGATTGAGGCAATCGCCGATATGTCGTACGAGCTGGGTTTTTTTTTTTTTTCTTGTGGCTATCGTTTCTCTGCCATACACCATCTTCATCGTTCAGTACTAGTAACCTGCCCATCAAGACTATATTGGCCACGAATTACAAAGAAAAAAAAGTGCATTTGCAAGTCAACGAAAAGGAACTCGACGACTTGAAAAGTGCAAAAAAGGGAGGAGCGAAAGTCCAATGCGCGCGAGCGAAATCGACGCGATCGATATATACCGCGAACAAGCTAGCTGTAGATCTCGATCGCGATCGATCATGCACGGGACACACACTTGATATTCCTCTCAACTAACGCATGCATGTTCCTTTCGATCGAGTCGTGTCGTGCTTGCCTGAAATTTGCTACTTCCTCTCTCCAGTCTCTTCAAGATATATAATTCGGTCAGATGATGATCTCCTGCATGCATGTATACATCCAGATTCTTGCGTGCTAAGAAAATATTCACAAAAAAAAAAAGGATGGTATCGATATGTCATATCGATCCTCAAAATGTAGTAATGGGGAAACTTTCGCATTTTATACAAATTAAAAACGTCCGTATTTACAGAAATATACAACATTTGCGTGTATTCGCAGAAATCTCCACCAATTTCTCCACCTGAAAATGCGAAATCTCAATTTCTCCATTTCAAAACGCGAAATCACTGATTTCGCGTTTTGAAATTGCGAAATTAAGGTATTTGCGGTTTGAAATTGCGAAATTGAGGTATTTACGGTTTGAAATTGCGAAATTGAGGCTTTACGTCACTTCAATATTTATGAAAATTTTTCTATGCAATGAATTGGAAGCTATCTAGATACTGTAGAAATTTCGGATTAAAATACTGTTTACATATTTTATAAAAATTTCGGATTAATGGCTCCAGAAGATAATATAAAATTTTTAGCTGGAGATAAGTCATCATTATTTTCATTTAATTCTGACAATGTTACTCTTTTCCAATGAAGCAAAAATCAAGAAAAATCTAGAAAATTCAGAAAATACAGGAAAGGCAACAATAATACGGCGCTGCACAAAGCATATTACATTAACGCCGTTGCCTTTTCAGGTTGTCCTCCGGAGTGTACGTGTCAGGAGGATTAGACATCGCCTCCGGGTACCAGATATGAGTCAGAATTTTAATAAAATATGTAAACAGTATTTTAATCCGAAATTTCTACAGTATCTAGATAACTTCCAATTCATTGCACAGAAAAATTTTCATAAATATATATTGAAGTGACGTAAAGCCTCAATTTCACAATTTCAAGCTGCAAATACCTCAATTTCGCAATTTCAAATGCAAATACCTCAATTTCGCAATTTCAAAACGCGAAATCAGTGATTTCGCGTTTTGAAATGGAGAAATTGAGATTTCGCATTTTCAGGTGGAGAAATTGGTGGAGATTTCTGTGAATACGCGCAAATGTTGTATATTTCTGTAAATACGGGACGTTTTTTGTATAAAATACGAAAGTTTCCCCTCATCACCTTCTACTTTTCGGAAGATGAGAGAGAGATATATAGGAGACGTACGTATATACGTTTCCCTCTAGCTCTCTCTATGGTTCTCCTGATAACATGCAAACCACCACAAATAATATGCTTGTGCATATCTTATATATCCAAATAACGGGCAAACATGCCATATATGCACACAGCTAGCATGAGCTAGCCTAACTATGTTGGAACAAGTAGTTATCGACACAGGAATGTTTGAGACGATATCTGCCCATGCCATTTGCGAAAGTCTCTTTAGAACTTGCCGATTAATTCCATCATGCTCGCACAGAGAAAATAAAGTCCGTGTGTGTACACACACACACACCGGCCCACATATCCCTGGGCAAATAACAAATCGGCACGCTCTTGAGAATGGAATGGAATTGAAGCACGTGTGCATGGCCGGTAAACGAGCCTAGCTTTCGGTTTGGTTAGCTTCCACATAAGCTCGCTAGCTACTGATACTGAATGACATGCACTTTCAGATACACCTCCATCTTGCGCAGCAGATATAGTGTACAGTTGCTGCCGAATGAATACTACATATGTATGCACACCCGTCGCTAGCAATATCAAAACAAACGTGAAAAATCAAAGACTGTATTTTTATTCTCATTGACCTTCGTCGATTGAGTTAATAAGCCCGTCCGTGCAGACTCAGATATCTTGGAAACTAACACCGGTTGGTATGGTTTTTGAGCGAGCGAAACGTATCCGGCCATCATAACTCGGTTAAGTCATAAGCTGACCATGCAATATCTATCTTGGGAGAGGTTGGCAACTTGGCATGATACATCCAGTACGAACCAAAACTAGCTTGTACCGCTAGGCCATTAATTGTCAGCATAGTACAATACACATTAGGGCTATAAAAAAAGAGCAATTTTATCGTGGATAAATAGTGATAGCAGAAATCAGTTCTAGTCGTACATTTCTCAGGGTATTATAGACTTTTAATCCTTTACCACATTATTCGTTAATCGTTATCGCTGACTTTCATTTTCTGCCACCACTGCCCTTTGTTGTGTTACTTGTATTGTTGTCCTCCTTTTTCCGTCACCGCCAGTCCAGTCCTATCGACGCTACAACCACTACCGTCCTATCGGTGCACTCCCGGATTGTGACCACACTACGGCTAGCACCTTCTCGCCCGATTTGTGACGACGCCGTGGCCTCGTACTAATACATTGAGCGCTCTATTCTGCACGGCACACGAAGCAGTTCCGAATTTTACACAAAAGCACAAAAAATACACATACGTTCAAAATTAAAAAATGGCTAATTACAATACTACCACCATACGATTTCTACTACCAATATTACCAGCAGAAGTATAGCTAAATCCTAACTAATCCGATTTGTAAGATCTAATAGAATGGATGGCTAATATTCAATATTGTGTATCGTAAAGTGCTCATACAAAAAGGCTCGAGGCTTCATCAAACTAAGTTCGAATAGCTAGCGAGCCTAATAAATTTATGAATCACTTGTTAAATACTATATGTTAACTCGTACCGAACTTACATGAGCCGAGCTTGAACTTGAACATTTTTTATTATTGAAAATTAATGCATACTAAATTGTTGATTATTACCGAGCTTAGACCATGCATCAATAAACCAAAAAAACATCTCTTTAGTGGCTTTTGGTTTTTAGTTATATAGAGGCTTATGGTTTTTGAAAAGCTGTTATCGACAGCCGTACATGCATATGTTTTCGTTGCGTTCCTCCGAGTTTTTCGGTCCAAGGCACGTACGTACGATCGACTACCGAAGATTTATGTCTACACTGATCGCAGTGAACAAGTCGAATACATCATCTTAAATAAGTACGTAGTATAGATAGACATACTGTTATATATATCTCAGTCAATGTGTATCGCGTGTTTCTCTTAGTTTTTGCCATGCATGCATCCGTCAAACAAGCAGAGAGGTTGGTCGATGAACACAAGGATCGATCGAAATAACTGCGAAATATACGTTACGCATGTACTGGCTAATTAAAAACCGCAGCAGTTGACCGACTTGCATGGTCGGAATGGAATTAATGTAGTGGCCATTCTTCTCGGCTTGATCAATTTGTTTCGGAAAGGAAGGCACGTTGGCGTAACATGTGCATCTGGCTGTGGTGATCATCTTAATTTGTCTTCGACCAGCTCAACTCCGGCCGTGCATATGCGTTGAACGTACAGAGATCCCAGGTGCGCTAGCTGGAGCGCGCACACCGCTCCAACCTAAACCGAGGGCTCGACGCAGAGATCGATTTCAGCCGGCGTGCCGTGCGCGGCGAGGCGAGGCGAGGCGGACGCCGAAGCAGATGTCGTCGTCTTCCCTGACCCGGCCTGCCTCGCACCAGGCCAGACGCATAAATAAATACGCTAACAGCGAGAGACTTAAATTCCCCTCACATCGTATCACTTCCCAACCTATATTCACCAAATACAGGTTAACTACGAAGAAGTCGACGTTCCTGCTCATCCTTACACAGGTTTAGTTTCAGACGTACAGCGTGCAGAAATGTACTAATTAACAAAATCCTGCACACTGGCACCGTAACAGGGCATACTTATTACCATCTGACCTTAATGCGTTTCTCTCTATACTGACCAGACGAACACTTCTGACAAGGAGCTAGAAAAACGAAACAGAATTACTTGAGGGGCGATGCAATGTCTGCCATCACTCGGTTTTTCCTTTGGGCCGGACCAATTAAGGAACTGGTGGCTGATGCTGTCTCTACGGTCTCCGCAGTTGTTCCGACCGGCCAAATTCGGGTCATCACTTACTTCTTCGTCCCAGTAACTCTCTATAGCATTTTCATGACTAAATTGTGGATTGTCTCTTTGTCCACATCCTGCAGATCCTCCCATTTATCTAAGCCCCCGCATTCTAGAATAAACTGTGCATACGGGATTCCTGGCCCTGCTTCCCCGCCTCAAGTATATTTTGAAGACCTTCCAGACACGTATATACCAGGTCAGCCTCTTGGTACGTGAGAACATTGCAGACAGGCTCTAAACATCCGCGGCTCACCAAATATCTGCAGTCATACCAAAACACCGATTTCACTTTCATGAACACACAAAATACTCTGAAAGTACATTCAAATTACATGCCAAAGTAATAACACATGAACATGGTCACAGGTTAGAACTTACTGAATTCGATCACTTAAACCACCGGATGCAGCATTTGATATTAGCCCAAGCAGTCTCCTCCTTGATACCGGCTCTGAGGTCTTCAGTAGGACAATGAGAGGGCTTACAACGTCTGCATCAATTACTGCCTGTCAAAAAAAATTGAGTCAAAATATAATGACAAAAATAGCATACAACATTCAGTCGACATGGGACAACAAATATAATGCAACTACTGTATATATGAATGTTTATATTCGGTTCCATCCCTTTGATGGCAAGAGGAGCTTATTTTTATGGAAAAGTACAAAGATCAGGATATAACTTCTACTGCCTGAATCTGATTCTTGCTGCCAGCGGTGATATTATAAACAATTAGACAAGCTTGTTTCTTGATACTCTTTGGATAATTTCGTGCTAGCAATTGGGCCAAGCAAATGAAGAATGCCATTTTCTACTAAGGCCCGCAAAACATTGTAGCATAGGTTCAACATCAATTGCAGAGGATATTCTAAAAACATGAGCATAAAACTAATCAGCTAGGTATTAGGCTAAGTATACGAACTTCCTGATATAAATGCAAGCTACAGCAAATAAATAGGCACTTTTATGTCGGAGGCACGCAGTGCTTCTCTAAGAGTCCACATCAGGGCAAGGAGGCCGCACAAGGTGATCACAATATGAACTTGGGAAGTACGAAACCAGTAACACTTATACCAAACCTAGTGTTAAAAGGATGAACGACAGCTAGCGAGAATTATGTGCATATCAAATGATCTAATAAGACTCCAATGATGCAATAATGACTATAGCTTTGGCGGTTAAAATGTAAATACAGGTTATATGAACTGAAGTTCATATAAGAGCCAAACTTTACAGATAACTTCCAGCAATTATATACTTGGTTTTCTAGTCTGGTGGTTGTAATTCATTGGTAATCCATATCAGTAAAACAAACAACAATGGTGAACAAAGACAATATAATCATTATGCAACCTCATTTGAGCAACATCTCCAGCAGAGATTCTCGCAAGTGCCGTAAGGACAGGAAGAAGAATATTAGCTGCTGCATGCATCTGCCAGTATCTTCTCATCAGCGGAATAAATAAGCTCGCTGATTATTTCCAGTATTGGTTTCTCCTACAGTGATCAGCCAAAACAGATTCTCAGCAGATCTTTACAAATTTAACAGGGCACACATCAACAGTTATACAGAACCCTACTTGCACTTCAGCTGGTAATAATTTTCTAAAACAAAGGTTTGATAGTTGCCCATGTAGCAGTCCTCAGAACTGGAACTTTCATATCTTCTTTAAACTGAACAGGTAATGACATAACAGCGCCATGATAAAAAAACGATCTCTCTGCAGCTAGGCATGTCTGTGGCTGTATTTCCAAGAGCCCAGATAGCCTGTTTAATATATCAGAATCAAAAAATATCAGGAACCAAACCATTACAAAAACAAGCATGACAAAGTACCATTCTTTCACCTGATGCCTGGTATTAGCATTTGTGGATCCTAAGAGCTCTACCAACCTTGGCACAGCACCGCATTCTGCAACTAGCAGTGCACAATCAGAGATGCAGCAATGTTGGTGAGCACTCATGCTGTCTCCGTCTGCAAAAGATCAAAATAAGAATGACACAGGAAAACAACAGCAAGAAAAAAAGGAAAAAAAACGTACTTGGAGCTGAGAAAGCTCATGTCTTGAAAGGAACTCATTACCTTGGCAGGACATCCGCTCTAATGATTTTTATCACAGTTGAGTTCTTCTCTGCAGACATAACTACCATAAGATAAATATTAACAAGAAAAAGCAACGAGATTACATCTCACATTAAACATGTCAAGTACCGTCCGGAAGAAGTTTCCTGAACTGGACTGTGGCTTCCAGATGACTAGTGGCATAATTTGTCCACGATTTCTGACAGGCCATCAAGCTAACTGGATACAAAAGGTAAACTAAAGGCTAACTGGATACAAAAGGTAAACTAAAGAGATTTGAACATAAACTGAAGAGAAGCACACCACAAAAAGTTCATGAGGGTACATGTACTATAGCCACTGTGTGCCTGGAGATTGATGCCAACTTTCAAAATTCAAACCACCATCCCATCTTGTAATAATTGAATATCCATTGTACAAATCTTGAGGCACTATTGATGGTTAAAATAGTGCATGTACCATCATGTACATGTGGTTTTGCATTTTTGACCATTGAAGCATACCAAAAGATCGGATTCATTGAATACCAATTGCCATTTGCCAAGCCAAAAGAGGAACATGGCATGGATCCTTTACAGTTCACATTTTGAAAAGCAGCAGCATATAATTTAGCCAACATCTATCTAGTGGGTGTGTTCAGCCAATGACAAGTTTCTGAGAGTTTTTTTTGTTGGAAAATTTATATTAATTTTCTTTTGCACGTTATTGGTGGCTTCAAATACTAGCATTACAAATGTCTCAACTTTCATGCATGTTGAACTATAAGTCATCACCTGAATTTAAACATGTCTGGTGGCAAATTATAGTTACGTAGAACGAGCAATTTTTTTTTTTAAAAAAAAAACTTAAACAGGTAGTGTGAAAACCCTAAGCACGCACCTATGAGTAGATGGCAGTCCGGGGAGCTGCAGCAGTGGGCGGAGAGGACGGGCGTGGGCGAGGAGGGCCCGGAGGAAGGGGAAGAGGTAGTGCCGGCTGTGGTGGGTGCGGTGGCTTCGGAGGTGGGCGAGACGGTGGCGGGAGTGGGTTCGTCGCGGCGGACCTCCCCATTGGGACCTCTGCCTCTGGCACTCTCGAGCCACAAACCCTACCCTTCCTACAATCCCCGCCCCCGCCTCGGCCGCCTCTTCCCTGTCAGGCAGTAGAATTCTGAAGACTGAAGGCTTGTCGGAGAGAACTCTGTGTCAGTGAAGGATGTCAAATACTGAAGATGTTGATCGAAGGGTCCAAATTAGAGCGTGTCGCTTCGTAAGATCTGAAGGCTGATATTATTCTGAGTAGTTACTGTTTTACTTAATGTAATTGCCAGTAAGAAGATTTTAATCGGTTGAGTCAGCGTCGGTGAAAAGCAGGCTATATATAAAGCCTGGAGTTTGTTACGAGTTTGTTATGGATTGAATGAGAATCTTCTTGCGTTCTTGCTTTCCCCTCTCATTCTTCATCTTCCTGTATCCATTTTACCAGTTGAATACTTTTTTGCTGTCATTTTATCCCTCGCGATTTTAGATTATATTTCATTTTTCTGTTGGATCCTGCCAAACTGGTATCAGAGCGGTACGATTCTTGGCTTGTAAGGTTTCTTTGAGCACGGTATCGAGAACTGATGCGATTCTTGGCTTGTAAGGTTTCTTTGAGCACGGATCGGAGGTAGAATATCGATGTTGGAAAACCCAAGGTATGTTTGAACTTGTTTACTTTGGAGTCAAGATAAATATCCCTCTGTATCATGTTTCCCAATCCATATATTACTCTAATTTATTCTCATTTCAATTGATCTAAAGGCATCCATTATGTGTTAATGGAGTGCAAGAGATAATTGAGACAACCATGCATCTTGGACTAACAAGTTTCATGAGGTATGTTTGAGTTAGGTCCAAAGATGAATAAGATGATGAGGACGGGACTTGGACGGCATCATGAGTTGATGGACGTCAAGGATGGATCCCGATGAAAAGAAGAGTGATGATCCCGGGGGAAGTATCAAGTGATGATCATAAAGACCCCAAAGGGGATTGCTTGCGCGGCGGCGAAGGTATAACTAGATAGGCTAAGGACTTTTGTAGTCTTTGAGTCTAAGGTTTTATCGCCGTACTATTAAGAGGGGTCGTTCCCTTTGCTTGAGTTTCATCATGTGTTGGTGATCTCAATCCACGTTCACTAAAGCTCAAATCTTATGTTGATTTGGTTTTTGCATATGAGTTAACCATTTGGCATGTGTTGCGAATGTGTTAAGACTTATGCTTGGTTGTTTTGCATTATGCTCGGATTTGCATGTGTTGCAAAGATGAAAGAGTATATGTATTTGGTTTTCGCATTATGCTTTGATTTGCATGTGTTGCAAATAGGATAAGCTAATCGTTGGCTCTTCGTGGAGTTTACTTTTGCATGTGTTGCATTAGTTGAAGCTTCATGTTTTGGTTTATAAAACATCTTTACAAAACCGTGTGGTTGCTTGGAGCTAAGTTTTGCATGTGTTGCAAAAGGAGAGAGCTCAAGCATGATTTAGTGTTTGTGTGTTTGGAGCTAGAGGCTTGCATGTGTTGCGAGTAAAGAGCTCATACATGTGATGTGTTTATTGAGTTATTTGCAAGTTCACAGCGAATAAACCGAGGTTTATGAGTCCAGTATCCCGAGAGCATGTGAGTGGGGCTTGCAAGGCGTTGGCAAGTTGACCGGTCTTGTGTTGACCTTCACATGGCTAGGGGATTAATCTCATAAACTCGAGTTTGATTTGCTTATCGATTTGCGAATAGTTCTTGAGTCAATTGAGAAATGCGTTTTTGCAATTTGGGTTGAATTCTTTGAGCATGGGCTAAATTGGTGCAAATGTGTTTTGCACGGGTGTATGATCATGTGTTGATCATCTTGAGGCTCAAAGAATTGCATTTGGATCTTCGGAGAAAAAGTTTGTGAAAAATTCAGATTTGTGTGGTGTGACCAACCTTTGATTGGTTGGACCAACTTTAGGGCTTCGGGTGGTGTGACCAATCTTCGAGTGGTGTGACCAATGGTTGGGTGGTGCAACCGGTGGTGTGACCAACCCTAATTGTGGTCCAACCAATTGTCATGCGGTCCAACCAATTGTCATGCGGTCCAACCAACCATGGTGTGGCTAACCCTAATTGTGGTGTGACCAATGGTTGAGTGGTGTGACCAATTGTTGTGTGGTGCAACCGGCCATGGAGAGGTGCAACTGTTTGATGTGTATTTTTCGAAGTTGTGTGTGTGCGCAGTGTTGGGCGGTGCAACCGCAGCATGCGGTTGGACCGCCCTAGGTTTCAAGGCGGGTGCAACCGGCGCCTCATGATCCGACCGGCCGCATCATTGTGTGACTTTTCGGTTTGCTATGGCGTTTGCGGTGGTGGTGGCATGATGCGGTTGGGGTTGGTGCGACCGGGCGTCTGGGCCGGACCACGGTCGCCCGCTTGACTTTTCCAGAGGCTCGCGTTTTGGTGCTTTGCGGTTTTTATTCGAGCGGTGCGACCGGCCGAGGCGCGGTCCAACCGGCCGTGCAACGGTCGAAAATCCGACCGTTGCTCTGTGAGGGGCGGTTGGACCGGAGGAGGTCCGGTCGGACCGGGTTTGTGCTGATTCTGCCCGTTTGGAGCCCAAGCGGCTAGTTTTCTTGTGGGAGGCTATAAATACCCCTTGGGGACTTGAGGCGGGGTTGTTCTTGTGTTTTGAGGTTGTGGGGTGAAGTGCATGTGTTGCTCTTCCCATTTGATTCTTGAGCTAAGAGTGAGACTAATTGCATTCGTTGCAATTAGGAAGTGGTTTGGGTACCTCTTGTGCATGTGTTGCACTTGAGGAGGCCTTGTGCATGTGTTGCACTTGGTGATCACCGAGGAGCGATTCGTTGTGCGGTGAAGTTCAAGCGAGGAGCGGCTTGTTACTCTTGGAGGTTGCCGACTCCTAGGCAGGCGTGAGGCGTCGTCGCGGAGCTCTCGAGGTGTGAGAAGCCCCGGCGAAGTTTGTGAAGGTTCGGGTTGAGCCTACGCGCGAGCGTGAAAAACCACACTAGTGGAAAGAGGCGGGTGCTCGAGCGGGAGCCGGTCCGAGTCGTCGGGCTTGCCTCAACGTGGACTAGGGGAGACCGGCAAGTCTCCGAACACCACGGAAAAACATCGGTTGTCCCTTGTCTCATTTACATTCAAGTATTTACATTGTTGATATATTCATGATTGCTTGATTGTAGAATTGCTTAGTATTATTGATTAGTTCAATTTAGCAATTCTAGCGTAGAGACATAAATTAGTTAGTGCACTAGTGAGCCTAGTTGATTTAGGCCTTAATTGTCAAAACCTAAATTATCGCTTCCGCATTTATATTTGAGTAGGTTCTAATTTAGGGGTGTATTAGAGCGAATTGTTTAGCAAGAGATCGAATTTTGTAAATCGCCTATTCACCCCCCCTCTAGGCGCATCCTCGACCCTACAAGTGGTATCAGAGCCACGGTCACTCTCATTTTAGGCTTAACCGTCTAGAGAGTAAAAAGGATGGCGCATAGTGGTCTAGTGCACTCACACGATCCACAAATGCTTAATGGTTCTAATTATGCTTCATGGAAAATATTTATGATTAATCATTTTAAATCCATGAGCCCACAAATATGGTGGATCGAGATGTCGGCATTTCTTCTCCGATAAATGATATTGCTCCAACTAAAGGAGAGGAGAAATGTCTACATCTTGACGCTCAAGCTACTAATGTTTTATTTAGCGTTGTGAGCGTAGAAATTTTCAATCTAATATGCAACCTCCCGAGCGCTCATGCAATGTGGACCAAAATTCAAGAATTATATGAAGTGTCCACATCAAATGAGGATTGCATTGAGGAGGAAATGTCGGTTGACGATTCTTCAACCTCTTCATCAAGTGAAGAACCGGCATTACCATCAACCTCAACCTCCGCCTCATGCGACAGCGAATCTTCACTTATATCAAAATTCGTTGCTTCATGGCAAAAGGTAAAAATGAGGTAAGTGATGATGAAAATGAAGATGAGCCCTCTTATAATGATTTAATGGATATGTTAGAGGAGCTCAATAATTATCTTGGGAAGGAGAAAACAAAATATAAGATTCTAAAGCTTGAACATGAATCACTTCAAAGTGATTATAATTTACTTAAAGAAAATCATGAATCACTCCTTCTTAAAGAAGTTTATAAGTCTAAGGTGGATATAGGTATTTCATGTGATTTAATTGATGAAATGCCATGCTTAGAAGTAAATTCTAATATTTCATCAAAAATTGATATATCCACCGCTTGCAATGAGTTAATTGATATGCCTTGTAGCTCAAAATCTATTGCTAGCATTTCCTCTATGTCTTGTGAGGCTAACCTTGTAGAGGAAAACAATGAGCTAAAAGCTCAAGTCATTAAATTGGAAAATGACTTGAAGAGGTGCGTTAAAGGAAAAGCCCTCCTCGATGAAATCTTGAGCAAGCCAAGGGCGCCTCAAGACAAGCGAGGACTCGGCTACAACTCCAAGAGGGAGAATAGCAAGACGAGGCACAACGCGCGTCACTCGAAGACCATCAAGTGCTTCGCGTGCAACAAGAAGGGCCATCTCGCCTCCGTGTGCCCTAATCAAGTGGATAACAAGGCCACAACTTCAACAATGAGGCAAACCGGCATTGAGCACAACAAAAGGTCAAGAGAGGACCAAACGGCGAGCGTGCTTCAATTGCCGGAAAAGGGCATTCGGTGAGGATTGTCCCAAAGGTATAACTCCTAAGCCTATTATTGTAAATGATAATTATTTGCTTAGGAAGGACAAGAATGGCAATGTGTTTGCCAAACTTGTCAAGTCCCCTATGCCTACTAAAAATGATATTCATTTGTATAGGAAGAGTAATTCTAGATATGTGTTTGCTCAAAATGCTAAATTTCCTAAGAATAAGAAAAACCATGATGATTATATGCTTAGGAAAAATAATAGCAAAACATTTACTAGAATTGCTAGATCCTCTAAGCCATTTCATAATTTTAATTATCACATGCTTAGAAGAGATCAAACTAGAAATAATTTTGCAAAATATCATTGTCCTCCTAAGCTATTTCATAAAAATGCCAATCATTTGCCTAGGAGGAATAATTCTCGCAAAACTATTTCTAGTAATGTTAGTCAATTTAAAAATGCTAAAATTAAGACCATTTGGGTTCCTAAATCCATTGTGACTAACATTGTCGGACCCAACAAGGATTGGGTACCAAAAACCGCCTAAAAGAATTTTAGGCAATAAAGAGATGGATTGGACGCTTGCACATCAAGAGGAGAAGGATTACATTCGTCTACAAGTGGTGTCAAGCAAGAAGATTATCAAGTCCATCATGAGCCAATGCCATCTCGGGTAACAAGTATTTAAATTGATTATTATTTAAACTTATAGCCTTGTGTAGGTTATAATGCAATATTAATGAATATCAATTTAGATTACTTGTTATGGCCACTGCTCTCGCCTCTTATCTATTCTCTTATTGCAATCTTGAGCAAGTTAGGTTGTGGCACATTTAGGGGAGTGTTAATTCATATTCATGTGTACCACATCCCTCGTGTGCCCATATTAAAATAAGTGCATATATATATTTTCAAAATCAACCATTTAGCCAAAAGTCAAAATTTTGCATACTATTACTAATCTTATGAAAAACTAGTTGAAAATTGTATACAAATGCTTTTGAAATGTTTCTCAAAGGTTTTGGCTTTACAAAATCTATTTTGAAAAGAAAATGAGTTTTAACTCCAAAAACTAGTTACTAGTATCTTGATTTTGATTTAAACTTATAATTTTCATAGAATTAAAAGTAAAAGGATTTTGAAAGTATTTCCAAAACAAAAATCCTAGAGTTGGTCATTCTTAACAACTTTTGTGTTCAAAAGATTTTCAAAAGACCAACTTGTCAAAAGATATTTGATTTTGAAACTCATGAAAAACCATACTTGACCCGTAATGGTCATACTATTGCACTTAGTGAGTTTCACCATTTGGATCAATTCTTGTGTAGAATTGTGATTCAAAATGGTATTTTAGACTCATACACAAAATTCAAATCCATATATCTTACCCTTGCTTTATTTGAAGTTTTGTGTTAAATTGGATTTGACTTTGCTTCTTCATTGGACTATTTAGGACAAAAGTCAAAAATCATATTTAAAAGGCCCAAATTTGTGAAAAGACTTGTAAAAGTATTCTATTATGTATTTCAAATGTTTTACAAGTTCTCAAAATGAAAACTCTATGTTGAAATCTAATTTTGGCTCAAAACGATTTGATTTAATCCAAAATAGCCTATTCTAGCAATATGCAAAAATTATGGCATTCGAGTTGGATTTCATATTAAATCTTGGCTATAAACTTTCTTGATACACCAATCTAAGCCATGAAAATCAAAATTGCATGAAATCCAAATTGAATTGCATTTTGAGGCTTTTTTGAAAATCAATTTCCTTTTATGCCTCAAAGCTAAATTGCCATATCTTTCAAAATAAAATTGTTTTTAAGAAAATTCTTTTTGCAATACCTTCTAATTAGTCCAAAGTTCATTTTCTCAAAATTTCATAATTTTTGGACTTCGTTTGAGCTATTTTGATAAAATTTGCAAAAATTTGAAGTCCCACTGTCAGGGCAGGTCCAACCGCCCCCCTCATGGTTGCACCGCCTTGCTTAGGGCAGTTGGACCAGTGTGGCATGGTCATTCTGATTTTTCAGTTTTTCTCGACTTAGCTTTGGGATATCTTTTGATTGGAACCTCCTTTTTCAAAAATTCTTTTTGCAATAACTTCTTATGATCCCAAAGTTTATTTGTGCAAAATTTGAAAAATTCTAAAATTTATTTGATCAAGTTTTCAAGTGGTATCAGTTATGAGCACTTTAATTATTTTAAAGAGTGTTTTTCACTTGATCTTTTGAAAAGACAAAACTTGTGCAATTCAAATGCAAATAACTCCATGATTCATTCATTAAACATCTTGGGGAGTTTATTCATTGCAAGTTTTGGGCACTTTAATGCTTCCAAGTGAGATCATGTCTTTATTGTGCTCTGATACTAAATCTTTGAGATTTTATTGATCCTTCTTGAACTTTTGTACTCGTAAGTATATGATGCTCTGATACCCATCGATCTTATCGATAAATTATTTCAAGTGGTATCAATTCTTCGTGAGTTGATCCTAAGTGGTATCAATTGAGGATTTATTCATCCATATGCTTACAAGTGGTATAATTGAGATTCTTTTCTCCAAGTGATATCATGGATCTTATTGTTCATTTCTTTTAAAGATATCCTTGATTAATTGATTTCCTCTTTAAGTGGTATCATTGAGTTCCTATTTTCTACAAGTGATATCATTGAGGTCATTGCTCATTCCTTCTAGTGATATCCTTGGTTAAATAAATCTTTTCAAGTGGTATCGTTAAATTCAATTATTTCCTACAAGTGGTATGCTCATTGCCTCCTTGTAGCATTACTCCGATACCCACATTCTTGATTAAGATTTTTCCTCTCAAGCTAAAATTGTAAGTTCAACCGCTTAAGATTTCTCTGTGAGAGCCTTTATGTGTTGAAATACATAAGAGGAAAATCTCAAGTTGAGCATTGTTCTTCAAATTAAAATTTTCAAATGCTCATTTCTTTTGGATCTTCAAGCAAGCCCTTGAGATTAATTTTACAAGTGGTATCAATTGTCTCAAGTGGTATCTATTTCGTTTGGGTTCCTTGTTTTTCCCCGGTTAGGCAATTATTGGATTCTTCAAAAGAATCATATTGAAAATTTGCAAAGCCTAATAAAATGAAGAGTGAGTTAGTTGAAAAAGGGTATCATACGGGTCATTTGCTTTGGATACTATCCCTTATTTGCTTTTCATGCTTATTTGTATTTACAAGTGGTATCCACATTTTAATGCTTATCTTTACAAGTGGTATCCATATTTGCAAATGCCTATTCTTCCTTCAAAGTGGTATCCAAAATCCCGAATATGGTCTCTTTTCGAGTTTTCTTCTTTTGGTATCAGGCCATATTTCAAATGAAAACTTGTTTTATTCCTTGTATATCCTTTTCATTTGGGATTTCATTGCCTATCTTTTTCATTTGGCTTAAGTTTTTCAAATTCCATTGCCAAGGTCATTAGTATCCTTTTAAATTCTTGTATGACCTTCATTAGATATGACCCCTGAAAGAAATTGTTAAATGCCAAAAAGGGGAGAATGATTAAAGTAAAAAGGGGGAGAAAAATGAAATACAAAGGGAGAATTATTTCTTAAGTTAAATGCCAAAAAGGGGGAGATAATGATAAATCTTATTAATGATATATGTTTGCCAAAAAGGGGTGGAATGTTCTTCAAGTTAATCTATTAGTTTTCCATTTTTGGTGCTTAATGCCAAAAGGGGGAGAATTAGGAAGCTTAATGTCATTTGGTTTAAAAAGTAAGCTTAATATGATTAAGGGGGAGAATTAATATGTATATGTGTTCAATTAGCTTAAATTCTCTCAACATGTTAGTTTTAACCCAAATGTGCTCATTAAGCTTGGATTTGTCATTAATCACCAAAAAGGGGGAGATTGTAAGTTCAACCATCATTAGTTGTGGTTTTGGTGTTAATGACAAATTTAATCTATTGTTAATGACAAATCTCGTATTAAGATTATCCCTAATGCGATATTATTATTAATGACAAATCTTGTATCGAGACTAACTTGTTTATTTAGAATATCTTTGTTTAGTCTCATCGCATTGAAAAATGGAAAACCCAAGGTATGTTTGCATATTCATCTTAATATTAGTTACATACTTTGGAGTCAAGTTAAAGTATGAATATCCCCGTTATATTAACCACAAAATGTGTATCATGTTTCCCAATCCATATATTACATGGATGCACATATTTAGGGGGAGTTCACACTCTAACTTGAAGAATCAATTTAAATGATGATTTAAATTGAGTTCATTTGTCGTGTTAATCATTAGAGAACACTTCATCATGTGTTGATGGTGTTTCATGATTAAGAAAGGACAAATGAATAGTTCTTAAGTATAATAAGGCATGAGTTGCATTATTGTACTTAAGACATACATAAATCATTTCAATTGATTTAGGTTGTGCTCAATTGATCTAAAGGCATCCATTATGTGTTAATGGAGTGCAAGAGATAATTGAGACAACCATGCATCTTGGACTAACAAGTTTCATGAGGTATGTTTGAGTTAGGTCCAAAGATGAATAAGATGATGAGGGCGGGACTTGGGCGGCATCATGAGTTGATGGGCGTCAAGGATGGATCCCGATGAAAAGAAGAGTGATGATCCCGGGAAGTATCAAGTGATGATCATAAAGACCCCAAAGGGATTGCTTGTGGCATGCGAAGGTATAACTAGATAGGCTAAGGACTTTTGTAGTCTTTGAGTCTAAGGTTTTATCGCCGTACTATTAAGAGGGGTCGTTCCCTTTGCTTGAGTTTCATCATGTGTTGGTGATCTCAATCCACGTTCACTAAAGCTCAAATCTTATGTTGATTTGGTTTTTGCATATGAGTTAACCATTTGGCATGTGTTGCGAATGTGTTAAGACTTATGCTTGGTTGTTTTGCATTATGCTCGGATTTGCATGTGTTGCAAAGATGAAAGAGTATATGTATTTGGTTTTCGCATTATGCTTTGATTTGCATGTGTTGCAAATAGGATAAGCTAATGCGTTGGCTCTTGCGTGGAGTTTACTTTTGCATGTGTTGCATTAGTTGAAGCTTCATGTTTTGGTTTCGCAAAACATCTTTACAAAACCGTGTGGTTGCTTGGAGCTAAGTTTTGCATGTGTTGCAAAGGAGAGAGCTCAAGCATGATTTAGTGTTTGTGTGTTTGGAGCTAGAGGCTTGCATGTGTTGCAGTAAAGAGCTCATACATGTGATGTGTTTATTGAGTTATTTGCAAGTTAGTTGCGAATAAAGCGAGGTTTATGAGTCAGGTATCCGAGCATGTGAGTGGGGCTTGCAACCAGCGTTGGCAAGTTGACCGGTCTTGTGTTGACCTTCACATGGCTAGGGGATTAATCTCATAAACTCGAGTTTGATTTGCTTATACGATTTGCGAATAGTTCTTGAGTCAATTGAGAAATGCGTTTTTGCAATTTGGGTTGAATTCTTTGAGCATGGGCTAAATTGGTGCAAATGTGTTTTGCGGGTGTATGATCATGTGTTGATCATCTTGAGGCTCAAAGAATTGCATTTGGATCTTCGGAGAAAAAGTTTGTGAAAAATTCAGATTTGTGTGGTGTGACCAACCTTTGATTGGTTGGACCAACTTTAGGCTTGGTGGTGTGACCAATCTTGAGTGGTGTGACCAATGGTTGGGTGGTGCAACCGGTGGTGTGACCAACCCTAATTGTGGTCCAACCAATTGTCATGCGGTCCAACCAATTGTCATGCGGTCCAACCAACCATGGTGTGGCTAACCCTAATTGTGGTGTGACCAATGGTTGAGTGGTGTGACCAATTGTTGTGTGGTGCAACCGGCCATGGAGAGGTGCAACCGTTTCAGTGTGTATTTTTTCCAGAAGTTGTGTGTGTGCGCGTGTTGGGCGGTGCAACCGCTTGGCATCTTGATTGGACCAACCCTAGGTTCCGGCGGTGCAACCAAGGCGCCTCATGTCCGACCGCCGCCGATTGTGTGACTTTTCGGTTTGCTATGGCGTTTGCGGTGGTGGTGGTGGCGGTGCGACCGGCACAGGGTTAGTGCGACCGGGCGTCTTGGTCGGACCGCCGGCCGCCTGGCTTGACTTTTCAGAGGCTCGCGTTTTGGTGCTGCGGTTTTATTGGCGGTGCGGCCGAGGCGCGGTCAGCCGGCCGTCTGGCATCGAAAATCCGACCGTTGCTCTGTGAGGGGCGGTTGGACCGGAGGAGGTCCGGTCGGACCGGGTTTGTGCTGATTCTGCCCGTTTGGAGCCCAAACGGCTAGTTTTCTTGTGGGAGGCTATAAATACCCCCTTGGGGACTTGGGGGCAGTGTTGTTGCTGTGTTTTGAGGTTGTGGGGGTGAAGTGCATGTGTTGCTCTTCCCCATTTGATTCTTGAGCTAAGAGTGAGACTAATTGCATTCGTTGCAATTAGGAAGTGGTTTGGGTACCTCTTGTGCATGTGTTGCACTTGAGGAGGCCTTGTGCATGTGTTGCACTTGGTGATCACCGAGGCGCGATTCGTTGTGCGGTGAAGTTCAAGCGGAGGGCGGCTTGTTACTCTTGGAGGTTGCCGACTCTAGGCAGCGTGGCGGCGCAGGCGCTGGAGAGCTCGAGGTGTGAGAAGCCCGGCGAAGTTTGTGAAGGTCGGGTTGAGCCTCGCTACGGCGTGAAAACCACACTAGTGGAAAGAGGCGGTGCTCGGCGGGAGCCGGTCCGAGTCGTCGGGCTTGCCTCAACGTGGACTAGGGAGACCGCAAGTCTCCGAACACCACGGAAAAACATCGGTTGTCCCTTGTCTCATTTACATTCAAGTATTTACATTGTTGATATATTCATGATTGCTTGATTGTAGAATTGCTTAGTATTATTGATTAGTTCAATTTAGCAATTCTAGCGTAGAGACATAAATTAGTTAGTGCACTAGTGAGCCTAGTTGATTTAGGCCTTAATTGTCAAAACCTAAATTATCGCTTCCGCATTTATATTTGAGTAGGTTCTAATTTAGGGGTGTATTAGAGCGAATTGTTTAGCAAGAGATCGAATTTTGTAAATCGCCTATTCACCCCCCCTCTAGGCGCATCCTCGACCCTACAGTTGTTGGTGAGAAGATCTCCAGTGCAGGCATGCCGAAGATGGGAAAAGCTTCAGAGGAAGACTTGGTGGATGAAGTGGCGAAGTTAAAGATGGAGGTGCTTCAGATACACCAGCAGATCGGTGTGAATGCAGATTCAGCCAAAGAGCAAATAGAAGGAGTCCAACAACAAGTTAAGGAAAATACTGTCAAAATGGAGCAGATGATGGAGATGCTGAGTTCGGTCCTAGAAAGAATGGAACACAAAGAGGTGACTAGCACTTTGGCGATGCTGGAGAGCGATGGAGGGCAAGTGGGAAATCTCGGAGGACATATCTATGCAACTCCAGGAACTGGACACTCTCAGGTATCCAGTACGGCGCTGAACAATATTCGTCCTCCTATTCCTTTCAGTATTCCATCTGGTACTATGAATAGCCCGACGATACCACCTGTTTTTGTTGGAAGAAATGAAAACACTTTTGGGGTTAGTGTCTTCCCATCAGTAATGGCTAATAGTTCTTTTGCTCCACAATACATCACTACTAATCCTCCATTTGTGCCACAGCATCGACCACCTATTAATCACTCTCATCACCCTTCAGTATATCCCCCGTATGGAAGACAGGAAGTACACAGAAGTTTTTCGGGGCAAAGGCCATCAGAGTGGTCTGGACATTTAAATGAAGACAGAGTCAATCCCAGTGTTAATTTCTGTAAGGGACCAAAGGTGGATTTTCCCAAATTCGATGGGAGCAATCCTGAAGCTTGGATTCGAAAAGCAGAGAGGTGTTTTGAGTTGGGGAAGACTCCAGAAGGACAGAAGGTGGCAATAGCAGAGGTTTACTTGACGGGAAGAGCTGATCAATGGATCAGTAGTAATCGAATTGATACAAGCACCATCACTTGGCAACAATTCTGTCATATGGTTTGCCAAAGATTCGCGGCAGAGACTAGAGTTGAAATTACTGAGAATTTCAGAGAACTGAAACAAATGGGAACTGTGGAAGAATATGTGGATAAATTTGAAGAGATGATGAGCTTGGTAAAGATAAACATTCCTGATTTGTCTGAAGGCTATTTCATTGATTATTTCATTTCTGGGTTAAAGAATTATATTAAAATTCCTTTGAAGTCCCTTAATCCACAAACTTGAAAGTCCATCAAGGAATTATGAGAGCAATAACACCATTCGGGAGGAAGTTTTAAAATAACAATAGATAATTTGAGGAAGGATGTAAAAGGAGTAAGTAAAGATTCACCTAACAATGCGAAATGGTCTGGAGGTAAATGCTTCAAATGTCAGGAACCTTGGGTTCCAGGGCACAGTAAGGTTTGTAAATTGCAGAAACAAGTCCATCTTATCACCATTGAAGATGAGGAGGATGAAAAAGAAGTAGGCAATGAATCCAAGGTGGCAATGAAAAGGTGGAAGAAATCTCGCAACTCTCCATGCATCTTTGTTGGCGGTGCAGTTCAAACATCACTACTTTCACTTTAAAGGTTTTCATAGGGAAGGTTTGTGCCACAACTCTTGTAGACAGTGGAAGCATGGCTACTTTTATCACTCCCGAATTGGCAGTAAAGGCAAATTGTTGCATCAGCAATCAACCTTCTGAACAAGTGGCGGTAGCCAATGGAATGAAGATTGAATGTAATTCAATATGTAAGAATTGTCAGTACAATATCCAGGGAGAAGAATTCTTGTCAAACTTCAGGATACTGCAGCTTAAAGGTTATGATATGATCTTAGGAGCTGATTGGATCTATCAGCATAGTCCTGTAAGTCTTGACTTGAAATCCAGGAAGTTTTGTGTCTGCAAAGATGGACAAAGAAGAGTAATCTTTGAAAATGAAACAATACCTAAGAAGGACTGTATCATTAGTGAATCCAAATTGATAAAACTTCTAGAGAAGGGAGTGGTGGGTGTTGTATTCTATGCTAAGTTCATACCAAATACAAAGAATCAGAATCAGTCTACACCTGCAGAGATTGAGGAGATTCTCAGTAAATTCGAGGATGTGTTCAGTGAACCAACCGGGCTACCTCCAATGAGAGATTGTGATCACACAATACCTTTAGTGCAGGATGCTAAACCAATCAACATCAGACCTTATAGGCTACCTCATTACAAGAAAGATGCAATGGAAGAACTGATTGAAGAACTGTTAAAAACTCAAGAAATCAGACCAAGTGTGAGTCCCTATTCATCTCCTGCTATTTTAGTCAAGAAGAAGGATGGCACATGGAGATTGTGTATTGACTATAGACAACTCAATACAAATACAATCAAGAATAAATACCCAATCCCTGTGATTGAAGATTTACTAGATGAATTACATGGTGCCCATTTTTTCTCCAAGATTGATCTCAAATTTGGTTATCATCAGATAAGAATGAAAGCTGAAGATATTTTCAAAACGGCTTTTAGCACCCATGTTGGCCATTATGAATACGTGGGGATGCCGTTTGGACTAACTAATGCCCCAGCTACTTTTCAGGCTCTAATGAACAAAATCTTACCAAAATTCTTGAGGAGATTCGTCTTGGTATTCTTTGATGATATTCTGATTTACAGCTCAACATTCATTGAGTGATCATCAAATGCACTTGAAGCTGGTCCTGGAAGTCTTAAGAGAAAACAAGCTCTTTGCAAAGAAAAGTAAATGTGTTTTTGGACAAACTCAACTGGAGTACTTGGGCCATACAATTTCGGGTAATGGAGTAGCTACCAATCCAGACAAGATTCAAGCAGTACAGGAATGGCCAGTACCAAAGAACATCACTCAGTTAAGGGGTTTCTTGGGATTGGCAGGCTATTACAGGAGATTTGTGAGGAATTTTGGGCTAATTTGCCGACCACTATTCAGTGCACTCAAAAAGAATGCTTTCCAATGGGAAGAAGAACAACAACGGTCTTTGAAGAGATTAAAAGAGTTCTTACTCATGCACCAGTTTTGGCTTTGCCGGATTTCCATCAACCGTTTGTGTTGGAAACAGATGCTAGTGGAAGTGGCTTGGGTGCAGTACTAATGCAGGGTGGGCGACCTATTGCTTACTTGAGCAAGGCAATTGGACCGAAGGCTTTAGCTCTATCAATATATGATAAAGAGGCTCTAGCGATTATTGAGGCTATTAAGAAATGGAAACATTATCTGGCTTGAAAGGACCGATATGTCGCCTAGAGGGGGGGTGAATAGGCGTAATTAAAATTTGCAATTAAATAAAATCACCCGATGGCCAAAATCCGGAGTGTCCGGACTTAATGTCCGGATAGTCCGGAGTTAATATCCGGATAGTCCGGATTAAATGTCCGGAGTGTCCGGACAAGTGACCTCGAAATGAGAATTTTAAATCCTTGCAAATTTTCAACAATCTAGCTGAATACAAAGGTTCTAAATGATCTCAGGTACCTTAGAAAAATAAGGATCTAGAGCCAAACACAGAGATAAAGTAGATCGGGGCACCACAAGTTTCAAGAACTACAAACCCTAGCACAAGCAAGTGAAGAACACAAAGACAATGAATTTGTTACCGAAGTTCGGATTCTTGAAGGGAATCCTACGTCTCCGTTGAGGAGGCACAAAGCCCGGGTCCCTCTTGACCCCTTTCCTCCCGATGTTGCACGAAGCACTCGCCGGTTCTTCACTTCTTGCCTCTTTCCTTTGAGATGAGGCTCGCCTTCACAAAGCAACGGGGCTCTCCACACGAAGACTTGGAGGCTCCGGTGACTCCTTGCCGTCTAGGAGCCCTTCAAACTCCAAGAGTAACAAATCGCCGCTAAATCAACTTGGAGGATGAACTTGTGCTCAGAATCAACAATGCAAGCTCAAATCACTTAAATGCCCTCTTTTCTCCCAAAAGATTCAAGCCAAATCAAAGATTCAAGTGGGGAGAAGAGGCTAGGGCTCAAGAGAGTGAGAGAGTGAGCTTGGGAAATGAATCTGACAATGAATGAGGTGGGGCAGCGGTTAGATTTGGAGTGAGGGCTTAAATAGCTCTCCCAAAATCCAACAGATTACAAGTGCTTCTGCGACACGATCCGGATTGTCCGGACATTTTCTTCGGATACTCGGACAATTTCCTGAGTGTCGGACTAAATGTCCGGATACTCGGACTTATCGAGAAAAAACCAACCGAGGACCCTAGCTCGAGTATCCGGATTTAATCCCGGATACTCGGACATTTTCCTGAGTGTCCGGACTAAATGTCCGGATACTCGGATGACCTCCTCGGCCGGAGTATCCTTTAAAGGAAATGCAAGGTTTTAACAGATCTTTTGAGATGCATTTTTCATCCTATGAGCACAAGTATATCCTAGAAGCGATTTTCCGTCGTATCCCCCTTTATAGTACGGCTATCCTTAGACTCAATAAAATAAAAGATGTACAATCGAAGTCTTGATGCCGCCTTTTCACATTTTGAATATAGTGGGGATCTCCAATCGCCTTTTCAATAATGATATCTCCTTGATAACTGCATAGAATCTCACTTGCAGATTAGCATACGTAATTGTGTTGCCATAAATCACCAAAACACTTTGAGGGGCCTAGATGCACTTTCAATCTCCTCCTTTTGGTGAATTGATGACAACACAATTGAGTTTAGATAAATTTGAGAGGATATAGTATTTGAAGGACCAAATACATGGGGTTGGAGCTCCCCTAAATATATGCATTAGAGAAGATTGAGTAGATTCTTGAAATGCACATACTTAAGAGAAAAAAGGTGCATGAGCTCCCCTAAATTTATACTTAAGGTAGAATAAGTCATGATAATCAATAAGTAATTTTGCACAAGTAATCAATATGACATGATATCACACAAATGCATAACGGAAAGGAAATTGATATTAAGCAAATAGTTCGACATCCAATCAAACACAATCACAAACACAACCACAACTCAAAATTCAACGAAGCGATAGTTAAACGAAGCAAAAGCAGGCACGGCAAGGAAATAAACTCTAGCACCTTCTCCCCCTTTGGCATCAAGACACCAAAAAGGAAGGGGCTACGGCAAAGAACTACTCGTCGTCGCCGGAAGGCTCGTAGTCCTCCTCCTCGCTATCGTCGCCATCGCCATCGTGCTGCCTTTGAGGAGCAGAAGGTGGAAGATCGAAGAGCTGCCGGGTAGCGGAATCCACTGCAGATACATGAGTTGACTCCTCAGACTCGCTACTGGCTGGAAGATCCTCACCCTGCTGGCGGCGGTAGGCGCGAAACTCACGGCGGTGCTCACGCAGCTCACGACGGGTCTCCTTTACTTGCGGACACATCTTGGCATAAGCAAAACAGGCATTTGAGCATTCTCTTGATGGTGTCGCGGCTAGTCGAGAGAACCTTCTCCGAGGGAGGGCCGAGCTGGAGGAGGAACTGCGGAAGCTGGAGGTGGTGGAGGAGCAGAGGCAGAGCAAAAGACCGAGTGTGAGGAGGGCGACCTCTGGGGCGCTTGTCCATAGGAGCTGCAGAGGCCGACCGAGGACGGACCTTGTAAGGCACATGCTCCACATCCTTCACGAAGTCAAGCCCGTGGCGTGCTCAATCACGACCATAATAAGCGGCACATATCCACAGTTCTTTGGAGTTGCTCAAAGAGTTGTAGCGGATGGCCTCCTAGATGAAGTCAACCACATCAAATCCATGAGTGCGCTCAACCAAATGAAATAGCAAATTTCTAACATAAGAACTGATGGTTGACGCATCTCCTCCTTGGGCCAAGAGAGACCAAAACAACAGAAGAAGAACAACGGTGGCAGGCGGACCCTTGATAGTGCCCATCACAACATGCTGAGACGAGTCATATAAATCTCCAAGCTGCTTAGGAGCCATGACCTTCTTATCATGCAGCTTGGCATCCCCATCCGCTGATCTCAGATGCAATATTCTAGCAAATGTCCTCTTGGTCACCACATACCAGAGTTTATCGGTCATCCACCAAATGGCATCTTGCTTTTTATCAAAGTAAAGAGTGGCATAAAATTGCATGATTACCTCATCATTCCAAGAATGCATGAAACTCATAATGTCCTTCACTTTATGCCGCTCACAAATCTCGATGACCTCGTCGAAGATGGGATTCTGAGCCTCAGACATATATAGCCAATCAATCCTCTTCATCTTCATCACGGGACGCTCCATAGGCGTAAGAAGCTGTTTCATAAAAGTCAGAGTGGAACCTGTTCCAGAACCGCTTGTCGACATACTGATCTTGGTGGAACTCGAGCGGATCTTTGTTTCTCTGCGCAACTATGGCCTTGCCCTTTCCAGACCCCACACGATAGTCGACCACACGAAGCGGCATCATCGCTGGATATCTCCCGAGGTGAAACTTCTCAAGGGACCAATCGCCAACCTTGACTCTTGATCTTGCTTTTTTTACGCTCCCGACGCCTAGCATGCTCATCCATGGGATGCTCTTTGGCAGAATTTCCTCGGGATTATTCGAAAGGAGATGGAGCGGCCGGGAGGCGCGGTGAGGAGGTTTGCACGGCCTTGAGGATCTTCTTCACACCTTGCCTTCTCTTCTTTGGAGGCCGGAGGAGAGGAAGGAGGCGACTCAACCGGGCGCTTCTTGGCACAGAACCTCCTTGGGAAGAAGACATCTAAGAGGGAACAAAGATTGGAGTGAAAAAGAGTTGCACGAAAGCAGATTTCACAATTTAAAAATTTTGGGCCGAGAGGTACAGCTCGGATACTCCGGATATTTTGTCCGGACTGTCCGGACAATTTCTCCGGATACTCCGGATATTTTGTCCGGACTGTCCGGACAATTTCTCCGGATACTCCGGGGATTTAGTCCGGAGTGTCCGGGGTTTTGTCCGGATGCTCCGGATAAAATATCTGGAGACTCCGGGATTAACAGATTCAAACCCAAAACCCTAAATTGCAAACAATGATGGATTTCTAAAGGCACATTCTAGGATTTCAATAAGAATATGAATGTACTTTAGCAAGGGAACCCTAATCCTAAAATTTCAAGGATCAAAAGAAGATTAGGGCTAAAGATGACATACCACAAGGATGAACCACCAAAAACGAAGAAAACTTGAGGAGATCCTTCCCCGCCCACCAAGGAAGATCCGGAGGCTCAGGAGGGTGGCTCTGCCGGAGATGGAGGGAACCGAGGCGGCGGCTAAACAAAGTTTTGAGGAGGAGGGTTGAAACAAATGAGAGAAGAGAGAGAAAAAACCCCTTGCAGGCTTAAATACCCGACCATCCCAATCCGGACACTCCGGACATTTAGTCCGGATACTCCGGACAATTTGTCCGGACTGTCCGAACTGACAGCTCGGGATCGGATTAGGAATTTCAAGGATTTGAGGGAAATGAATGACTTGAAGAATTGAGAAAAGAAATCCTTAAGGACCCTTTGCACAATGTGACTAGCGAACACAAAATCAGACAATCCATAGTCACATGTCATTGGGCACGATCCGAAGATCAAATATTTCAACCAACACAAAAAGATTAGAGAAAAAGACCAAATAAGCTTTTTGAACATATTTTGCAAGCATCAATCAAAAGCGTTCACGCTTCAAGCCAAGTTGCGAGAATCAAGAATATTTAGCCCACTCCTCAAATCACAAAATCTCTTCTCATCAAGAGGCTTGGTAAATATATTGGCTAATTGGTCATTTGTGCTCACATGTTGGATATCGATATCGCCTTTAGTGGAATGATCCCTTAGAAAATGATGGCGAATATCAATATGCTTTGTACGGGAATGTTGGACGGGGTTGTTGGCAATTTTTATGGCGCTCTCATTGTCACACAAAAGTGGTACACGGTTATAGGTTAGGCCATAATCATTTAGAGTTTGCCTCATCCAAAGCAATTGTGCACAACAACTCCGTGACTATATATTAAACCGGTACGTGGATAAGGCTACGGAATTTTGCTTCTTGGAAGACCAAGAAACGAGGGATCTACCTAAGAACTGACAAGTACCCGAGGTACTCTTCCTATCCACCTTACATCCGGCATAATCCGCATCGGAATAGCCAACTAATTCAAAAGAGGACCCTTTAGGATACCAAAGCCTGAAATGAGGAGTGTGCACTAAATATCTCAAGATTCTCTTGACGGCCACCATGTGACACTCTTTAGGAGCGGCTTGAAACCGTGCACACATGCACACACTAAGCATAATATCGGGCCTAGATGCACAAAGATAAAGTAGGGAACCGATCATTGAGCGATATACCTTTTGGACGACCGGTTTGCCTTCTTTGTCGAGGTCTAGATGCCCGTTGGCTTGCATTGGCGTCTTGATTGGCTTGGCGTTCTCCATACCGAACTTCTTGAGCATGTCCTTGATGTACTTTGTTTGGCATATGAAGGTTCCTTCCTTAAGTTGCTTGACTTGAAAACCGAGAAAGAACTTCAACTCGCCCATTATGGACATCTCAAATCTCTTAGTCATGATCCTGCTAAATTCCTTGCACAAGTGTTCATTAGTAGATCCGAAGATGATGTCATCAACATATATTTGACATACAAACAAATCATTATCAATATGTTTAGTAAAGAGAGTGGGGTCGGCCTTTCCGCTTACAAAACCTTGACCGAGAAGGAAGTCGCGAAGACACTCGAACCACGCTCTCGGTGCTTGCTTAAGTCCGTAGAGAGCCTTATGTAGGAAGTAGACGTGGTCCGGATGGTTCGGGTCTTCGAAGCCGGGTGGTTGCTCAACGTAGACCATTTCGGAGAGTGGTCCATTCAAGAAGGCGCTTTTCACGTCCATTTGGTATAACTTGAAATCATGGTGAGTAGCAAAGGCAAGTAATATTCTAATAGATTCAAGCCTAGCTACAGGAGCGTATGTTTCATCGAAATCCAAACCTTCGACTTGCGTGAAGCCTTGAGCAACCAACCGTGCTTTGTTTCTAGTCACTATACCGTTTTCGTCTTGCTTGTTCCGAAAGACCCATTTGGTTCCAATCACGTTTTGCTTGGGCCGTTCGACAAGCTTCCACACTTGGTTCCGTTCGAAGTTGTTCAACTCCTCTTACATCGCCACCACCCAATCCGGATCTTGGAGTGCTTCTTCTACCTTTAGTGGTTCAAGAGAAGACACAAAAGAGTAAAATTCACAAAAATTTGCAAGTCGAGATCTAGTGGATACTCCTTGTTAATGTCTCCAAGTATGTTGTCGTAGGGTGATCGCGTTGTATGCTTTGATGAACTCTCGGATGAGGGTTGTTGCGTTTATCGTTGAATAGGACCTCCGTCGTCTTGAGAAGTGTTGGAACCATCTTGAGTTTGAATGGATGAGGAGGATCAACATTTTGAGCATCGATGTCGGAATGTCGGGGTTAAGTCCGGACACTCGGAGATTTTGTCCGGATACTCGAACATTATCCGGACACTCGGGTTGAGGTGCTCGGGATTGCATCTGCTCCACGGTTTTACCTCCCCAATGGTCAGTTTCTTGATTGCTTCACATGGAGGTTCTTCCTATTAATTTCATCACAATTAACTTGTTCTACTTGAGAACCGTTAGTTTCATCAAATGTTACGTCACGCGAGATTTCAACTACACCGGTGGTGTTATTGAAAACCCGATATGCGTAAGCATTTGATCCATAACCAAGTAAAAATCCTTCATCTACTTTAGGAGCAAATTTAGAAGACTTAGCTTTCTTGTTGAGGATGTAACATTTACTCCCAAATACTCTGAAATAGGATACATTTGGCTTCTTTCCGGTGAGGAGCTCGTACGCCGTCTTCTTTAACAACTTGTGAAGATATAATCGGTTGGAGCTGTGGCAGCGGTGTTGTGACCTCGCCCAAAATATGTCGGAAACCTTGTACTCGTCGAGCATCGTGCGCGCCATCTCGATGAGGTTCGATTCTTCCTCTCGGCTACCCCATTCATTGAGGTGAATAGGAGCCGAGAACTCATGCTTGATGCCTTCTTCATCGAGAAACTCCTCAGCCAGGTATTCTTGAATTGGTGCCGTTATCACTCAATTTTCTTTATCTTCACTTGAACTCATTTTGAGCCCTTCTCATGAACTTCTTAAGAGATCCTTGAGCTTCACTTTTATCATGCAAAAGAACACCCAAGTAAATCGAGAAAAATCATCTACAATGACTAACCCATACTTGTTTCCTCCAATGCTTATGTAGGCGATCGGGTAGAACAAATCCATGTCTGACATCTCTAAGGGTCTTGTGGTGGTCATCACATTTTTGGCGGGTCTGAAGCTCCAACTTGCTTTCGACTTGACATGAGCTACACACCCTATCTTTCTCAAAAGCGATATTGGTTAGTCTAAGGATGTGATTGCCCTTAATGAGTTTGTGAAGATTCCTCATACCAACATGGGCAAGTCGGCGATGCCATAACCAACCCATGCTAGATTTAGCCATTAAGCACGTTTCAAGGTTAACTCTATCCGTAGAAAAATCTATAAGATAAAGATTACCCTTTAAACGACCCTTAACGGCTATTGAACCATCAACCCTCTTAATGACATCCACACCCTTCTCACTAAACACACAATTATAGCCGCTTCACATAATTGTGCAACGGACAATAAATTGTAGCTTAAAGATTCAACGAGTAAAACATTGTTTATATGAAAATCATTGGTAATCAATATCTTACCTAAACCTACCACTTCACCTTTTCCATTATCGCCAAAGATGATGCTTTCACTATTTGATCCATTGGCTTCTAGATGTGCGAACATTGCCCTTTCTCCGGTCATATGATCGTACATCCGCTATCCAAGATCAACTTGTTCCACCGGAGATGTAGGCCTACAAAATGAAATTTAGTTTTTGCTCTTTGGTACCCAAACTTGTTTAGGTCGCAAGACGTTAGTGACAAGTGATTTGGGGACCCAAATAGATCGCACACTAGAAGCATTCTTGGGCTTACCCCCAATATGATGAGCAACTACTCTACCAAGACTAGTCCTCTTAAGCACATATGAAGCAAAGAAAGTGGATTGAGCCTTATATTTAGAGTTTGCTTCCCCTTCTGAAGTGAATGGGCTTGTTCAAAGGCGCAACCACAATATGGTTTCCTTTGCCCTTAAGAGGGACATAACCAAGCCCATGCTTTATGGGGTTACCTTTGCGCTTAGAAGAACTCCTCTAGTCCTTGCTAGCCTTATAGGACTTTTGTAGTCCATCTTGAGCATTCCTTGAGCTTCTCATTTTCATTAGCAAGTACTTGCAAAGTCTCAAGGTTAGTGGTACAAATATCAATATTGACATTATAGCACCTAAGCGCATCCATTGCTAGTTGATGGTAATGAAGAATTGGAGTTAATAGTTGAGGTAAGGAGGGCTATTCTTGAGATCAACAAGCTTCAACTCAAGAGCCTTGCAAGCATCCTTTGCCTTAGCAAGTTCCTCTTTGAGTGAAGCGTTGGTGATCTCGAGACTAATCACCTCGGATCCGATTAATTTTGAATTCTCAACTAATTTCTCATTTTCTCTTTTTCAAAAGACAAGCTCTTCTCTAGCTCACGGTTTTTCTCCTTTTCGAGGATGAGCAAATCCTCTTGAGCCTCAAGAGTAGCTTCCTTTTGTTCTACAACTTCCTCCAACTTTTCAATATTTTTTAAAAGCAAGTTTAATTTATGAATGTCAAAATTCTTCATAGATTTAAGCACAGTGTTAACATCATCATCATCACTATCGCTATCGTGCTCATCTAGACATTCATTAGCAATGGAGGGAGTGGAGTCTTTTGATGATACCTTATGCCCTTTTGCCATAAGGCACATAGGAGTGTTGTCGTCGTCATCGCTCAAGTTGTCGAAGAGGCTCTTCGACGTTGTTGAGAGTGGTAGGCACGGCGATAGCGACGAGGCAATTCCTCCTTCCTTGTCGGACTCGGAGCTTGAGTCGGAATCGGAGTTTGAATCCCACTCTTCTCCAATATGCGCTTGACCCTTGTGCTTGTAGTGCTTGAATTTCTTGCTCTTTTCTTTGTCTTTGCCTCGATATTTGTTTTTCTTGTGAGACTTCTCATCTTTGCTTTCCTTGTGCGGACACTCGGCAATGAAGTGGCCGGTTTCACCGCATTCATAGCATCTTCGTATAGAATGCCTACCCTTTGACTTTCTTCCAAAGCTCTTCGACTGACCTCCTTGTTTGAAATTCTTCTTCTTGAAGAGCTTGTTGAACCTTCGCACAAATAGGGCCATATCCTCATTCGTCAACGGACCACTAGACTCTTCATCTTCACTTGAGTTCTCTTCCGCTTGCGCGCTACCTTGACGGCCTTGAGGGCAATGCCTTTCTTTTGCGGACTTGAGTTCTTCAACTACCTCGGCCTCCTTCACCATCATCTCGTCCATCATGAGCGGCCAATGGCGTCATGAGGTGTCAGCGTGTCGAAGTTGGGCGGTCTCGGATCAAGCGAACAAGGTTGCGGTTGGTAGGAGTGATTCTGCGGAGAATGATCTTCACAACGGCCTTGTCAGAAAGATCGGTGCACCCGAGACCTTTGGCTTGATTCACGAGCACCATTAGCCGGTCAAACATCTTGTTGTAGGATTCTCCTTCTTCCAAAGTGAACCGGCTTAGCTCTCCAA
Organism: Guadua angustifolia; assembly: GCA_036346375.1. Classification (NCBI taxonomy): domain Eukaryota; kingdom Viridiplantae; phylum Streptophyta; class Magnoliopsida; order Poales; family Poaceae; genus Guadua; species Guadua angustifolia. The sequence goes on along the minus strand of CM070521.1, from coordinate 867,731 downwards.
TGATGAGCTCTATCTTTGATTCACGGACACTTGAAATCCCTTCATGACTCACTAGGAGTCTATCCCAAATGGCCTTTGCTTCCTCAAGTCCATCCACACGGTTGAACTCGGAATCACTCAAAGCATTAAACAAGGCATTGACGGCCAAGTCATTGAAGTGTTGATCTTTATCTTCTTCGGGAGTAAGATTCTCGGGATCATTAGGCTTGAAACCTGTTTGCACAATCTTCCAAATAGACGGGTGAAGTGATCTCAAGTGCATCTTCATCTTATGTTTCCACGCGGCATAGTGAGTGCCATCGAAGTGAGGCGCTCGACCGGAGGGCACGGAAACATACGATGAAGAGCTGAGAGAATTGTAATTAAGCGGAATACCCATCCTAAGATCGTCCCGTGCATTCGAGTGCGGTAAGATCTTCGACAGAACTTCCTGTTTGTGACATATTGATTCTCCAGCGGTTAAGCCAAACTAAGGAGATTTGGCTCGATACCAATTGAAAGGACCGATATATCGCCTAGAGGGGGTGAATAGGCGTAATTAAAATTTGCAATTAAATAAAATCACCCGATGGCCAAAATCCGAGTGTCCGGACTTAATGTCCGGATAGTCGGAGTTAATATCCGGATAGTCCGGATTAAATGTCTGAGTGTCGGGACAAGTGACCTCGAAATGAGAATTTTAAATCCTTGCAAATTTTCAACAATCTAGCTGAATACAAAGGTTCTAAATGATCTCAGGTACCTTAGAAAAATAAGGATCTAGAGCCAAACACAGAGATAAAGTAGATCGGGGCACCACAAGTTTCAAGAACTACAAACCCTAGCACAAGCAAGTGAAGAACACAAAGACAATGAATTTGTTACCGAAGTTCGGATTCTTGAAGGGAATCCTACGTCTCCGTTGAGGAGGCACAAAGCCAGGTCCCTCTTGACCCCTTTCCTCCGGTGTTGCCTGAAGCACTTTCATGGGTTCTTCACTTCTTGCCTCTTTCCTTTGGAGGCGAGGCTCGCCTTCTAAGCGACCGGGGCTCTCCACACGAAGACTTGGAGGCTCCCGGTGACTCCTTGCCGTCTAGGAGCCCTTCAAACTCCAAGAGTAACAAATACGCCGCTAAATCAACTTGGAGGATGAACTTGTGCTCAAGAATCAACAATGCAAGCTCAAATCACTTAAATGCCCTCTTTTCTCCCAAAAGATTCAAGCCAAATCAAAGATTCAAGTGGGGAGAAGAGGCTAGGGCTCAAGAGAGTGAGAGAGTGAGCTTGGGAAATGAATGCAGCAATGAATGAAGTGGGGCAACGGTTAGATTTGGAGTGAGGGCTTAAATAGCTCTCCCAAAATCCAACCGTTACAAGTGCTCTGCGCACAGTCCGGACTGTCCGGACATTTTCTTCGGATACTCCGGACAATTTCCCCGGAGTGTCCGGACTAAATGTCCGGATACTCCGGACTTATCAGAGAAAAACCAACCGAGGACCCTAGCTCGGAGTATCCGGATTTAATCCCCGGATACTCCGGACATTTTCCCCGGAGTGTCCGGACTAAATGTCCGGATACTCCGGACTGACCTCCTCGGCCAGGAGTATCCTTTTAAAGGAAATGCAAGGTTTTAACAGATCTTTTGAGATGCATTTTTCATCCTATGAGCACAAGTATATCCTAGAAGCGATTTTCCGTCGTATCCCCCTTTATAGTACGGCTATCCTTAGACTCAATAAAATAAAAGATATACAATCGAAGTCTTGATGCCGCCTTTTCACATTTTGAATATAGTGGGGATCTCCAATCGCCTTTTCAATAATGATATCTCCTTGATAACTGCATAGAATCTCACTTGCACCGTTAGCATACGTAATTGTGTTGCCATAAATCACCAAAACACTTTGAGGGGCCTAGATGCACTTTCATGGCTGGGTCAACATTGATAATTCGCACGGATCAACAAAGCCTCAGGTTCATAACCGAGCAACGCCTAGTTGAAGGGGTGCAACACAAGTTACTTATTAAATTGTTGGGTTTCAATTTCAAAGTGGAATATAAGAAAGGAAGAGAGAATAGAGCAACTGATGCACTATCCCGAGTTGAACACCAAGAAAGTGTGATGGCAATGACCACTACTGTACCGGGGTGGATCTCTGAAGTAATTATGAGTTATGAGCATGATGATAAATGTAAAGAGATGGAGACCAAATTAAGAGTGGATGAAAAAGGATCATATCCTTTTACCCTGAATCAGGGGATACTTCGATACAAAGGGCGCATATATATCGGTAACTGCACTGAGTTGAGAGAAAAACTATTAGCTTCATTTCATGATTCAGCTTTGGGGGGGGCATTCAGGAGAAAGAGCAACGTATCAAAGGATCAAAATGTTGTTTTACTGGCTAGGGCTAAAAGCTTCAGTCATCAAATATGTGAAATCATGTGCTGTTTGCCAGAAAAGCAAATCAGAAAATGTGCCATATCCAGGGTTATTGCAACCTCTTCCTGTACTAGAGATGGCATGGTCCCATGTGACATTGGATTTTGTGGAAGGGTTACCTAAATCTGGAGGTAAGGATGTTGTAATGGTGGTAGTGGATAAATTTACAAAATATGCACACTTCATTGCCCTTAATCATCCATACACGGCTCAATTGGTGGCTGAACTCTATCTCGATAATGTGTATAAGCTACATGGACTACCAATGGTGTTGATTTCAGACCGAGATAGAATATTTACAAGCATACTGTGGCAAGAGATGTTCAAAGCCTTGGGAGTGAAGATTAGATTGAGTAGTGCCTATCATCCACAAACGGATGGTCAAACCAAAAGAGTCAACCAATGTCTTGAAAATTACTTGAGATGTATGCCTTTTTCCAGTCCAAAGAAGTGGCAATCTTGGTTATCACAAGCCGAATGGTGGTATAATACTTCGTTTCATACTTCACTTCAGATGACACCCTTCCAAGCATTATATGGGATTAAGCCTCCGATGGTTACTAAGAGTATCTTGTTTGAGTTCACTAATGAGGAAGCCAAGAGCAGACTGCAAGAAAGACAACAAGCCTTGGAAATCATCAGGGCTAACTTGGAGAAAGCCAAATCGAGAATGAAACATTTTGCTGACAAAAACATAACTGAGAGGAATTTTCAAATAGGTGATATGGTTTATCTCAAGATGCAACCTTATCGCCATAATGCACTGGGATTGCATAAGCATTTGAAACTGCACACCAGATTCTATGGTCCTTACCGAGTCATTGAGAGAGTGGGAAATGTGGCTTACAAGCTCTTATTACCTGATGGTTGTCAGATACATCCAATTTTTCATGTTAGTCAGTTGAAAAGGCACATAGGCCTGAAAGCTATTCCTTGTGGTGATTTACCTCTGGTGGATGCTGAGGGAAATATACTCACAGAACCTCTGGTAGTGGTTGAACGAAGGTTGATCCCTAGAAACAACAATCCAGTAGTTCAGTGGGCCAATCTTCCACCAGATGCAACAACCTGGAAAGATGCAGACTTCATTGCAAAGGTCTTTCCGCATTTTGATCCTCTAATATCTAATCCTTGAGGACAAGGAGACTTAAGGAGGGGGAATTGTCAGGCAGTAGAATTCTAAAGACCGAAGGCTTGTCGGAGAGAACTCTGTGTCAGTGAAGGATGTCAAATACTGAAGATGTTGATCGAAGGGTCCAAATTAGGCGTGTAAACCGTGAAGATCTGAAGGTGATATTATTCTGAGTAGTTACTGTTTTACTTAATGTAATTGCCAGTAAGAAGATTTTAATCGGTTGAGTCAGCGTCGGTGAAAAGCAGGCTATATATAAAGCCTAGAGTTTGTTACGAGTTTGTTATGGATTGAATGAGAATCTTCTTGCGTTCTTGCTTTCCCCTCTCATTCTTCATCTTCCTGTATCCATTTTACCAATTGAATACTCTTTTGCTGTCATTTTATTCCTCGCGATTTCAGATTATATTTCGTTTTTCTGTTGGATCCTGACATTCCCGCGGGGCACCGTATCCTTTAGCCGCTGCCTCCTCCCCCTGGCCCAATCGTCCTCCGGCTCCACCCCGCCTTCGTCGCCGAAATGGACTGCCGCCGGAGCCATTCCCTCGTCCAGGTGAGCCCCCCAGAACTAAATCCTGATCGGGTTGATGGGAGTATTCTGACTAGGTTTGAGTAATTTGTGTGCTGTGAACCTTGTATGCTTGTGGGGATATAGTTCTTGAAGGATGAGGGGGTCGTCCCGTCACCGGAGGAGGACAAGAATGTCACACCCTCCGGTGGGATCCCCTTGCCGTCAAGTTCAAAGGGCGTGACATCAACACTTCAACAGAACTCAATACTAATAATAATGCCTTTCCTAAAGCCTGAAAAATTGCCGGCCTGAGGATCGTTTGAGCTGGCTCGGCTCGAGTCAGCCGGCCGGCTTGGCTCAAAACATTTTTTCGCGATTTTGGTTCTTTTGTAAATTACGAATAGGTGTGTTAAGCTCGATAAAAGAAGGTTATCATCTCTAATAATTTTTCGCTCTTTTCCCCCTAGACTTTTTCCCCACCTCGGTTTTCTAGCTCGGTCTCCAATATTTTCAAATAATTCGTTGAAATAGATATTTCTACGGCTCTATCTCTCTACTTTTTCCCCCGTTTCGCTCATTATTTCGACGCTTTAAAAAATAAAAGCTAGCGAAAAAAAAATCCTCTGAAAAAACGACACTTGCTTGTATATTCGCCATGAGTCTCTAATATTTTTTAAAACATGTCCTTTCTTCGTTTTTCCGGAAAAAAAAGTTTTCATCGTCAGAAATATTTGTGCAGCTCTATCTATAGACTTTTTTCCCAGCTCGATTTTCCATCTCGATCTCTGATATTTTTTAAAACATGTATTATTACTCCGCGAACACGTCGATCTCTAATATTTTTTAAAACATGTATTATTACTCCGCGAACGCGTAGAGTGTTAAGCTCGACAAAAGAGGGTTGTCATCTCTAATAATTTTTCACCTTTTTCCCTCTAGACTTTTTCCCTACCGCGGTTTTCCAGCTCGGCCTCCAATATTTTCCAAATAATTTATCGAAAGAGATATTTCTACAACTCAATCTCTCTATTTTTTCCCCATTTCGACGATTTAAAAAATAAAACGCCGCCGAGAAAAAAATAAATTTTTTCTACGGAAAACGCGACCTTGTGGCGTGTTACGCCATGAGTTTTAATATTTTTAAAAACATGTATTATTACTCGTGACAGCGTAGAGTATTAAACTAGACAAAAAGAAGGTTGACATCTCTAATAATTTTTACCCTTTTCCTCTAGACTTTTTCCCCTTGCGGTTTTCATTTCGGTCTCAATATTTTTCAAATAATTCATCGAAAAAGATATTTCTACAACTCTATCTCTATTTTTCCCGTTTCGCTCATTATTTGACGATTTAAAAATTAAGCGCGCCGAAAAAAATATTTTTCTTGAAAAAAGCGACAACACGCCACGGAAAATTTCCTAGTGAAGAATGATGTAAGGAAGAAAAGGGGAGGGGAAAAAAAGGAAGAACACGCCGAGACAAGAAAAGAGGATTTCATTCCGTATTCAGTTCTCATCTTCCAACACGACAGACCCCAGATTTAAGCCCCACGCAACTATTTTAACTCACACCAATTAACTCTGTCGGTAAGAGCATCTCCAGCAAACAGACCCCAGATTTAAGCCCCACGCAACTAGTTTAACTCACACCAATTAACTCTGTCGGTAAGAGCATCTCCAGCAAGGGCCCCTAAAACAGGGCCTCTATTTTGGATTTAGGGGCTCCCCTTATTTTTTGAGGCCCTGTTTTCAGAGCACAAGTTCAGCAACATCTCTTAAATCTCAGCCTCTATTTTACTTTTTCTCCTATTTTGACATATCCGCTATGTATAATCTTCATTTGACACCACTAAAATTCAATCAAAAATATTTGTAATACATAAAACATAAGCATATTAACATTTACAATTTAAAAAGATGATATTTAAAATTTTCAAAACATGATAAATAGAAACTCCGAACAATGAATCAAACTACGAAGCGCTGTGAATTGCCCACAAATGCTCAATAAGATCATCTCGAAGCCTCTCATGTATTTTCCTATCTTTAATCTCCTGGTGTATCTTTAAGAACTCATTCAATACAAGTGGATCACACCGTTGGTACTCCTCCTCCCTCAGGTAGATTGGAATCACTGAATTGCTTAATCATTCACCATGTATTTATCATTTAATCTCACCCCATGAAAAATTTCTTCTGAAATAGGCACAGCAAATAAAAGTAAGAGAGCATCAGCATCAGCAGCAGATGCAGATGCAACAGTTGCAACTCATCCAGCAAAGACACGCTCAGCTGCAGCGAACTAATGCAAACCATCCTTCACTTAACTCCCTATTTTAAGGTTTAGGGGCTCCCTGGGAATTGGGGCTGAGGAGGCAAATTTAGGGGCCTTCTAATTTTAGGGGCTGGATTAGGGGCCCTACTGGATCTGTATTTTTTACTAAACTCCCTATTTTAAAGTTTAGGGGCTGGTTTAGGGACTCTGCTGGAGATGCTCTAATAGGGTGACAAAACAATTACCGCTACATAACAACCGAAACACCGTTCACCATCATTTTCAAACCTCCCCCATTGGATCTCCTCACCACTAATCAAAACCATACGTCACCAACACTGAACATCACACTATCCCGACCATAGCAAAGAAGAGGGAGTAGGTGTCTAGGTGATCCGCAAGCTCAAGAAGGTAATGGGGCTGGGGATTTTATCAGAAAGGTTGAATCTTGCGGAATGTTTTCGCTGCTATTGCAGATAGTGATGGATTGGGTCAAGGTGGTGGCGTATGAGCAGAGGGTGCCGCCACGGCCAGCTACGGCTTGACATATGGATCTTACACGTTAGGGGTACGTAAGCGAGATACATGCAAATTTGGAGTTACGATTCGTTCGAATTGTTGTATGGCGATGTGCAGTCTATGATGCCTATGCCTAGTTTATGAATTGTTGGGTTATCCCCAATCTCATGTGGTGATTTCTTCTAGAGAATTATGTTTTAGTAATGTCCTAGGTTCCATGCTCCACACATTTTGGCGATCAAGCTGGCCTGTATTGCAATGAGGTGGATTACGTAGTTCTTACCTAGCTAGACAATTCAGGAGCAGAAATGGTCTGTTGTTAGTGTCTGTTCCGAGGAAACTATGTACAGGCAGCTTTCCTGTATCGTTCATTGTGGATGTTGCATTGTGAAGTTTACTGTCTCGTGCCTTGTCACTTTTGAGGAGAGCATAGAAGCACTTCCCATACCGACTTGGGAAATGCATGTCAAAGAAGTGATAGATTTTAAACCAGAGATAGATATCCTCTTGAATAGTATTTGTCAAGGTAATCTTGAATAGTATTTGTCAAGGTAACACAAGGAATCCAATAAGAGCAGAGAGTAGTTGTCATGACTCATGTTGCGGATCAGGATTCATGAAGCAGCAAATGCTCGCAAAAATTATGTCCATTTATGTAGTGAAGTAGGTGTTTAATATTCAATTTAAGTCCTGAGGGTAATAGCATGCATGTATTTAGTTTGCATGGTGGTCGGATATTATGCCTTGAAAGGTGTACTTTTCAAGTTGTCCAAAAGAGATTGCCAAAGTCCAAGGAGTACAATTATCCAAATTTACAAAGATAGACGTAAACTTTCTCGCTGACTCTGATTTTGTGTTGTATATAGGCCATATTTTAATTACAAAAACATACATTTATGTCCACACTCCACAGTCCATAGGCTTGTTTCTGGGTCTTTCCTCTTAAAAAAAAGGGATTGGTTATATGTCACATTGAATCTTGTTTAGTGACATGCAATTGTAGGACTTGTCCAGTCCCTGCTTAGCTTGTCTGCTGGGATTTCATTTAGCGATTCTGCCAGCTTATGTTTGTCAGAGATATTCAAATGTCTCTGCCAATGGTTTGTTCACCATACTATTTGAGATATTTGCTCACTGGGCTTGGCAAGCCCATTCCAGTAAGCCTGCACGGTCAGCGAACTAATTGCAGGCGTTCAGATGGATGTCTAATGGCCATAGCGATGCCTTGTACTCCACTGGAGTTTTGTGGGTCCAATATGATAAAAAGCACCTTCAAGAAAATCAGAGAAGAGCTTACGCGTGGTTATGCTTTGACCAAGCTAGGTAACTACGATTAGCATGTCTTGTTAGCTGTTGTAAGTTGCAGAATAGGCCTTGCCTGTAAGCAAGAGCTGTAAGTGCTCATCAGATGCATGTGATGAGGAGGGGGGAGGCAGGAGCTAGGGTGGTTGCTTGCTGTATTCGTGTTTTTGCAAGCTGGGCATTGTAGCTCTTTTTTGACCTGTGGATGTCATGAACTTGTGGGCGATAACTGCCAATTGCCAACTGGGTTTGTCAGCTGGGGGTATAATACGCTCTGAGCCTCTGAGGGTCGGCTTCGGCATAGGTACAGGCAGAACTGCACGGGGTAAAGAAAGATGCCTTAGTATGGAATGGAATGAATTACCAGTAACAGATTTGGCACACCTCGAATAGCGGGCAGCCAGCGACCACGAGAGCAGTGAACAAGTGGTAGCACCGAACGATGCCCTGCCGGCCATCGCCTGCGTCGCGGTCACCGACAACGAAACAGATTCAGCAGCAAGTAACGTGCAGCGGCACACGATCTCGCTGCGCGCCCACTAGGCTACACGTCTGGCGAGCCTGACAATATATCTAGCTCGAGGCGGGCGCACCACATCACTCACGCACATGTCGCGTTGGATGAAGATCATGCGTCTGTCTCACTGAGTCTACTCTCGCTCGTCTCGATCGGTCTCAGACAGGCAGGCACGCACGGCACATGCGCTCCAAATCCAATCGTAGCTGAGCTAGCTACCTGCAGACACTGACTGACCCAATATGCTCGTGGGCCGAAAAGAGATGCCAAGACAGCAGCACAGCAGCCTACACGAGCGGAGCGGCAGGGCAGCAGAGCACAGGCACTATTATCTATTAGGGTATCTCCAATAGTGCCACTTCAGCTAGTTATAAGCGTGCCATCTCAACATTTTGCTTAAGTGAAAGAGAAAAAATAAGGAGAGAGATATAGACTGGCTACTAATGTATAATCAGGCTATAACTGATTCTAAGGCACTTATTATCTATAACATGTGGGCCAATATTTAATTTTATAGACAATGCTTTTTTTTCGAAAAAACAGACAAGCTGTTTTAGATTTAAGAAGGAAGGGAGAAAACAAGGTTTTATAGATTACAGTGCAGGATCTCAAGCAAAGCGAATAAGATTACAAGCGAAAAAGAAGAAGAAAAAAAAAGCGATTGCTAAGTAGGGCGGTTTAGCAGATTTGAAAGGTGCTTAGCGCGACGACGACAGTTAAAGCTTCATCCTTGACCGATTGAAGGATTTCTTCATGAGTCCCATACGACGCACGGAAGATTTTATAGACAATGCTATAGCTAATCCATTGGAGAGGTTGTCTATATGCTATCTATAGATGACATGGACATTTTTTATAGCTAGTACCATTGGAGATGCCCTTATCACACACACACATGCAGCCTGCAGGGGTGGGTGGGTCACTGGCGCATATGTTTCGATGTGCTAGGCTAGGCTAGGCTAGCTGCACGTCGGCTCGGTGGTCGCTCGGTGTATATATTTATATAACGTACGCTCGGCATATACTAAGTACTTGCCGAGGTGCACGCGACGCGATACATAACTTTGTGTTGGTATAGCGCCAAATCTTGTAAATCAGCCAGGCACACGAGCGGTGACGAAGCCAAAGCACACATCCAGTGACGAAGCACGGAAATAGACAAAATAAGGGCCTGTTTGGTAGAGCTCCCTCTGATTCTAATTCTCTGTTAGAACTGATTCTCTGAGAGAAGTGATTATAGCGCCAAATCTTGTAAATCAGCTTACAGGCGTACGAGCGGTGACGAAGCCAAAGCACACATGCAGTGACGAAGCACGGAAATAAACATAATAAATATATGTGGTCTTGTACGGTTAAAATTCATACACAATAAAAATAGAAACGTACTGATAAACTAAAATACAATGAAGGCGCTTTGTTAATGGAAAGGTATCCTAAAAAAACACATAAACATATATCTGCAGTGATCTGTATATCGAATTTACAAAATTAGTGATACATGCTAAATAACAAAGCATGAAACAAATAACCATAATACAATATATTATATTAAATTATATATATCTTCTCTCAGTTCTCTGCCTAACTGCCTACTCGGCTCACCATCGTCATCAACTCACAAGATCCAACCCATGTCGACCGGTCCTCCTTGCGCCTGTCGCCCTAGATTTAGCTATAGGATCAAGGATAACTGGCTAGAGGGTGGTGAATAGAAGGTTTATAAAATTATTTGAATTTAGTTGCAATAAATAATGAAGCAATACTAGAATTAAGAATTTTAACAATTAAAGTCTAAATTGTTTAGGTTTCATTAAGTGCACTAACGAGTTATGTCTAACCAAATTATACAATTCTAGATATATGACCAAACACTAAGCATACTAAGAATGTAAATTTGCACAAGTGAACACAAGAGATCAAACCACAAGAGGTGAACACAAGAATTTTGTCCTGTGGTCTCAGAGACTTGTCGGTCTCCCCTAATCCATATTGAGGAAGCTTGAACAAATCAAGCCGACTCTTTGTGCAAATGAGCCTCCCTTGATTACTAGCGGTAGCTCTTCTTCGCTCTAGGTAGGTGAGATCCAACATTCACAATCCACTGAACCTTCTCACAATCTTCTTTGAAAAGATCACCGGTTCTCACACCTCAAAGCCATCTAGCAGGCGGCAACCTCGAAAAGAATGAACCTTGACGCTTGTTTGAGGTTGATCAAGTGTCTAATGGCACAACTTTAATGCACACATTTGAATTCTCTCAATAACTCACAAAATGTGAATTAAATGCATTAGAGATGAAGATAGACTTGCAAGGGCTCACAAATATGTAATGAGTGTCCGAAAGTATGCCCTTTTTGTAGGTGTGGATGTATTTGCAGTCCACACCCATAAATCTAGCCCCTGGCTCGAGCTTGAATCTTCTCCACATGGCCAGGTTGTGCCTACCCATGTCATTCGTCATCGTGGACTTGAAGTGGAACCTAGAGCTTGGTGCCTTAGCGGCCACGCCTTCGCTCACCTACCCTGGCTTGCGAATCACGTTGGCCTACTGACACCTGTCGCTAGGGTTTGGCTGTTCTTAGGCTCAACCGACTCAAGGTGCGCACTAGATTCCTTCTCTTCGTTCCGTTGCATCTGGTGATCGGCAGGAGTATATGTGAGGGTTAGTCCCCAATTTATAGGTGTTTGTCGACACTGGTGGTTGTTATGGACTTTGTGAGTCGACTGCTAAGCGCAAAGAAAAAGCCTATTTTTCTTTGGAAAAATTGATGATTTGTCTTTTATTTTCTTTTCCATTGATCATTTACTCCGCAATACCTTACTGATATGCAGACACTAAGGCCATATATCAATGAGTCATGTGGGGCAAAGGATCAAATGTACTTAGAAAAACGAGACAAATCATCAAATCCCCTGTTGTCGGGTGGGGAAGGGGAGGGTGTCATGACGCCAATTGTCGGATCCTGGAAAAACACTTCCGAAATCCTCTGTGTATCCTGTACTAGTCCAAGAAAAGCTAGCACACACAACAGAGAAATGTTATCACAACATATCCAATATATTTTATTAATAATTAGAGTTTACAATAATTATGGCACACGGACCAAATAAAAGATTACATCGGAAGCAGAATAAAACCAATAGTAGAATCCAATAGATCCGCCACAGACAATCAACTGGAGCAGCGGCCTAGTTATCTTGGTCCTCACCATCGTAGAAATACTCCTCTAAAAAGATAGAGTGAGCAAGGGTGAGTACAAAAGTACTCCGCAAGTCACACAGCAAATGCAGTATCAATAAAGGGTCACAAAGGAAGGCATAATATGGTTCTTTTGAGCATAAAGTAATATTTCAAATACAATAATAAATTTTTAAAGCGTAATTGATATAGTAAAAACTGAGTTTTAATTGAATTTTCAGCACGGGCTCCAACCCGGAGTTTCATCCCAAATTTTTCCTATGTGGATTCTCTCCACATATAAACCACTTTTCTGAAAACATTTTGAAATCCAAAGTCTAGTCTGTGAAAGGCTTGCTCGACATGCCCATGATCGCATGCATGGCTAATCGATTAGTTTTACACTCTGCAGAGGTTGTACAATTTTACCCACAAGACATGATTATCTCCTTTCGCCCAAGTACACACTTCCTTCGGTGGGTAGGCAGAGAAAATCACGACAAGACCCTTATAAAGTTCCATCCACATAGTCATGGCCGCTAAGGTTCCACCACTGGTAGGGTTAAAACCGCCTAGTCCAGAAGCCCCCTCTTGCGCCGAGTGACAGCCTTACACCCACTACCACTTTCAACCTGATGGCATGACTGTCCATAGTATGTCGTAATACGGATAGCCAGGTCTGTCCCATTCCAGACTTATGGTAATATGGTAAGGCTTTATATTTAGCGTAACACAGACCAGCCCTTAATTGACTAGGTGAGCTTTCACAACCCTTGTAACTCACGCATCCACTAGTCAACCATTCTCGCCCGGTCTAAATCACATTTTCACTTTCTTTTGAATAACATCATCTTTCATAACATCCCATGGTGCACCGACACCAAGGAATAACTTTATTTTCAACACAAATCTTGTTTTGGCATAAATTCCAAAAAGTCATAAATTCATGTCTAAGCTATTTACTATGTAGCACTAGTTAATACTATAATAATGTATCAACCAGTGATATTTTTCTCTAAAGTGACGAGGAATTAATATTTCAAAGTCAATTGAGGTCATAACAATTAGGAGTAACTAATCATTTAAAACTGGGATTTAAATTACATTGATAAAACTATGCATGCAATAATTTAAATCAAAAATATAATTTTTAAATTATAGGATCAATATGTTCAAGGGTGTGACTTACCTCGGTTGAAGGGTTGGTGCTTGAGAGCGAACCATTCTAACTCTCTGAAATCCATACGCGAAAAACAACCAATTTCAAATAAAATCCAAATAAACTTAAATAAAATACCAAACTAGTATTAATGTAAAGTTTATGATTTTAGATGTATTTAGAAAGAAAAACGGAGCCAAACGGAGTTCAAACAAGCTCCCAAAAGTTTAAAAACATGAAAAAAGAAAAAAAGAAAGGGGCACTGTAGCCCACATACTGTAGCATCGCACAGGTACTGTTTATCCAAGATCTTTCACTTGCAAAATCCGACGAAACAAAAACTAAATAACTCGAGAAGAGAGGCAAAATGAGTTGCTCACGACGAGAGGCATGCGGTGCACCCTTTTATAGGGCGGGAGGAGGACCGAGGAGTGGCAATCGCTCGAAAATCGTGGTGGACAAAAAAAAGAAAGAATGAGATTTTTTTCTCGGATTTTGGGGGATTTAAGGTTATGAATGGCAAGAGGAGATCACGAAGAATCTGAATATGATTTTTTTTTAATTTTTGGTGTTTAAATCGTGAAAAAATTGAAGTTTCAAATCATACCCTAACGGAGAGAGAGAGAGGTGTTCTCTGGACTTTGGCTGGAGGTAGGATAAGCATCTGACAGTAGGGCCTAAATTTTGGATTTTTTTATAAGCTGAGAGAAAAATGTGACAGGAAAAATAGATAAAATATCTAAAAATCTTATAAAAATTCTCAAAAATACTTTAGAATATTTGGGACTCAATAAAATTATTTTTGAAATTTTTAAACTTTAAAATTTTACGCAGAAATTATTTTTATTAAAGCTAAAATTACAACAAAAAGACTTTATAAAATCAATAAAGGTTCCAAATAAATTTCAGATTAAATAAATTAAATGAAGAAGCAAATTTTTAGATGTCACACCAATGAATGGTGGACACGAGTCTAACGAAGCTGGATTCGCCTATGCACCCACAAAGAACAATGGTTAGAGAACCTTGTCCTTACCTATTGCCTATGGGTACTCGATGCACACTGGCACGCCTATTTACTTGTCATCATGAACTACTCAAAACAACAACTAGCAACACAACACCCTAACATTAAATGACAAAATCACAAATCATTTATCATCAATCACAAAGTGCAAATATAAGGTAGCACAAATCACAGGCACCAGATCAAGATTTAGAAGCGGTAAAAGGTGAAAAATGAACCTCAAGGTTGGGGGCTTAGGGCCGATCTCTTTTCGTGGTGTCGTCTCCTGGTCTCCTCAAATCACTAAAGCCGGAGGAGGGGGCAGCCTGGCCCTAGTTGGCGGAGTGGTGGCTGTGAGCCAAAGGCAGTTGCCACATCGGGCCCTCGACAATACGACGAGTGCTAGTGGTCGAGCAGGCAAGGGGTGTTGGGCCCCATTTGTTGTGAGGGACAAGGATGAGTGGAGGACATTCAAAGGAGGAAGCGCCTGGGTGGGCCAGAGGCGGCGGTGGCAAGCCAGCGGTGATGAGGGAACGGGACTAGTGGAACAGCTGCCTATGCACATGAACAAGTATGATCGTGATGACATGCAAGGGATTGGGGATTTGGGGGCTAAAATGTGAGCCACTGCCGGAGCGATTTGAGGATTAGGGATTTGAAGAGTTGTACCGTTGGGACAATAACGGATGTTGGGATGGCTGATTGAGAGCTGATCAGTTAGGGTTTAGATTTGTATCGATATATGGCCTATCTATCTATGTACAGATTGACAAGTAAACGGACGATAGGGATTTGATAGAACACATCTATGCTCATATGCTCGTTTAACCTGTGGGCAATCCATTGCCGTATTCTTATTTCGTGGGAAAAAAGGTACACATGTCCACTTTCATAAGGTTTTTATCCGTAGGATCACGACTAACCAACCGGTCACAATTGCCATGTTTAGTTTCGAGGGCGATCGGATGGGATGGCACGTCAGCAGCGACGAAAGAAAATGGCCCAAAGCACCGCGCATTTCAAGTGGGCCCGGCAGTTGCCCCTCACGTGGAGCTGGGCTGTACGGTTCCTGACTTTCTGTTTTCTTACCCCCTTCGCGTTTGCTTTGCAAAGCTGACGAAAAAACGTCTTAAGCTAAGGCTCTCTGGCCCCGCTCGCAGCGAGACTGAAAACGCCATTAAGCAATAAAAAGAAGAAGAAAAAAGCAGCCCACGCCTACCCAAAGAGAGGGATAGAGACAAGGAAATAAAGAAGAGCACTTGGGACCCACAAGTATGGGCATTCCACGTGACATAGATGACTTTTGTGGGGTCCTTTTTCGACGAATAAATTAGCAGTTGAGGGAAAATGCCTTCGATTGTAGTTAGAAGCATGTTGGCCGTTAGCATCCTTGATTAGCATGATGACACTGTTGAGCACTTAATTTCGTGTGCTAAGTAATAAGAGGGACGAGACATCACACGTTATGATGTGAAAGCCTGTAAGCCCGATCGAGCATAATTACGTGCATAATGCGGACGTGTCACTTAATCGATCGGCAGTGGAAATTTCGGCGAACGCATCACTGACTGAGGCCGGCCTACTTTTCGGCGGAAGGCTCATGGAGATATCCATCAGCAGGCATGTTTGCCGGCCGATCAGTCCATAAACCACCGTCTCACCGGTCACACCACATGAGCGCAGTTCTATTCCTAGCTACACTGTCGAGATCCGAGCCATGCATGCGCTCACGTATTACACCATGCCGACGTCAGACCTAGCTATATAATTAGCTGCTTGCTGATCACCCTCGTATGTTTGGCCTACGACGTACCTTAAGCTAGCCTGTACCACACACGTACTTCAATTCCATCGTAGCATGTATTGCAGGGTTTACCGATAAGCTATTTTACGGTACACAATATTAAATATTAGCTATTTATTCTATTTAACCTAATAGTTTGGATTAGTTGGAATTTACTTTTACTTCCATCGGTACTAGTGGTAGTAGAAATCATACGTGCGATAGTAGTGTAATTATCTTTTATATATATATTTTGAACAGAAATGCATTTTTTGGTGCTTCTGCCTAAACTTCGGATCTGAATGTTTTGCTCCGCCGTGGCAGCAAATTATTCACTTGCAGATGGCGGCATGGGGCGTGAGGATTATGGCGGCCACCACTCGGTGTGTTCTGGACTCTGGAGGGAGGAGGCGATCCTCGGCGCCGTCCACTCCGACACCGCTGCCCTTCTTCAACAGCCGGAGCATTCATTTTAGCTCGACGAACACGGGAACATCCTCAAGAGAGCCCATGGCGTCTGGGACGAAGAGGAACAAGCTCGCCTGGTACGGCCTTGTCAGTCGTTCGACGCGCTCAGCTTCACTTAACAGCGAGAGGATGCCCGCCTTGGCGAACACATCGATCTTGTACTTGAACTCCTCCTGGAACGGCTCTGTCATGAGGCGGATCACCAACAGCGACCTCCCCGATCGACGGCATGCTCTGGTCTACGACGACGAGGAACACCGCTCTGTCAGCGGCGGGAAAAAAAAAAAAGGAGATTTAAAACCCATAATACACTTAAGAAATATACGACTAAATCTAATTTCTACCTATGTTATTCATCGTAAAATTACTCTTTCAAATAGTGGCCACATCAAATAAGCTGCCCATAATATATATGCATGTCCACGTACGTAAACATTGCTTGCGCAACTATTTTAAGACTGACCTACCCAACATGTAGTTAGCGGCGAATCAATACTTTGTTGGTTTCAATTAGCTACAGAAACTGGAGGCCACGTTGGTTGGACTAGCTGCTTTCTACTTTCTAGCTTGTACTAGTAGTAAAATTAATTTAAGTAATCGCTCAGATTATAGACGTTTAATTAAGAGAAAAACTAGGTAACGGTATACCGTTAGTAGTGATTTCAACGATATAGATTCTGAAACCTGCTCTGAAACATGTGAAACCTGCTGTGAAACATGTGAAACAATACTCTGAAACTTGAAACATGCGAAACATACTCTGAAACTTGTTGAAACTCATGGATTGACATGAAATATTCTAGAAACACGTGAAACTTACCGAAACATGAAACTTTTCAAACGTTCTCTTGAAACTTGCCATAACACGCATGAAATTCTATGAAACTTGCGAAACATGAATGAAACTTCTGAAACTTCTAAAATCTGAAACCTAGTTGTGAAACTTAGCATGAAATTTAGGCATGAAACTTAGCTATGAAACCTGCTATACCGTTGAAATCAATTCGAAATCAATTCCAACGGTACAGCGTTCAGTAGTAGCTCTCTTTAATTAAACCCTTAGTTTTGATAGTTGCTTGTATACGTACCAAAGGCAGCAGGCAACGGCATATATATATCGATCGCCACCGACGTGGAACCAACCATCCATCTCCCGCCATCCGCCACCCCCACTGGCAGGTGGGGCACAAGATGATTTCCAGGCCCACGTGACAGTGCTCCCCTACCCGGCCGGCACGCAGGAGCAACGAGGTAATTTTATTCGAGTTAAGAAGCCAAAAAATTAACAACTACTAACAGCCACTGTTCTTTTGGAGATTACTGCAGGGCTGGCCCAGCGCGCGAGGCACCTGACAGGCGACCCATGCGTGGCTGCTACCGGGTCCCACGGGACATTACCCCGACCTCAGCGCTCAGATGAGTCACATGTTACTCAATCCCATCCACATGGGGATCGATTTCTTCCCGTTCCGTGTTAATCGTGAATTAACGTACGCTTTATGTTAATCGTAAAACAGAGCCCTCAGGAACTAACAAGAACAGGGGAGGTACGTCAAACAGCAATCTGGGTGGTTAATAGGCTATGCGTAAAGGTGTAAAGATGAAGGAGAGAAGCAAACTGCGTAAAGGCATTGCAGATTTGTGATGTGGTGTTGACGACGGGAAGGCTACATGAATACTCGATGATGAACATAGATAGACAGTCACAAGGAATTAATACTAGCATTCTCCCCAATTAATCCACGCATCATAGTATAATAGCTTGCTGCAGGAGTACACATGCATTCTTCAGAAATTAATATAACTCATGGAAATCTCATGCAGTTATCAGAAATCAACATTTCTCCATGCATCCAAGCGCCAACGCAGCCATTGCTTGCTGCGAGAACATACTCTAAAAACGTGTATGGAAATCTCACGCATTTACCAGAGAACGAAACAAAACACTAACCAAAATCTGCAAAATGAACCTGGAGGAAAAAGAGAGAGAGAGTAAAAAAAAAGGAACGAACAACTGTTTCTCCCTAGCGCCGGTTAAATCATCGGCAGCATATCACCACCATCATCACACTAATTAACGGCCCAACTAACCACGAGAAAATGTACAAGCACGCGAAATTTGCACGAAACTTGAAGCTGGATCACGTTGGCGGCGGCGGCGGCGAGCCGCCGGCCGTGGAGACGGACGAGAGGGCCTGCGCGAGCGCGGTCATGGCGCGCACCTGCATCTCCAGGGCGGCAATGTAGTCCGACGCCTCGGCGAGGAGCGCCGGGAACGGCAGCTTCCGGCAGCCGGGCACAAGCCGCCCCAGCACCTTCGCCTTCCTCGCCAGCGCCGGCTGCGGGGAGCTCGAGCTGGAGCTCGCGGCCGGCAGCGGCGGCGGCAAGGCCGGGCGCGGAGGCGCACGCGGAGCGCGCGACGGCGGGAGGCGAGGATGGCGCGGCTCCACCGCGAGCGCCCCGGGCGGCGACGGCGAGCGCACGGTCGGCCGCGTCGCGCACCTCGCGGCCGCGCACGGGCTGCCCCGGCGCGCACGAGGCGCAGCGCGTCGAGGAGCTTGGACGAGTAGATCTCGTGCTCCCGCCGCGTCCGCCACCTCGACGGCGGCTGAGGCTCCGCCTCTCCGGCGGCGGCGGAGTCCCTCTTGCGCTTGCGGTCCCTCTCGCCTGCCATTGCGACGTGGCCAGAGAGAGAGGTGGCTTTTCCCTTGCTGCGTTGCGTTGCTTGTTTATGTGGTGACAGCTTCGTAGCGGTGCAAGAGTGCGGAGCTGTTAAATAGTATAAAGCCAAACCATGGCGCTCCGCCCAATTAGCCCTGTGATTTGGGAGGTTTAATTGCGTTCCTTTGCGTTTTCCCTGCCTTTGCATGGGTCACTGACATACTACACTCAGGGTTTTTTTTTGTTTTGGTTTGCTACAAATATCGTCTCCCACTGAAACAGCCGAAATTTCAGAATTTTGGCAAAATTTCGGCCAAATTCAAACAAAAAACAGAAAAATTCAAATAAAAAATAACAAAATCCGAAATTTCGCACTTACGCTCTGGACCGAAATTTCTGAAATAAAAATCCCCGACTACACTAGGACTAGGCGTACGTGGGTTATTTTTTTTATTACAAGGGGCTCCGTCCGGCCGTCTCCTCCAATCGGATCAACGAAGTGGGCCCTACATGCTATGCCATGGTTATACACCGCTACAGTGAATGCATTGTGAACGAGAGCCCGTGACAGTAAATTGTAGTACTCTCACGACTCTTCTAGTTGCATTTTATTTTATCGATCGGCTATTTGGAGCGCACGAGTTTTACACGTCCGTGAAAATCTTTAGAAAACCTCGTGTGCTGCGTAGGACAATATATCCGGTATAAATCTATTTTAAAGTCTTACTTATACAACTTTCAACGTAAACCAACCGATTTAAGACCAACACGCAAGATTAGAGGTGAGGGTAGGCTCCCAACTATTTAAGACATTTCTGTAATCATCTCACCTCCATCTTATGCGTTTAATCCATATCGAATTGTTCATATTAAGGGTTACATAGATAGCACGCTAGAGTGAGCTACGCTGGGCGTGTTGCCCAGAGACATCCCAGATGATGGTAGGTACACTTACACTTACGTATAAGTTTACTCCCTCTGCTCCTTGGATCTACTTCTTGCCGGGTATAGAGGGTACTGAACCGGCCAACAGCAGGTGCAGCTTGTGTACATTTTCCGTATTTCGGTGGCAAGGTGTGTCAGGGCGTGAGGGATCCAGCGCAACAACGGCCATGATTCGCCAACGCACTATAGGGAATTTGCTGCATACCATGTTCCTCATGGGCATAGTAACATGGAGCCAGGGAAGCTCACATGGAGCGTACATCGGCTTCAGAGTAGCCGCCACCCACTTCCAAATACGATACGACCCACCCCACCCCACCCCAACGAATCATTCATTCCGTCATCTTGTTCACTAGCTTCCCCCTCTTCTCCATGCATGGCGGCTGCCAAATACACCGATAAGGTGACCGACTCAGAAGCAGCTCTTCTTGGTAAGAGTAAGCTAGCTGGCTAGAGCTAATAAGCATGGTTCATAAGCAGCTAAAACTCTGAAATGCTACTACCTTCTTCGGGCACGTTTGAGTTTGAAGGCCTACTGAATTGTTGCTTTTGCTTAGACTGCTGGCCTTACCAGTTTTTACCTAGCTACCAGCCACAAGATAAGCATCAGCGCCGACGCATGCAGGAATTGAGCAAGCAGCACGTTCATGTCGCCTTCGATTGTTGACGACCGGTGCTTGCTTACGACTGTGAATCCTCACAGTCACATATGTGCAGTGCGCCACCCGACAATTGAACAGCAATACAAAATATTGAATTTAGGCCACTTGTTGGAGTTGAGAACCTTGTTACATACAAAAGGTGACATCCTGCACATAGCTATCTATTTCCTGTTCGTTGCAAAGCATGCATGTAATGTTGACTGCTGAACACCAGGAGAGACCTGGCACAGGCTTAACCAAGACCTGATAATGCTGTTCTGATTTCAACCATGTACACAGCTAGAAAGCGATAGGCAAGGGCAATGGCGAAGCATGCAGCTAGCTAGGAACATGGAGCATGGATCAGATGCAGATAAAAGTATACGCATGGCTCCACTGCCCACTGTGTTGGCTTGCAGGTTTTCAGGTCGCTGATCAGGAGATGGCAGATGGTGCCTGCGTTGCGAGGTGGAAGGAAACCTCTTTGTGGATGCCAGCAATGCCACGCCAGGTGAATGCTGTACGGGCATTTACGCATGCTTCAGGCTGTTTCGATCAGCAGCTTAATTGGAGAGAATCTAACCTGGTGGCAATGGCACCTCCAAAATCTACCACCACGCACGCACCCTCAAAAACTTTCTACGCTTTCGCAGTTCCCAGACATGAAGACATCGCCAATAATCATTTCGACAGTGCTTAGCTTAGGCCATGTGGATCTACAGGTCCAGCGAGCAGAAACAGCTCTCGGCAGATCTCATTGGGCGAGTGAGATCTCCGACTCCGTCTCCGACGCCAACCATCCATCCATCCATCCATTGATGGTGGAGCCTGGCGTATGTCCCACCTAGACAGCCTCACGACGCACGTTGTCCGTCCAACACATGATAACACAGCCTCGCGCAGATGGGCGAAAGCCTAAAATACAGGGCATTTCGCAAATTAAAGGGAGCAGCTATAGCAAACGGTATATCATTAGAAGTGCTGCCAATAGTATAGCAAACTATTACAGGGAGTTTTGACGGTGAAGCAAGTTTTTTTGTTGGTTTCAACGATGCAACAAGTTTTGCGAAAATTTCACATTTAAACAAAAATTGAAGTTTCAAGAAGGTTTCCACGTGACTTTTGAGTATATTTCAACAAGTTTCATAAATTCAAATAAGTTTCAAAAGGTTTCCAGAAACTTTAAAAATTCAAGCAAATTTTTCATCCTTGTTTTATCAAGTTTCACTAGGTCTTTGAGAGTTTCAATGCAATTTTAGAGTGTTTTCAATGGGTCTACAAAATATGAAACTTAGTTTAAAGAGTGAGTTTTCTAGAAGTTCCAGGTTTAAAAAGTTGTCGCTTCGAGAAGGTTTTGATAGAAGATTTGTGTAAATTTCGACAAGGTTCATACAAATTCGAACAAGCAACAAGTTTCATGCGGTTTCAATGAGTTTCAAGAGAACGTTTTGAAAGTTTCATGTTTCAGTGAGTTTTATGATTCCTAGAAGTTTCTAGAATATTCAAACCCAAAGATTTAATGAGTTCCAGATTTTAGAACTCAAGTTTCAACCGATAAGTTTCAATGAAATTTGGTAAGTTTCAACCAAAAGTTTTTAAAAGTTTTAGCAAATTTCAACCAAAACTTTTCAAGAAATTTTAACAAGTTTCGGCTAGTCTCAGTGATCTCACCTAACTACAAATGGAACTGGCATACCGTTGAGGGCCACCCAACACTATACGCTGTCAATTTACCCTCTTCTCTAGCCTTAGGCCTGACTAACGTCGGTGCCATGGAGTCGATCGACGTTGCTCAACACCAAATCCTTGCTTGAGCTCTGCGCTCCTTGTCACCAAGCCGTTGAGTCGCACAACGTCAAACCGGTCGAACCCAAGGTCTGCAGCATCGGATCTACTAGATCCTATCGTCGGTGATAAAAATGACAGTCGGAGCCACCACAACCATCATCGGACTTGGATGCGGAGCTTTGTAGCTAGTCCCGCCATTGGATGTGAGCTCATTGGACCATTGCCGGATCCATACGGCCTATTTCACAATATTGCCACAAGTTCATGCTGTTGCCTCTGACTATGAGCCACACTGCCACCTTTCTACGAAGCTACTTGGCATCCTCCTCATGCCGAGACCGCACTGCTACTGGCTCCTCCTTCGACTATGAGGTGAGCTATAGTTCCTCCTTCAGCCGCAAGAAGATTGGGAATGGAAAATGTAAGGGGGGTGTTGGGACGGGGGAGTGGGGATCGAGAGACGACGAAAAGAGTGTGTTTAAGTGCTACAAAATTAGTGCGATTCTAACGACATCGATAGTTACACGCTATACCGCCGAACCGGTAAGTAATGCTATCCTGGTACGTAGTATTTCTGCTTCCAGAACAGGAGCTTTAGTGCTCGCTATTCAGGCACATGGCTGTTCCAGGCCTTAATTCAGCATAAACATATGAATCCTGAGCATGACACGACATGACCATCTTTCGATTGGTTATGACATGAGACCCACTAAAAGTAACATAAGAAAAAGTTTCTTGGTCATGGTCACCAACTGAAGGAACAAATTAAGTGGTAGGCTAGCTGTTGTAAAATCAGAGACATTAGTGGTAGCCAATCTTGGTTGCCTTGGCTGCACTAACATTCAGAAATTAGCGGGCAACATAATCTCTGGATCTGTCTAAAGAAATCAACGTCAGAAGTTTGTATGCTTTTTCATATTTTTTATTCACATCTAGCTAACACCATTCAACTAACTGAGATGCAGAATGTCCCGTGGCCAGGGTTTCAAAAACTGGTAGCTGAACAGAAATGAATGAGTGGCAAACTGGTTCCTAGCAATCAAACAGTAATTGCCCTGTTACCTTGCAGGAGCAGGACACTGTTCTAAAGGTGGTATGGACAAGTCATCATTCACTAACAAGCTAGCCAGTGTCTACTAGAACTCAAGCAGACTTGACCTTTTGAAATCGTTTTTATCATTTGCTATACGAGAAAGAATGTACTTGAAATTATGTGTGTAGTGTGTACTACCTAATATGGGTGATTTGACGAGTCACTGGTGGTAACCGGCCGTTAACCATCGGTTTTTTTAGACCCCGTTCATGAGTCCACGACTAGAGAGAGAATTCCAACTGACACATGTCAGCCCCCACTAATCAGAGCGCTGATCAAATGATTGCTCCAGTTTAGATTCTTGGTGCATGCATTTGCAAGGCTAATCAGTGAGACGATACAAATCTTTAATCTGGGTATGACATTTGGCGCTGCAAAGTCTAAGAGTAGATAGATGTCTTACACACGTAGGCCACTACATTTGCAAAGGCCCTACGAATTAGTAAAATAACTAGTCATTGACCCGTGCGTCTGCACGGCTAGCAATTTCTATAAATAGATATAATCTATAAAGTGTGTAGAAATATCTTCTCATCTTTCGTTCTATTTCTAGGTTATTGCTCCTTTATTAGGCGTTTGAAGATAACGAGTAGATAAGGAAAACAAAACTTCCTTTCCATATCGTACTCCTCTGATTTACTATATATCTCTTATGAATAGATAAATAGGTCTAAACTATGGATGAAAATGATTAAGCAGATCGAACGACCAAAATTTTCTCTCTCTTTTTTTTAGAATAATGTGGAATTTTCTAGCAATTTTTCTTTTTTTAGATTAATGTAGGAATTTCTAGCATTTTCTAATTAATATGGGGGCTTCTAGGAGGGTCTCCAATTACTATATACTATAAATAGATCTAATCTGTAACGCATGCAATAATATTTTCTCATCTTGTTATATAGAAACTAACAAAAAAAGGCATGCATGTGCACATAGCCGGATGCATGCGTGCACAAAATAAGGAATCCAAAGCAAAAAATAGATGAACTTAATACTCATAGGTGTTACAACTCTGGATTAGTCTGAAAATAAAGCTTTATGTACATATTAATTATTAATTATAGAGGGACAAACACTAATAAATTACCACCTTGATTAATAGGAGAACAAAAATCTAGAAATTCTTACATTAATTGGGAAAAAAACCTTAGCTATCATTATTAAAATTTGTAACATAAATTGAACTCTGAATTTGTATTTTTTGTATGTACCAAAATCTATTTTATTATAAATTATAATTAATTAAGCATTTGTCGCCTGCAGCAATTTTTGTATGCGTTAAGTTTCACTCAGAGACATTTATGTGTATGTTGTATTAGGATCTAATATGTTGTGCAGAAGCCACAGACGTGTCTTGGTTTAACAATTTCCGATTTTGAGTTGGCTACATGCATGTCAAATATGAAGAGATACTATACAAACCTAGTGTCTATTTTTAAGCGCTTAAAGATAGTAAATAGATAAGAAAAGTAAAGTTTCCCTTCTATATAGTACTCCTCTGAGTTACCATATATCTCTTATAAATAGATAAGTAGATCTAAACCGTGGATAAAAATGATTAAGGAGATTGGATGACCAAGATTTTCTCTTTTTTAGAATAATGTGGTATTTTTTTTAGCAATTTTTCTTTTTTTAGATTAACGTGGGAATTTTTAGTATTTTCTGATTAACGTGGGGGCTTCTAGAAGCACCTCCAATTAGTATATAAAAGATGAGATAATCGACTGTATCTTAGTGATTTAGGCTAGCAGATTTCATGTCAACTATAGTATGGAATCTTTCTGTGCGTCTACTCTAGCAATCGATGAACTAGCAATGTGACAATATGGAAATATAAACACGCTGAAATCAATCAAGCAAGGGGTGAAAAAGAAAGAAACAGAGAAAAAAAAACAGCCAAAAAGGGGGAAAATCTTTATGGCGCATTGCAGGAGACAACACTCAATCCCAGTGGCGTTGGCGGGCTGAGTTTCCACTGCAAATTTAGTGCAAGTTTCCTGCATATCAGAAACACAAGAAAATTTAGTCTGGTGCAAATGATCATGCTGACAGTTATGTCTGAAACCAATCAATGATCTTGAAACTGAAGACGCCAGGTGACTGCAAACTTGCACAAGAAGCTTGGCAAGATAAGTTGATGGCAGGTAGCAGTTAAGAGGCAGCAGAGGTTACTGTTGCAACTTGGAGAAACACTGCAAACGCTAACCAAGTGCTAGCAAATGGAACATGTTGTCTCCTCCTCGTCAATTTTACTCAGGAAAGTGCTATCAACGCGGCCGGCTGGGCGGCTATGCATCGCAGTAAGCAAAAAGATGAGCTCAGCTCAAATACACCACGTACGCTGGCTTGAAGCAAAAGCAGCTCGCATTGGCAGGCAAGCAAAAGCCAAGAGGACAAGCAGTCAGCCATTCCCAAGGAAGGAATGCTCATCCGGAGAGGGACTAGGAAAACAATGTAATTAGGAACAAAAATAGAAATAGAGCAAGAAAGAACCAGATCGAATTGGGCTAGGGATCTCCAAGGAAGGAATGCTTATCCGGATCTCTAATCCAGTAGGAGATGTCTTGTCTAGAGGAGATCGACCATCAAGCTCTGGGAAGCGCTTCCTCCTCTCTAGCCAGCCGTCGGCGAAGCTGCTTCAGTCTCTTCTCTCATCTCGGGGCGACGGGAAGCAGCATTCACCCTTGGATAGGAATCGTACGGCCCAGATCGCGTAGGTCGGCATGAGGTGCAGGGAGTTTTGACAAAAGAGTCCTCTCGTTACATTGTATTACCGTACGACCCCATCCCTGGTCTAGATCGCGAAAAAGATCCGCGATCGTGTTGGCTTCTTGCAGACCGTCAGATCAAAATCACACGGCCAAAATCAATCAAACACGTGGTGCCGGGAGGACTTTTCTAAAGAGCTCTCGGTGTGTATGGAATTACTATTTATCATAAGCTCCCTCCCTTCCCCCGCAGGGATGATGGATCGTGGTGGGCCCGGCCCGGCCCTTCTTTGCCAAACCGTAGGATATCATCGAGGTGCAGACGTGGCGCGGAAAGAATTTTGGTAAGGAGACCCTGAGTTATGCTGTATTACTATGCACGTCTTATCGTCAGCGACGACCGCTCCGACGAGGTGAGACGGCGACGGCCGGAGGGTGCGCTGCATCTAACGCGATCGACCGGCAAGGCGACGAGACGACGACTGAGTGAAAGACTGCGACGGGACTCGCGTGGCGAAGATAGATGTTGGACAATGATGCATGATGTCGTACATTACTTGATTCAACTCAGGCGATTGATTGTACATGCGCAATGCAACACCTGAGACAGGGAGAGAGCTCGGCACCGACTGGAGACTGATCCTTTAACTCAAACGGAGCCACAACGACTTGGCCTCTCTCTCCTGGATCTCCCCCAAATGGAGCCACAACGACTTGCGCCAAACAGAAGCGTTGGTCTGGTGACCATGAACAACTACTGTGTCACGGCGCCTGGTTCGGCAGTCCCCGACCACTCCTCCGCCGGATCTAGCTTTCCCACACCGCGTCGACACCGTTGACAACCACCTTGTATGATTCTTTTCCGAGGTCGGCGCTGCCACATGACTCCCTTTCTCGGCTACATTGGCATCAGATCCAACCTCTGCGGTCCACGCCGCCACCATCTCTGACCACCCTGGCTTCTTCTTCCTTGGCATCGGCGTCGTCTCAACTCGTTGTCCTCGGCCAAACCAGTGCTGAATCTAGCGGTCCTCGGCCACATCATCGCTAAATCTGGTCTTTTTGGATCACGCCAACCAAGTCCTCGATAGTCATTGCATCCTTGTTCTTCGACGGCGGAGTGTACTACTCCAGATTTGGACGTAGCAGTGCTAGTGTAGGTGGAGACTGAAAGCCGACGATGGATCGGAAGTGAGGACGGTGGATTCGGAGCTAGAGTGATGAGAGGACACCAGAAATGGGTTTTGGCCGCAGCCACTTGGACCTCACCATGCCGCTTCGACTCGTTGCCATCAGCCCGCCTTCACCAACTTCTATGGTGAGCTCCTCCCTCCTCTTTGAAGCTCATGCACCCCCTTTTTCTCCACTTCTCCCTCTCCGGCATTGTCACCCTCTTGTCTTGCCCACGACTAGCTGTTGAGCATCGCCTCTCGCTTGTCTCTGTGTGTATCCAGACACAATGCTGCCACACAGGAGCTCACGTTGATGCCCTAGTTCATTTTTGCCTTCACCCGTTGTCGTCGTCACCTTCTCCACTGCGCTGAGCACCACTATGGCTGTTGATGCTCCTCTGTTTTGAAGCAAAGGAGCAGTGACCCCCTCTCACTCTATTTCTCTTTGCAAACAATAGACAGTGACATGTAGATCCTAGTGCATAATAGGATGCGTTGGTTACATGTTGGTCAAATTGACACGTAGATGACAGCTCTGCCCAATTGAAATGCTATGTTAGGCAAAACTACCTTGATTTAGGTAATGTTTTTTAGTTTGAGTTTCCTATTTAAACGGTTTTAAATTCAGAATTAAAAATTGAATCAAAGCCAGAGTTTAGAGCTGTAAACTGACTTATTCCCGGAATTAACCACCCTGCCTCCGCCTGGTCTTGCAATCGTGTGTTTGCGACAAATCATGCGCGGTGCGTGGTGGCGTACGTGCACAGTGGATGCCTGACCAAATCAGTGCATTCTGCGGTTCCTCATCTTTTGTGTTGTCTCCATGCCTTCCCAGTTCTCACAACAGACCAAACGAAAAGATAGAAGAATATGTATCTTGGTGCACAAAACAAAATGTATATGTACTTGCATACATATGCTTGTCAAAATACTTCATCCGGTTATAAATAGTTATCGTTATAGATATAGATTAATTGTCGTTTTGGATATAGGTATAATCAAATTTTCAAAACTTTGACTATTAATATCTTTTTAAATGTTTAACTTGGATACGTAAAAATCATATATATATCTTGAAAAATACTTTCGTAACATTATAATTTTGTTGGATTTTTTAAATTTATTATGATAGAAATTAGTGATCAAAGCTATGTTTCAGAGACTATATCGACGTCCAAAACGACAACTAGTATTTGTGACCAGATGGAGTAGCATACATATAAAGACAACAGTCAAGTTATGTAGCGCTGCAACACATGCACAAAGCATATTACAAGCTCATCATTCCAATGGAACACATTATTCTCTTAATAGACTACTATGGATATAATGAGTCAACTATTGTATAACGGCTACTTGCCCGGCCCGAACCAAACATACGTCTGCGTCTTGCTCCTGCATACCATGGAGCGGGCAACCACGTGCCCCGGCATGCGTGGTCTACAGCCCACCACCGATGCCACCGCCAGCGCCTCCACCATGGCCGCCGCCACCGCCTACACCTCCACCAAAGCCACCACCTTTGCCACCTCCTAAGCCGCCGCCAGCACCACCGCCTCCTCCTGCTCCGCCACCCGCACCTCCACCAAAGCCGCCGCCCTTGCCCCCTCCAAAACCACCACCGAACCCACCACCTTCGCCAGCACCACCACCGGCACCGCCGCCCGAGCCACCGCCGAGCCCTCCTCCTTCACCAGCACCACCTCCAAGTCCACCACCAGCACCTCCTCCGGCGCCACCGCCGAGTCCACCCCACCGCCTGCCAGGCCACTGCCTCCACCACCTCACCACCAAGCCCAGGCCACACGCCTGCACCACCACCGAGGGCACCACCTCCTGCGCCGCCACCAAGGCCACCACCTCCACCGGCACCACCACCAACACCACCTCCTGCACCATGCCAGTCCACCTCCACCTGCACCGCTTGCCACCACCTCCAGGCCACCAAGCACCGCCTCGCCGCCACCACCTCCACCGGCACCACCACCAACACCTCCTCCTGTGCCACCGCCGAGTCCACCCCCTCCACCGGCACCGCCACCTACACCACCTCCAAGGCCACCACCGGCACCGCCTCCTGCGCCGCCACCAAGACCACCACCTCCACCAGCACCACCACCAAACCCACCTCCCAGTCCACCACCAAGACCACCACCAGCACCACCACCTCCTCCGAGACCACCACCTCCCCCAAAACCGCCACCTTTACCACCTCCAAACCCCATTCCAACGGCAGCACTATGCCCAAGCCCCCAGCCGAAGCCGCCTCCGCCACCACTGCCTAAGCCGTCCTTCTCCGAGAAACGCGCCTCGGCAGCCATCCCAAGAGCAACCACCACGGCCAATGCCGCGAAGACCACAGCCCACACGCGCCTCCCCATTGCTTATCTACTCCAAGCTAACCAGGCACCACAGCACTGAGGCTGAACTGAGGGGTGCAACCCTTTATATAGTGAAGCAGCTAGCTAGGGCACCCCGCGCGCGGAAGGAGTGGAGTAAATGCAATTGGTTGGGGCGCTAGGTCTCGCCTCGCCAATCTGTGAGATGGAGATGGGCACGACACAGCTAGCAGCTAGCTAATGAGGCGGTGACGAGGAGGGCCGAAGTAGCATGGTCGAACAGGGATCGATGGGCCCCCCCGCCGCGCTTGCCGCAGCAGTGCGTGACAGAGGGGGAGGCCGCGGAATTCGCCCGTCGATTTGACGGGTGAGGGCGCGGCGGTCTGCCCGGCGTGGAGGTGGTTGCGATGGCGATGTATCTGCTCTGGAATGCATGGATTGGTGGTGCCGGTTGACAGCATTTATGCTCAACCAACTGCGTGCAGTGCAGGCGCGCGGCGCGTCTCATCTGATCAGGGGCGGCTGCATGTATCCACTCGATAATACGTATGTATGGCACTGCAGTGCCAAAGAATTAGCTCTTGCCTCGTGGAACTGCTTGTACATGCAATGTACGTGCGCCGACTGTTTGAGCTTACTTCTGAACGTTTTCTCAGAGAGAGGAACTCTGTTCTTGATGCAATTTTCCACCCACGTTTTCTCAGAGGAACTCACTCCTGAGTGCCTGCATGAAGTACTGACGACCATTTTGTGAGAGCACAAATGCACCAGGCATGCTAGTAATACTAATACATCCGATGATCTGCAGTGCACAAGTATACCTGAACAGATGCATCATGAAGGATAGATAGCCAAAGGGCCGTCATTTCATGGTCAGCTTTCCTTCTGCTCGTAGTTTTCAGCATGTTGACTAATTGGGATATACCTGTATTTAAAAAAAAACAGGAGCAGCTCTGTACTTCATTTCAAGGATAAGAGAATTACACCAACCTTTGAAAGAGAACAACATCGATACCAAAGTGCATACCAGTATACCACGGCTCACACCTTGACTCTGCCAACACCGAACAACACCGGAGGATATACCAGTGTCACTGGTGTTTTTCAGAGCATATCATCAGTGTATTTTACTTGTTTTAGAACCACTAGCTCGTCCATAAAGCTCCGCGGCACAGCAAAATGTTTGCACGCGGTATGCCATACATCGGGACACCGGGTTGGCCAAGCAGGGATGTTCCAGGTTGCGGCATGCAGTTCGATCTCCGCGTACCGACTGAACGGAACTGAATGGAGCAATGATACCACAGCAATGCTGAGACATGGAGCTACACAGTGAAAGGAGCTATGAGTATGCATAAGAAAAGGAACTGATTGCACGAAAGCAAGCACAGGCACAAGGCATTTAATCTCAGCCCATGGTGATGCTTTTGCACACCCTCTTGTAGCATGTCATGGCAGGGCAGGTATTTTGTCATCCTCACGCCACTGAAACCAGATGTTCACACATGCATATACAAATTAACACACACCCTACCAGCAGCATTTCACTGGCCGGCTAGCAGGAGCTGCTATATTGATACATTCACAGATCGTAAAATAGAACGTCTCCTGAAATCTGAAGCACTAGAATACACGTCCAACAAACTCATGCAAAATTTACATTATTTCGGAGTCAAAAATGGAAATCAGGGATCTCTTACAAGCGTCAATCTTGATCTCCTCTTTTCAGGAAAGAACACTAGTTCTGAAGGGCGTTTACATTCAGACAAATGCTATCAAGCACTTACCGAATCCCCACAAAACTAGGGCTGGAGATAACATTCAAAAGACTAGATCACCGACGGGTACATCATAAGAGAAAATTGATACAACATTGAACTGAACTCTTCTGTACCTGCTCATCGGCTCTTCTTCGTGGTGCTTGTATATTCACAAGGGACCGCAACCTGTCCCACACACTAAGGCCGTAGAACTAGAGAGTTTCAACGAGCAACTCCTGGAATTCAAATCCGTTCTCGGAGACAGGATACTGCAAGGTGATCAGAAGCTGAATATCAGAACCACAAGTAAACCACGAAAGTCAGACTTTTTATATGGGGAAGTAGCACACCTGAATAGGTTTCGGGATCATTGTTTTAACATACGGCCACCATCTATCTTCTACAACTGCCTTAACAACGCAGCAAGCCCGCAAGCCTTCGACACCAGCAAATCTCCCAAATCCACTGTCTTTTAACACCCCCAAATGACAAAGACTGCACCGAGAAAGAGAAGCCTACTTGCACTGGCAGGGTAACAAAAAGCAATGAAGAAACAACATAGGCCTGCAATAATGCGATGTATGTTCTGTATGTTGATGAATATATCACTCATGTATTATTTTATTTCTTTGAAATTATGCACTTTCTTGTCTTAAATTTATACTTAAATTGACATACTAAAGGCTTCTAGAGTCTAGAGCACACAGTTGACTAAAACTCCAGGCCTAGATTTCTCAACCAACTTCACTCCCCGCACATTTGTTCCCATAGCCCGCTACCCTGAAAACCTAACTTGCCTTGCGACCTCATTGTCAACTATCTCTTGAGAAGTACCTCCCTCCTCTTCACATACGATTCCCTCAAATTTAGGCTTATCTAGTGTGAATTCAACCTCTTGGAGAGCTAGAGAACCATCAAATGTCTCGAAGCTGTCTCCCCCCAACATCCCACATTTGGGAAGGCTCCATGTTATAGTCATCAACATGTCTTGCAAGAAAATGCAAGTTATTTTACACAAACACTAGATCCTCAGCACGTTCAGGAGTGAGATTATTTCTTTTCGAGCTATGGATAAAACTATAGGTACTCCATTTCCTTTCACAACAAGAAGAAGATGATGGTTCTGTTGGGTTAATCTCGTACGGCTCGGTCAGAGACCGAGTCCGTACCACGTCCGCGCCCTGATCGGGGGCGCAACAACCTTATTGGTTGCGGCCCCCTGTCACACCCGCGCTACATAAAAGGGGGACAAGGCCGGCACGCAAACCAACGTTTGCTGTAGCTCCTTGTGCCCTACATACCCAGAAGATCCGATCTAACCCTAGCGCGGTGAAGTGACGGGAAGGCCGACGCCGTCTTCATCTTCTTCTTCCTCTCCGTCCGAACGAGAAGCAAGGAGGCACGGGAGCAAGAAGGGAACGCCACTGCATCCTCTACATCCACTCCGTGCGACGGCTATGGCTCCCTCGAACAACTCCAATCCCGAAGGTACTTAAACCCTAAGTCCCTCTTCTAGGTGTTGGTTCTAGGCGCTAAGATCCGTAAAGTCTATCAATGGTATCAGAGCAGTGATTGGTAGTGCCTAACCCTAACCCTAGATGAAGAATACCTTCGGGTTTTAACTACCGAAGAACCAAATCAAGAAAAGGGGAAGAAGAAGCCCAATTAGAAGGAGAGGAAGAGTTCGACGGCGCCGCGTCCACCCACGGGCGGTCGCGCGCACCGGCGAGGGGCCTGCAGACGGCGCCGCCGTCTCCGTCTCCGGCTTCTCTCTCTCTCGCATCTCGCGTCTGGAGACGAAGTGCAGCGGAAGGAGCGAAGAAAAAATGGGCTAGGGTTTCCAGGGGGTCCGAAATTTCCGGTCTTTTATTCCCCGCCTCAAGTGATCACGGCCGTCCATCGCGATCGGATGGCGCGTGTGCATCGGCGATCCGGCAGGCCTCTTTAGGCCTAGGTGGGTTTGCGTTTTACCGGCCCAGGCCCAAGTTGCTGGGGGTCTGGTGACCGGGGCGCAGAGAAGGCCGATTGGGCTGTTCTGGGCCAATTTTCGGCTATAAACAGTGATCATGAACAGTAAAGTCTTTTGCTTTTATATTTGCTGTGAAGTATTGATTTAAGTATTAAGTTAAATGGTATTTCCGCTGCAAGTTTAAGTTTTCTTTTCTCTGATTAAATTGAAACCAACGTGGATATTTAATTAGAGAAAATAGTAAATGAGATTTTTTCACAGTATTTCACATATGGTAATTTTATTTTCTGACCAACGTTGAAAATAACTTTGCCATGACCATGTTAAGTACGATAGAAAGTTTTGAATAAGGTTTGCTCTATTCTAATACTGTCCAACGGTGTTTTAAAAATAGATCAGGCTGTATTAAAGTTGAGAGCATGTTTAATTGACCAACGTTAATTTATTCATGCCAAAGTTTATATTTTTTAGTTTACTGATTAAATTCTTATTTCATTTCTGAAGCTTTTCCAACTAAGATTGCCAATTCCATAAGCGTCTTTCAAGGGCTTGAAAAGTTAAACGGCAACAATTACTCCTCATGGAGAGAGAACTTGAACTTGGCCATGGCTATGGCTGAGATAGATTATGCCCTGCTCCATCCAAAGCCTGTGGCACCGGTTCTGGTAGAAGCTGGGACTCCGGAAGTTGCAAGTAATGCTGTGGCAGAATTGTCGTATAGTATTGAGAAGGAAAAGTGGGACAACTCAAATAGAAAATGCCTCATGGTGATCAAGGGCACCATTATTGAGTCCATAAGGGGAGCAATCCCAGATGCATGAGATGCTACACAAGATTCAAGAAAATAGAAGAGCAGTTTACTGGATCCACCAAGGCCTATGCAGGCACATTAATCAAGAAACTTGTCAATGACAAGTATGATGGATCTGGGCTGCGCAATGGACCAGGCATTAGAGAGCATATTCTCAAGATGACTAACATGGCTCACTCTCTCACATCCTTTGATATGCCTTTAAAGAATGATTTCATAGTCCATCTTGTACTGGTTTCATTACCAAAAGAATTTGAGACTTTTGTTGTAAATTACTCCCTCCATTCCCATATGTAGGGCGTATAAGTTTTTTTACGAAGACCAAGATAAATCATCAATGCGCTTTGTTTTCTGGATTTCCTCTAATTAACCGTGATTAATTATGCCTCGTTCACTCTGCATACAAATGACCATTGGCCATGCTCATGCATGCATGCGTTAGTAATTACTCCTAAGAGCACCTATTGGCCACGCCCATGCATGCATGCGGTTGGTAATCATCGCCGCCAATTAATGTGCTTATGCATGCGCTAGTTAATGCATACGTCTTACAAAACGAAACTTCCAATAAAAACTAAAACGCCCTACAAATAGGAACGGAGGGAGTACAACATTAGTGAAGAAAAGTGGTCTATTGAAAAGTGCATTGCTATGTGTGTTCAAGAAGAAGAAAGATTAAAGGCACAAAGGACTGAAGAACTGAACCTGGTTAAGCATTCTCAGAAGAAAAAGAATTATTTCCAGATTCAGAATAAGCCAAATTTCAAGAAAGGTAATTATCAAAAGGGCAATTATCAGCAGAAAAGGTTCACTAATTTTGAGAAGGGTGAACACTCAAATGGAGGGCAAAACTCCAATGGAGGACATGTTTCCAGTGGACAGGGTCCTAGGCCTCCACCAGAGCATATAGACCCAGACACCTGCAGGCGCTGCCATCAGAAAGGGCACCGTATGAAGGATCGTGTTCTGTTCCTCAAGTGGCTGAACAAAAGAGGTAAAGATCAAGTTACATTCATAGATGAATCCTTGTATATAGATTCACCAACTAGTACTTGGTGGATAGATTCTGGTGCAACTGTTCATGTTGCTAATTCTATGCAGGGATTCCGTACGAGGAGGATCCTACAAAGAGGAGAAAGAGGAATTAGAGTGGCGAATGGAGTTGAAACTGATGTGGAAGCCATTGGAGATCTTCCCTTAGAGTTGGATGGCGGCTTCATACTCCATTTGCGCGATGTTTTATTAGTGCCTTCTTTGAGAAGGAATTTGATTTCAGTGTCTTGCTTAGATGATGAGAACATTCAGTGTCATTTTGGGAACGGAAAGTGTGTAATAAAGTTTAATAATGTTGATGTTGGTCTTGCCATCCGACAAGACAAGCTTTATTTGCTATCCCATTATGATATTGTGAATGACATAAGTACCTCCTCAAGTGCAAAAATATGCAATGTTACTACAAAGCGAAAGAGAATAGAAAGTGAATCGTCGTCGAAATTATGATAGCATCTAGGCCCCCTCAATCTTTCCTTCATATATTGTTTATTTGTTTTGGTGTTGATGACCAAGTTAGATAATACTCTCATACTGAAATCATGGATGGAACATACTGGATCAACAAGATTAAGGTATATTAATCTTTTAGTTTCTGACTTGGGAGTTGATTCAAGTCAAACAAGTTATTTTTTCTGTTCAGCTGTACTATCAAGAGGGACTTGGCACAAGTTGGTATCATGGTTTATTAGGAAAACATTACTCTAGGCAGCTTGGAGCTAAAACTCTTCTCTTAAATTTATGCCTTGAACCAAAATTAGTACTTTAATATTTTGACAAAAATACCTTGCATTTCAACAGAACAAATTGTGTGATTTCATAACTTAAGTCTGTTGCAAAACTTGTAATAAGTTTCAGCGTATTCTCTCTATCCCATCTATGACGGACCTAAAGTTAGGTCCGGCATACATGTGGTCTTAGCAAAGACAAAGTTTCAGAATCTTACATCTATGACGGACCTAAAGTTAGGTCCGGCATACACTTGCCTTGAGAAGTATTCTGAAACTCATCCATTGCCCATCTATGACGGACCTAACTGTAGGTCCGGCATAAATGTCTCTATAAGCCTTTGCTATTCCACTATCTGAGATGCATTCTTTTAAGACTGGTATATTTTATTTCAAAATTATATTATCTCAGTGTTTAAATATCATTTCAAAAGCTTTTAGACCAAAAATGTATTTCAAAAGAAAAACAAATCTTATGTCTAAAAGTCTTTACTCAAAAAATCATCCTTAGCCACTGATCATAAGGTTTTATCCCCGTCAGGCCATGTTTATAACGGACCGATTTTTCAGTCCGCCATACACATGACTATCTATAACAGACCAATCTCTGCCCATCTATGACGGACCTATTTTTCGGTCCGCCATACACACAGCATCCTGAACTTGCCGATTCGGTCCGTGATACACATGATCAGTATCGCTAAAAATGATTTTTGGTCCGCTGTAAACGTGTTTTATCTCAATTTTTATATCCTGACACGTTACAACGGTCACTGTGGTAGGTACAACGGCTATATCTCTCAAAATTGAGTATATAAACATTGGCTGTGCTATCTACCACAGGACTTGATGAACTCCTTCACATTTTAGCATTCAAAACTCTCATTTCTCAGAAAGGAGTCGGTTTTTCACCTGAGATTCAAAAATCATCTTTCTTCTAAGTGATTGAGCTCCAAGTATGTCTAGCTGTGTGTTTTTTTGAGTGTAAACCAAGAGACAGAACTTGTGAGAGGTTTATTACTCTTGGATCAATTCGATCCTAGACAGCTTGGAGGAAGTGAAGAGTTAGACCTGTCCAAAAGACGATTGTGGAAGGCGTCTCTTGTTGTGAAAGGTTTGGAGCTCACCTCACTGGAGTGGTGAAAGAGCTACCCCGAGTGTGATCCCAAGCTACTGCGACTAGCTGTGGGAGAAGCAAAACTTCGAGAGAAGTGCTTCAACGAGGATTAGGAGGAGTGCTCTGAACCTCGGGATAACTCTCTTGTCTCTTTGTCTTTTATTTCATTTTCTATCTTTGCTTTCATTATTCTATGTTGTATTGATTGTTTCTTTGTGTTAGTTCATTTGTAGTTTAGGTAAATAAGTTAAATCTGTGATTTAAAGTGAAAATTGTAAAAGTTGCCTATTCACCCCCCCTCTAGGCCAACTCGTTCCTTCAAGTGGTATTAGAGCAGGTTTGCCTTTGATAGCTTAACTGCTTTGGTAAATGGCCGAGGGAAATGGTTCTCTCTTCGTTAGTATAGGTAGAGTACCTGTGTTTGATGGTACTAATTATGCTTATTGGAAAATTAGAATGAGATGTTATTTAGAAGCTGTTGGGTATGATGTTTGGAGGGTTACAGAAAAGCCTCTGCCTCCACGTATCATACCCGAAAGGCAAACTACATATGGTGAACCCACCCCTGGTGAGATTCAAAATATGCAGTATGATGCTCAAGCTAGAAATGCCATATTTTCTTGTCTTAGCTTAGAAGTCTTTGATAGAGTTAGCAATCTAACATCTGCTTATGATATATGGGCTACTCTACAAGATATCCATGAGGGTACCTCTAATGTTAAAGAAGAAAGATATTATGTTGTCAGAGAAAGATTTGATCAATTTAAAATGCTTCCTCAAGAAAATGCTAATGATATGTTTACTAGGCTTAATCCTATTATCAATGAACTCAAAGGCCTAGGGACTAAAATTTCGATGTTGAGGTTTGCAGAAAATGGTAAGAGTTCTTCCCGAGCCTATCACAGCTTGATCACCTACTTATCAAACAGTGGTGATCTCAGAAGGCTCACTCCTACTGAGTTGCTAGGGAAGATTTCAGCTCACGAGCTCACCTTGGCCGAAGAAGATGCACCAAAGAAGAAATCCATTGCTCTCAAGGCCAAGGAAGTGAAGCAAGACTCATCGATGAGAGTGATGATGAGTCAAGTGATGTCAAGGTGAAGATGTGAAGAAATTAGCTTTGCTAATGAGAAGAGCAAACAAACTCATGAGAAGAGTAAACTTCAAGGACAAAGGAAGGTTAAACTCTTACTCTAAGAAAAATCCTTTTGCTAATATTGTTTGTTTTGAATGTAATGAAAAGGGACACATTGCTGCTCTAAGTGCCCCAACAAAAGCAAAAAAGAAGAACAAGTATAAGAACGATGAAGATGAAGATGATGAGAAAACCCATGATAAACCAAAGAAGAGGTATTATAAGAAGGGTTATTTCAAAAAATTCTCAAAGAAAGGCAAAGGTGAAGCTCACATAGGAGAATGGATCACTGATGAAGATAGCTCAAGTGAAGAATCATCTTCGGATGATGAGGACTCAAGATCAAAGGGTCTAGCTGGACTTGCACTGGATGAGTCAACTCCTCCACCACCTACGGTACCTCTATGTCTGATGGCTAGAACAGATGAGGAAAAGGTCAGTGACTCACCCACTTATGATGAGCTAGTCGAAATAGTTGAAGAATTGAACAGTGCTTTGCATGCTAAAACAACTTCAACTAGAAGTCTCAAAAAGACTATTGCTGGCTTAACTAGTGACCTTGAGTTGCTAAGAGATAATCATGATAAGCTTGCTGATGAGCATGCTAAGACTATAAAATTATATGATGATCTTGTCTCTAGTCAT
Source organism: Guadua angustifolia (assembly GCA_036346375.1). Classification (NCBI taxonomy): domain Eukaryota; kingdom Viridiplantae; phylum Streptophyta; class Magnoliopsida; order Poales; family Poaceae; genus Guadua; species Guadua angustifolia. Next base: position 828,897 of record CM070521.1, on the reverse strand, counting down.
GCTTTATTTGTTAAAAATCATGAGGATTTGAAGAATAAGTATTGTGAGTTAGAAATTGAAACTGAGATGATTACCAACAAGTCTGATCATGTTGCTGTCAACAATGTATCTATTGCTTGTGACTTGTTAGTAAGTAAATACTCTGTCTCTAGTTCTTCTAGTACTTGTGATGAAAATTGTAAATACGCTTCCTGTGCTAAAGAACTTAAATCTGAAAATGAAGAATTAAAAACAAAGATAGCCAGATTTGATAAAGGTCTGGAAAAATGCTTTCTGGGCAGCGCTATTCTTGACAAAATTCTGGTTGAACAAAAACCTAACTTAGGCAAGAAAGGTCTAGGTTACCGACCTAATCACTTGCTCAATAAAAATGGTTTAAACAAAACCAAACAGATTTTTGTCAAGAAAAGCTCTCATTGTTATTACTGCCATAATTCTAATCATGAATCTAAAAATTGCCTTCTTGCTAGTACTCCTTATGCTAAAATTGATAGAAAATGTATGGTAGATGCTCATTACATGCTATTTAAGAATTTTAGGGGCAATATGAATGTTAAGTATGTTGGTCCTTCTAATCTTGATAAGAAACTTAAAGCTATTTGGGTTCCCAAGACTATGCTATTGAATCCTTTTAGACCAAAGATGATTGAGACTAACATTAAAGGACCCAAAAGTATTTGGGTACCTAAAATCAAGAAATGACTTTGAGGTAAATTATAAAAGTGGTGGCGGCATTGGGTGATAGCGGTGGATGCACCCAACACATGACAGAACTTCAAAAATGTTCACATCAATTGAAGGTGAGAGTGATCCAAGCCACAAAATCACATTTGGTGATAACAAAGAAAAGAAAGGTAAAAGGGCTTGGTAAGATTGCTATTTCAAATGATCACTCCATTAATAATGTACTCCTAGTTGATTCATTAAATTTCAATCTTTTATCTCAGAACTCAATTATGTGATCTTGGATTCCATTGTAACTTCTCTATTGATGGGGTAATGATGTTTGACAAAAGTGAAAAGCTTGTTTTTAAAGGTTTTAGATTTCAAAATCTTTATTTAGTTGATTTCAAATCTAACTCCTCATGCATTTCAACTTGTCTTGGCCAAAGTATCTCTTGGATGGCTTTGGCACGCACGACTTGGGCATGTAGGTATGTCTAATCTTAAAAAGCTTTTCAAAAATGAGCTAGTGGTTGGACTGAAGATGTGAAATTTGAAAAGAATAGGCTATGCAATTGCTTGTCGCAGCAAACAAGTAGCCAATTCTCATCCATCCAAAAGCATCATGTCCACCTCTAGACCACTTGAGTTCTTTGCATATGGATGTTTTTGGCCCTACTTCATATGCCAAAGATAGGTGGTAACTCATACTGTTTAGTCATTGTTGATGATTTTTCCAGATTTACTTGGGTATTCTTTTTGCCTAACAAAAGTGAAGTTGGAAAAATCTTCAAAACTTTTGCAAAAAGGGCTCAAAATGAATTTGACTGTCCCATCAAGAAGATTAGAAGTGACAATGGATCTGAATTTGTTAATACAAATATTATTGAATCTTGTGATGAACTAGGAATTAAGCATGAACTATCGCTACTTATACTCCTCAACAAAATGGTGTAGTTGAAAGAAAGAATAGAACGTTAATTGAAATGGCTAGGTCAATGCTAGATGAATATAATACTTCTGATGCTTTTTGGGCTGAAGCCATTAACACTGCTTGCCATGCTGTTAATAGACTTTATCTTCATAAATTACTTAAGAAAACTCCTTATGAATTGTTGGTTGGTAGAAGACCTAATATTTCATACTTTAGAGTTTTTGGTTGTAAAGTATATATATATAAGAAGATAACTCATTTGGGAAAATTTCAAACTAGGTGTGATACTGGTATCATGTTAGGTTATTCATCTAAGTCAAAAGCCTATAGAGTGTTTAACAATTCAACTGGCTTAGTAGAAGAAACCTATGATGTAAAATTTGATGAATCTAATAGCTCACAAGGTGAGCATGAGAATTTAGATGATGTAGGTGAAGATGGATTAATACAAGCCATGAAGAAGATGGAGATCGGTGAGATCAAACCCAAAGAAGATCAAGAACAACCACCTACTCAATCAATGGTACCACAAGATGGATCTCTTGAAGAAGATGATGAAAAGGAACAAGAAAGACTCACTTTGATCAGGAGTCATCATACCATAGCTAAAGATCATCCTTCGGACTTAATCATTGGTGAAATAAGTAAGGGTGTCCAAACTCGTTCTAAGCAAGCTTCTTTTTGTGAACATTACTCGTTTGTTTCTTGTATTGAACCAAGAACAGTTGAAGAAGCTCTAGAAGAGGCTGATTGGATCATTGCCATGGAAGAAGAACTCAACAACGAAAGAAACAAAGTCTGGAGTCTTACTGAACGGCCTAAGGATCAAAATGTCATTGGCACAAAATGGGTGTTCAGAAACAAATAAGATGAAAATGGAGTAGTAATTAGAAACAAGGCAAGATTGGTAGCGCAGGGTTTCACTCAAGTGGAAGGACTTGATTATGGAGAGACTTATGCTCTGTGGCACGCCTAGAAGCTATCCGGTTTTTCTTTCCTTTGCTACTCATTTTAATATCACTCTTTTCCAAATGGATGTAAAAAGTGCATTTCTTAATGGTTTTATTGATGAAACTGTTTATGTTGAACAACCACCTGGTTTTGAAAATTCAAATATACCTAATCATGTTTACAAATTATCTAAAGCTCTCTATGGCCTAAAACAAGCTCCTAGAGCTTGGTATGAACGTCTTAGAGACTTTCTGATAAATAAGAACTTCAAAATTGGGAAGGTAGATCCAACATTATTTCTAAAAGACATCAATGGAACATTAATGATTTGCCAAATTTATGTAGATGATATCATTTTTGGTTGTACTAATGATTCTCTCTGCAAAGAATTTGGTGACATGATGGCCAGGGAATTCGAGATGTCAATGATAGGAGAGCTGACATTCTTTCTTGGATTTCAAGTCAAGCAATTGAAGGAAGGTACCTTTATTTCTCAAGAAAAGTACATCAAAGATCTTCTCAAGCGCTTCAAAATGGAAGAATGCAAGCCAATAAAAACTCCCATGGCTACTAATACACATCTTGATCAAGATGTGGGAGGTAAGTCTGTTGACCAAAAGCTTTTTAGGTCTATGATTGGTTCATTATTATATTTGACAGCATCTAGGCCCGATATCATGTTTAGTGTATGCATGTGTGCTAGATTTCAAACTGCTCCTAAAGAAGTTCACTTAAGTGCTGTGAAAAGATTATTTAGATATCTTAAATTTACTTCTAGTATTGGTCTTTGGTACCCCAAAGGTGCTTCTTTTGAGCTTCTCGGCTACTCAGATTCTGACTATGCCGGTTGCAAAATCGACCGCAAAAGTACTTCTGGAGGATGTCATTTGCTTGGTAGATCTTTGGTTTCTTGGTGTTCAAAAAAGCAAAATTCTGTAGCACTTTCAACTGCCGAAGCTGAATACATAGCTGCAGGAAGTTGTTGTGCTCAAATTCTATTCATCAAACAAACATTTCTGGATTTTGGAATCAAATTTAGCAATGTGCCTCTGTTATGTGATAATGAAAGTGCGGTAAAAATAGCAAACAACCCAGTCCAACATTCTAGAACTAAGCACATTGAAATTAGACATCACTTCATTCGTGATCATGTTACTAAAGGAGACATTGTGCTTAGTTATGTCAGAACTGAGGATCAGTTGGCTGATATTTTTACTAAACCTCTTGATGAGGCAAGATTTTCAAAATTAAGAAATGAATTGAATATAATTGATTATTCAAATATTGTTTGATGATGTCACATTAAGGGGGGAGCAAGATTGCCTGTTATGCAACTTCTTGATACCTTTGTGTGAATACATAAATTCAAAAGTGCTAATTAGGTCAAAATGATTTCCTTGAAATTCTCACACTTATAAATAGAAATGCTGCTAAAAAGTTTTTTTTTAATTACCACGAATAGTGAAAATCTTGTCAGCTTTCAATTTCAAAAAAAAATCTTAGTTTTAGCACTGGAGTATTTCATCCAAGTCTTAATTGTTAATACTAAGACTTATATGAAAATCTGCTCAAACATTTCCAAAATTTGCACTTCTGCCAAACTTGAGTTTTTATTCTTGTGTATTGATCTTATTTTATCTTAGCTATGTCTCTTAATTTCAAATTCTCTGAAACATTCTCTTATGTCAGAGTGTAATCACTGTGCTGCAAAAGTAATCCATTTGCATTAGACCTATCTTTCTCGGAAAGGTTATGCATGACGGACCTAATTTTCAGTCCGTCATACATAGGAAGTCTAGGTCTTGAGAACCTTCAAAACTTCTAATGTGCCACGGACTGATTATTTGGTCCGTCATAAAAGAAAATTCTCAAACTCCTCTGTGCTGTGCGAATAGAAAGTTTACTCTGCTCCTACATACTCAAAATAATCTGACATATAAATATGTTTCAAATCTTAACACTTATCTAAAAATTCAAAATAAATTCAGTCAGTTTTATAAAATCTTTTACTTCTTATCTGATTTTCGAAAATCAAGTTCAAAATCTTAACTATTGCTTTAGGACTTATCTGTTGCTAAACCTACCCTTGTTTTCGGGATCCTAAGTTTGAACCCTACTCTGTTTGATGAGTCCCGCCACTTCTTTAACAGAGTCTTCTGACTCCCTCAACTACCCACTTTAATGGCACCAAGGTATCAAGATTCCCAAAAATCTTTGACCAACATCATTCGCTGCTGTTTCTCTTCAAAGAAAACTCTATTCGTCTGTTCTTGCGCTCTTTTCACGAAACCAGAGAAATTTCCTCTTCTTCGCCGAAGCAGGTTCCTAATCGGATTTCTGCAACGGTGCTCGTCTGGTTCTCGCACGCAAGAACATTCCGCCAGTTAAGCGCGGTCTGTGTGTCCTTGAGAAGGTTCTGCTTTGAGTTTTGTTCAGTCTAGGCAGTGTCACAATGAGTTCTAGCAATCCTGACAAAAGAGGGTTACTTGGAAAAATTGTTGATAAAGTAAAAGGCAAGAAACAGAAAATGTCAGATGCATCACCTAGTATCTCTTTGCCTAGACAACCTCAAGGTCCTGTTATAATGCAAAATGTGCACAGAACTGAAAGAAAGAACAGAAAGCAAGTCACTTCTCATCCTGGAAAAAGAAGATTAGATAAAGATGCAGTGGAAAATGATTCATCTGAGGACAGCTCCTATGAACCAAGTAGTGAATCATCTTCAGAGAACACAGAATTAGTCTCTGAAATTGACACTTTGGGCACTAAAGAATTATCTGCTTTAAGTGGAAAAAGGTTAAGGTCTGTGAGATTGGTCAGTGAAAAGACCTGGTTTCCAATGACTAGATCAGCTCCTGGTGAGATTTTTGTTTCCATACTTCACAAAAACATTTACAATGTTTACTTGAATAAGGTTGACGGATAGAGGAAAATCAACTCCAGCTCTGTCAAATCATCAGTATCTTGACTGGAATCAAGTGAACTCTGTGATTGGATCAACTAGACTTTATGAGTGCATAAATTCCACACCAGGCTTGGTTAATATAATAACAAACAGTTCCACACCCTGGAGTATTTCTAGAACCCTAGAGTTCTATGCTTCATTGCTAGTTGACAAGCGAGAGAAGATTTGTTATGTTCACTTATAATGGAAAAGTTAGAAAAGTGAAAGTCGCCACTTGAGTGCGCAATTGGTGCATCAAGCCCTCTCATAAACAGAACAAGAGTATTTGAAAGGTTGTTTCCCAATCAAAGATGGAGATTGGTGGGTGACATGCCAGATATTCAAGTGTCTGCACATATTTATAAAGACATAACCAGTGTTGAATTCAATCCAAGCAAAGCATCATGTCTTTCGAAGAAGCTAGGTCTTGTCTTTGGTTTTAAGGCACACCATATACCCAAAATCTGGATACAAAGAGGGTGTGACACCATCTCCGGCCCGTTCTTTGCGACTTGATAATCGCCCAAACAACCATTTGATTTAGTTGATTATCTCTTTGGTGAAATGGAAGAAGCTATATATAGAAGACTAAGATGTCCATTGCCTTTTGCTCGATAATCACTCAAGTTCTTTTAGCTCAAGGTTTGATTTCTCAAGATGACCTTAGAAAAGAATTTACTGTTTCCAAGGAAATACTTTATGCGCATCTCAACTGGACAAAACCCGAGAATCACCGGTTTTCTTCAAAATTTACAAGTAAATCAACCGATGGTAGAAGAAGATTCACTCATAATGATGAAGAAGATGATGAGAATGAACCAAGAAATGAAGTTGTCTTGGAATATGGTTCATCGAGCGATGATGAGTCGATGAAGAATCAAGACAGATTTGACCAAAACGCCTCAAGTGAACATATTCAATCTCATAACAAAGGGTAATGAAGGTTATATGTCTCATGGCGGTTTAAATATTAGTCATGGAAGCTCACATAAAACCCGAAGCCTCCATTCATGCCACCAAGGTTATAGGCAAGAACAATCGCCCATGGTCAGCAAGGTTCAAGCAGGAACCAAGTTGGAAATAAAGAGGAGTCTAGTGCTCACAATGTTCACATGAGCAAAACTGGGAGAGAACCTAGCGATCAACCTGTCAGCAAAAGCCAGTGGGGAAATAAGGATCACATAGCTGATAGTGGTGCTAACTTCATGTCAGACCCAGTTGTTCAATCTATGAGTGCAGAACAGCAAGTTCATCATCTACAAGAACTAGCAGCAGCAGCTCAATTTTTGCAAGATCAGAGTTTTGGGGCCGGTGCACATGATTTTGAAGCTGGAGGATCTGGACTGCCACAAAAATTTGAAGCCTTCTATTCTCAAGGAGCTCACCAAGACCATGATGTCAGAAACACCTTTCCTGGCTGGGAAAGTTTGTTTGACCATCCACATCAGTCTGTCAACTCATGTCATGAGCAAATGCAGCAAGAATCTACTCCAGCACCAGGGAACACTGTTGGTTCTCAACCTTCATGGTTTACATCCTTTGAGCAACAATATTATGCGGATCAAAGAAATTGTCAAACTGCATATCTGAATGATCAACAACTAGCAGCTCAGAGGCATGAAGAGCAGATGAAAGCACTTCAACAGTATCATGAACAAGCTCAAGAGCTCATGAGAAAACAGAATGAAGAGCAGTTAAAATTCAGAAATGATTTCACTGCTAGATTTGGAGATATAAAGAATTGGGTCACTCGACTTGGCACAAATCGAACTTGATCGTGATGATTATATGACATGAATCAAAAATGGACACTAATCACAAGCACTGTTCAATCACGTGGTCAGCCGCTCAGACATCAAGAGAAAGCAAGCTATTTGGACTCGATCAAGACTTAGAATATTTTCGGAAGATATGGCACTAATTTTTATGACTTTGGACAATCGGTGACCAACATCATATGGACTGCTAGACCTATCTATGACAAGAGGGTCATGTGAGTGATTCCTTGGACCAACTTCGTCATGATTTTCATCACTTGGTCCTTCAACCGGAGATCCAAATTATCCCGGTGGCATGATCAAGAAATGGCCCAAGCATCAAATCAACCAGATCACAACAAATGTAAAAAGAAGAAGAAGTGAAAGCAATGTCTCCTCTGTCAAATTCATGGGAACCTTTTCAAGGCGATAGAGGATCCTTCTTTTTGGTAATTGATGCCAAAGGGGAGAAGTTAGTGAGAAGTAGAAGCCTAGATCGAGAAGTATGTCATTAAGTATATGTATTATCTTTCAATGTTTTGTGCCTTTGTGTTGTTATGTTACTCGATGATTTGGTGTTTTATGCTATTTATGAAATTTCTAGATAATGAACTCTTTAAGGATCTAATATAGTCCTAAAGATCATATACTTCACATATTCAAAATATGCATCTATTAAGGGAGCATTCTCATATGTATTTAACTCTGTGTACACTATGTCAAGCTAATCTGTTTGTAGAATAACCGAGGTATTATCAACTTAAAAGGTATGTTGTCATCAATCACCAAAAGGGGAGATTGATAGCATCTAGGCCCCTCAATCTTTCCTTCATATATTGTTTATTTGTTTTGGTGTTGATGACCAAGTTAGATAATACTCTCATCTTGAAATCATGGACGGAATATCTTTGGATCAACAAGATTAAGGTATATTAATCTTTTAGTTTCGACTTGGGAGTTGATTCAAGTCAAACAAGTTATTTTTTTACTGCTCATTTGTACTATCAAGAGGGACTTGGCACAAGTTGGTATCATGGTTTATTAGGAAAACATTACTCTAGGCGACTTGGAGCTAAAACTCTTCTCTTAAATTTATGCCTTGAACCAAAATTAGTACTTTAATATTTTGACAAAATACCTTGCATTTCAACAGTAACAAATTGTGTGATTTCATAACTTAAGTCATTTGCAAAACTTGTAATAAGTTTCAGCAGTATTCTCTCTATCCCATCTATGACGGACCTAAAGTTAGGTCCGCATACATGTGGTCTTAGCAAAGACAAAGTTTCAGAATCTTACATCTATGACGGACCTAAAGTTAGGTCCCATACACTTGCCTTGAGAAGTATTCTGAAACTCATCCATTGCCCATCTATGACGGACCTAACTGTAGGTCCGGCATAAATGTCTCTATAAGCCTTTGCTATTCCACTATCTGAGATGCATTCTTTTAAGACTGGTATATTTTATTTCAAAATTATATTATCTCAGTGTTTAAATATCATTTCAAAAGCTTTTAGACCAAAAATGTATTTCAAAAGAAAAACAAATCTTATGTCTAAAAGTCTTTACTCAAAAAATCATCCTTATCCACTGATCATAAGGTTTTATCCGTCTAAAGCCATGTTTATAACTGACCGATTTTTCAGTCCGCCATACACATGACTATCTATAACAGACCAATCTCTGCCCATCTATGACGGACCTATTTTTCGGTCCGCCATACACACAGCATCCTGAACTTGCCGATTCGGTCCGTGATACACATGATCAGTATCGCTAAAAATGATTTTTGGTCCGCTGTAAACGTGTTTTATCTCAATTTTTATATCCTGACACGTTACAACGGTCCTTTGTGGTAGGTACAACGGCTATATCTCTCAAAATTGAGTATATAAACATTGGCTGTGCTATCTACCACAGGACTTTATGAACTCCTTCACATTTTAGCATTCAAAACTCTCATTTCTCAGAAAGGAGTCGGTTTTTCACCTGAGATTCAAAAATCATCTTTCTTCTAAGTGATTGAGCTCCAAGTATGTCTAGGCTGTGTGTTTTTTTGAGTGTAAACCAAGAGACAGAACTTGTGAGAGGTTTATTACTCTTGGATCAATTCGATCCTAGACGACTTGGAGGAAGTGAAGAGTTAGACCTGTCCAAAAGACGATTGTGGAAGGCGTCTCTTGTTGTGAAAGGTTTGGAGCTCACCTCACTGGAGTGGTGAAAGAGCTACCCCGAGTGTGATCCCAAGCTACTGCGACTAGCTGTGGGAGAAGCAAAACTTCGAGAGAAGTGCTTCAACGAGGATTAGGAGGAGTGCTCTGAACCTCGGGATAACTCTCTTGTCTCTTTGTCTTTTATTTCATTTTCTATCTTTGCTTTCGCTGTTACTGTTGTATTGATTGTTTCTTTGTGTTAGTTCCGCTGTAGTTTAGGTAAATAAGTTAAATCTGTGATTTAAAGTGAAAATTGTAAAAGTTGCCTATTCACCCCCCCCCCCTCTAGGCCAACTCGTTCCTTCAAATTATGGCATTGTCGTTTAGGCCATATTTCGAGGGGGAGAATTGAACGATTAATCAAAGAAGAAATTCTTCCTCCCCTAGACTTTTCAGACACAGATCATTGCATAGATTGTATTAAAGGAAAGTATGTTAAACAAATAAAGAAAGGCGCCAAGCGTAGCATAGGAATCTTAGAAATAATCCACACGATATTTGTGGTCCTTTTCTGTAGAAAGAGCGGTGGATGGTTTTGATTCATTCATTACATTCATCGATGATTATTCTCGCTATGGCTACATTTATCCTATCAAAGAAAGATCAAGCATTAGAAAAGTTTAAGATTTTTAAAGCTGAAGTAGAGAATCAACATGATTTAAAGATTAAAGTAGTAAGATCGCACTGTGGAGGGAGTACTACGGTAAACACACCCTTTATGGCTAAGTTCCGTGACCTTTTGCAAGGTACTGCAGAAAATGGCATAGTAGCCAAGATTCTATGCCGGGCGAACCTCAGCAAAATGGAGTAGCTGAAAGGCATAACCGCACATTAATGGACATGGTACGAAGTATGATAAGTTACTCCATTTTACCGATTAGTCTATGGATGGAGGCATTAAAAACCGCTGCCCATATTCTTAATCGGGTCCCCAGTAAGTCGGTGTCTAAAACACCATATGAGTTATGGACTGGAAGGAAGCCCACTCTAAATTATTTACATGTGTGGGGCTGTCCAGCTGAGGTAAAAGTATTTAACCCAAACATAGGAAAGTTAGATCCAAAGACAGTCAGTTGCCATTTCATTGGCTATCCCGAAGATCAAAGGGTTATCGCTTTACCGCCCGCACGAGACATACCAAGTTTAGAAACAAGACACGTTGTGTTTATAGAGGATGATATGATCGGGGAGCATGGTAC